>NW_024121144.1:18781561-19162865 GCF_016745375.1 Pimephales promelas
GGGACTGTAGCAAACGCAACATATAATAATATACATAAAATGTATTAAAGGGGGCCGAAGGCCAATTTAGCTCAAAGGGAAATGATTCATTGATTTGCAATGAATCTATGGAACCGAATCACTGAACCGAGCAAATGACTCGCTTAGAGTTCATTTGAACGGGCCGTAATTATAACCAAATCTATAGTGAAACACTATGTCTTAGCAAGGTAACTTTAAAATCGAACAGTACAAGACATTAAATGTGCAAACACGACACAAGAAGATTTATCTTTTCAAATATATGGACAAGACTTTATTAGCTATTCTAAGCACAAAACTAAGGTCTAAACATAATCACGCACACGCACACACACATTCATACAGTCGCGAAAGGGAAAGAGTGAGTTGGAAAGAGTGAGAGAAATTTCAACTTTCTATATGCACGTAAGACATAACCTGAAAGGACCACCAAGCATTAATTTGAACCTTCATTTCTTAGAGAGGTTATTCAATTAACATTAAAGCACCAGTTCAGTTAGAGCCTGGAGTACTTGCGCTTTGTGGCTGAGGGAATTCCCTTTGTCTGCGTCGCGTCGAAGGGGGTTTCCCGGCCGGGTCCGTTGCGTGTTTGTTGTCTTTGAAGTGCAGGGATGGAAGTTTCTGCCGCTGGTCACGTGTGATTAGCAGCCGAATGAGAGTCTTTCTTTTCGAAGCGCGTCGAAGCGCGCTTGCAAAACTTAACTTTGAAACGAGACTTTTACAAAAAAGGAAATAAAGGAAAGAAATGAAAGTAAGACGAGTCGGATGGCTTGACTGAGCTGAATTGTAACCCTGATCTTGATGGGTTATTCGTCTGCGGGTCGAATTTGGTCTAGTCGATGTAGAAGCATGTGGACATGTTCTTTGTTTCAGAGATAAGCACGAACAGAACACTCTCTTGCTGGTTTTAGAGAGAGGCACGGACTTAACAGTTACAGAACTGAACAAAAATCACCTGAAATCTTCTAAAATCTACAAAAATCTGATCATGAGGTCCTTTGTTCGGATCTTTAACTTAAACTCTAGTCCATCCTCCTAGAAACTTCAGGCCAATGGGTAATGGCATGATCTCAGGAGGTGGATCTACTTCTTTACTTATCATAATTTATGCATGGTCTGTGAGCTGGTCTCCAGCACTTAGCAGAGGCAAAAGACCATAGTTTAAACCTTATGATTATTATAATCATAAAACAAAACCTTTTACGCAGATTTCAATCAAGCCATCTTTTGAATTACGAGAATACGGTTCGTTTAAGAGCAAACGAGGCATTCACACTTCTAATGGTTGTATAACAATTACAAGAGTTAATAGTTAACAACAATTACATGGTTATTATGTGATCTAAGCATAATAACACATGAAGTGTAGGAACAACAAGAATTATGATTGGTTATAGGTCCAAGAATTGTTCTGTGGTGAGTTTATATGATTTTATGTGTGAGATCTTCGATCTCAACCGTAAGGTTACTGAGAGTTCAACTCGAAGGGGACGAGGCAAAGGTGTTCTGTGGAACATCTCTGTCAGGGCATCAAAGGGAGTCTTTGGTGTGAGCCTCTCGTTCCACCATTTTGGAGCTGACCTGTCTCAGTAAATTACCATATTGACACGTTCGTCCTGTTTAGTGCCCATCTCTTGGCCTGTGGGGCAATAAAAGTCCTTATCTGCAGCACAGCACGGAGTCGTTCCGTGACTCTGGAATGTGGGCTCCAGAACTTGGAGTGTTGAAGCCATGTGAATTAATCCCATGAGAGATTAATTTGATTAAGTTGTGTTTTGATTCGCCTCGATTCTCTACATATTCCCCCTCGATCGATGATGGGTTGAGAAGAAGACATCATTGAACGCTGGAGAAACAGAAGAAGTAGAAGCAAACACACACAGCAAACAACAAAGCAACTCCTCCATGACTGGTCACTTTACTGGTGCAGGGCATTAGGTTATCTAGGCCTAACGAGTTCACTCTCTCAATATAGTCAATTATGTGGAAAAAGTTTAGTTCAATTTTAGGACCGTTATTCTAGTTTGTGTTAAACGGTGATTGATCAACTTTGTGACTAAATTTGATTTGTTGTTTTATCCACTTCTAAATTGTTCTAAGGTTTAGACCAATTTACCTTCCAAATTTTGATTCGAATGATGCAGGGAGTTCTCTGGCTAACATTCGTTCTAAGGTGACTTGCAAACGTCAGGCGTGGTGCGTCAATCCTTATATTGTAACCTTGACCCTTATGGGGTAAAAGGGATTTTACCTAATAAGAGAAGAAGGGAAGGAAGAGGTAAAACAAAACAAAGCAGTTGAGTGACTCCAGTATGGGTACTGTTGTGCAGTGACAGGTGTCAACATGTGATGAGAGGTGTTATACTTGTTGGTTGTATCGCTATATGTTTCCTGTGGAAAGGGTAGCTAATACAATGAAAAACATGTTTGTTGAATGTTTTCATGGTAGATGTGTTTAACTTGTGTATGTCAGTACAGTGTAGTGTAGTGCATGTACTGTATGCTGTATGTATGTCAGATCTGTCTCAGTCTGTTTTGCTCCCCCCTTTGCTTGATGGCTTAGCTTTGATGAGCTTGTCGCATCTTTGCCTTGGAAAGGGATCTTCTGTGATCTGCTGGGGGTCAGTCCCGTTAGGCAGGAAGTTCTCTGGCAGACATTGGGAGGTGGTTTGGCACGGATGCGTGAAGCTGTAGTGCAAAACGTGGTCTCCTTGTTGCATTCCACTTGTGATGCCTTCTGGTTGTGACAGACAGTCTGACTTCTGTGCTTACTGGTGTTGCGGCAGCACACAGATGGTTCTTGAGTTTGGAGCTTGTGGTGTGATGGGTAACCAGGATGGTGTTTTCTGGTACCTCTGGGTGTTTGTCAGTGGTTGACTGTGAGAGGCCACTTTGTTCTGTGTTGTTGTAGAACAGGTGGTCGTCTCAGGAAGGTGTGCAAGGTGATCACTGGTCTTCTGTGTTCAGCTTGTCTTTGAAGAACACTTGCAGTCGACTCAGTAGTCGCTCCATGTCCTCTGAGGGGAGACTGTCGTGTTCTTGGACACACTCAGTGTGGTGTGGAGGTGGGTTTCGTTGTCGCTTACCCACATAGAATGCTTTTGGATGCACTCGTTGATTCCAGTTGTTTCCTTCTGGTGGGTCCCATGACTTTTCCACGTGGTTGGAGTGGTCGCTGTCGTTAGCATGGGAGTAGCATTCTCTGTGCTCCTGATGAAGGACTGTGGAGTTGTCATGCCACTGGGTGTCTTCCAGTGCAAGGCTTGTGTCTTGGCTGCTGGAGTTTGACACTGTGGATGTTTTCAAACCTTTCTTGGAAGTCATCTTTTGTTTGATGTAGGCCTTGTGTGTCAGGTCACGTAGCTGTTGAAGCGTCATGGTGACTGGGCAGGCCATGATGCCGAGATGACGACTCAGTCCTGGATGCAGGTTTCTCAGGAAGAGGGTTTTGAAGTTCAGATCCTCTTCAGATTCAGGTTTGCTATGTGCACCGAAGTAGGCTTGTCGGAAACGGTGATAATAGGCTTGGGGAGTCTCTTGACGACCTTGTCTGGTTTCCAAGGCGACTAACCACACCATGTTCTGACTCTGGACTTGTAAATTCTTTAATCAGGATCTCACGTAGCAGCTGGTAGTTTGACTTGACATGAGCAGGTTGTCGGTCTAGGACGCTTCGTACCTCTTGACTGGATGTGGATCTGAGGAGGTATAAATGTCTCTGTCAGTCATATGTGGTCTCACCTCTAGGAGGAAGTCGATATCTTGGAGGTAGGCCTGGATGCAGTGGCCCTCCGTGGAGTTCGGGTCGAACTGGGTGATGTTCTTAGCCAGCTGGTTGAGATCTTTGAAGGTCATTCCAGTTGCAGCTTTGGAGTCTGGCTGGATGATCTCTCTTTGTTGGTTGGCAGGGAAGAGTTCTGTGGTGAAGGCCGGTGACGTTTTGGGGTGTGGCCATTCACTTCTTCCGTAGGATGACAGTTCTTGGATGGAGGACTCTGTTCTGCTCAGCAGTGATGATGCTGAGGGAGGTCTCTCCCTTCTTGGCTCTGGTTTCTGTGTAAAGACATGTTGGAGTTCATTTCTGACCGCGTAGAGCTCGTCGTTGGCGTCGTCTCGCTGTTGGGTCAGATGGTCAATTTCAACGCTGCACCTTCGCAGGTGGTCTTCCAGAGCAGTGAGTTTAGAGTTCTTACTTTCAATGTCAGCTTTGGCTTTCTCTAGCTGATGTTCAGCAGACTGGAGTTGGTTTTCCAGGTGCTTCTGGACAGTCTTTAACTCTTGTTTGTCACGTTCAGTGACTGCAAGGGCTTCTTGGAGCTTGTCAACTTGGGTCTTTGTTTCATGCTCCGCTTCGTCGGACGCTTTGAGCTGGTCTTTGCAGTGTTGAGTGTGCGTCAGCTCTCTCAGGAACTCGGTGGTCTTGAGGTCGTCCTGGACTTTCACTTCCAGCTTGTCTATGCGGCTTTGGGCACGTGTCAGCTCCTCCTGAAGGTGGGTGACGTGCTGGTGGCTTAGCTTTAGCTGGGCTGTGAAGGCATTGCTTAGGGAACAGGTTATTTTGGTTAGTTCCACATGGCTTTGGTTTTGGCTTGAATCATGTGTCAGGAATCTTCTCAGAATTATGATTATTATTAAGAATAATAACAGTTCAATTGTCTTTGGTGTGAGGCAGTCTGTAATGCCTCTGAGCCAGGCGTCCATGTCTTCCCGTTGGGCAGTGGGGTTGGTTGTCCATGACATGTTGGCACGCTTGGTGAAGAGACTGACACAGATCTGTGTGGTATAAGCCTATATGTGGTTGCACGGCTGAGTGTAGTTTCAGTAAGTGTGCACCAATAGTGAAGTGTCGTGATGACTAAATGTTGGTCTAAGTGTACACAGTGAGGCTAGGGATGTGAAGATCTCGTCACTCAACTGGGTAAAGGAAAGAAAAAGAAAGAGGTTAAAACAAATCTCAAATGGAAAAAGCTTTTTGTTTCAATGGGAGAAAATATTTTTTGTGTGAATATTTTCTATCACTGGAAAGCTGGTTTCAACTCGTGAGGTGAGGACTTCGTCACTCAACTGAGTAAGAGAAGAAGAGAGAAAAGTTAACGACCAATTTCAAATGAGAGAGAAACGAAACAAAAAGGAAATTATTAACTAGGGAAAGTATTAATTTCTCATAAATGTTTCTATCAATGACAATCTGTTTCCAGAAAGGTAAACAATATTATTGATTATGTTTGCAATGAAAAATAATACAATAATAATGCTGATACCTCTTTTCGGAGTTTGACAGGATTGACACACACACCTTCGGTTGGACCGCTTACAGCAGGGCTTACAGCAGGGCTTACAGCAGGGATGCTTTGAAGGCGGAGTTTGCTCAACACTTGTCTCTGTTAATTAATCTTGGATAAGATGTCAAAGTTTAAATTGCGTTTACAAATGCAGGGAGAGTGAGAAGAACACAAGAGGGTTTGATTAAAAATCAAATACCTAATAATCTATTTGTTGGGAAAGATTATCTTTGTCTCTTTTTAGAGTTGGTTGATGGTTCTTCCAGGTTTGTTCCCTACAAATGTGCAAAATTAGATGGAATAAAGCAGGACAGAACAGGAAAGACGTGATGAGGAGGAAATGAAGCAAGGAGGTTGGATCCCGCTACCTTTAGATCTACTACGAGTATAGAATTGATAGTTTATGAACAACTAAACACACAAATAAACTTTGTAAAAGACGATTGTCTCTGGTTTATTTGAAACTCGTATTGAGATGGTAATGTCTCCTATTGAAGCGTCACGCAAATGAATTATTCCAATATAGTGGTTAAGTTTATAACCAACAAGACGAAAGGATAAAGCGCAATGACGATAATAAGCAAATCTGAGTCTAACACTATTTTTGTAATAGTAATAACAACTTTCCAAATTTTAACTTTCGGAGTTCTTAAGTTTCAAACCTAATTCACCTAAAGTGATTAGATCTCAAAGAGAAATGTAAAAATTATGAAAATTATGCAATTAGAATTATTACAAAAATAAATCTAGAAATCATTAGAAATGATCTGTTTAGAAAGGTAGAATCTCAATTTTGCAATTTCTTGTTCTTTTAAAATCAAATTCGAAATTTGACAATTAATAATCATAAACCAGTATTTTCTTTTTCAAGTAAAATGCAGGTAAAACAATTAATAATGGTACACCAGTGTTTTCCTTTCAGGAAAAAAATATGGTTAACTTTAAAGAAAAGTGTGATCAAGTTAAAAGAAGAAACAAGAAAAGATCGATAGGTGTCTAAATGGTTAAATCGCTTTAACGTTGTTCAAACAGACACTATAGCTAACCGCTGGGGTTAGTATTGATAATAGTAACTGATGCTAAAGACTTTAGCACAGGCCTCAATGCAAACAACCGCTCAGCTTTAGCTTAGCTTAGCCTAGCTTAGCGTAGCGTTTGTTTGGTTTGTTTACAAAGTTCGAGGGGGTCAGAGTTCACCCGGAAGTGTTGGTTAAGACTTCCGTGTCACGATAGCAACTAAAGCGATCAAGCGAACACTAATGGGCGAACCGTGAATTGCAGTTGGTAAGCAGTTTGTTAGAGTTCCATGCAATGTGAGCACATTTCCATGTTCACAGAACATACACAGTAACACTCGATCATATTACGGGAAATGTCGGCGCATTTCACACTGTTCAAATAAAATACACCACTCGTAGCTGGGTTTACGACATGGGGCTTCACTCAGTTTGTTGAGAGTGATAACTTTAAGCACGCGGCGGTGCGCTGTATGAGAACGATGATCTCGTCTCTGTCTTTGTGCAGGTTTAGTTTCACACAAAGTAACAGGGTCTAACTTGGTTCAGTTCCAAAACAAGCTTTACTTGGACAAAACTTAAAATAAGTCCTATTCAATTACACTCGGACACGCGCAGTGTTTACACGATAAATAATTGAATAGACATACACAGAAAAGCATTAACTTTAACGTTAACTGTTTATCACTGGGATCACGGATAGTGGGACACGCACTGGTGATCAAATAAAATAAACAGATAAGCATTAAGTGTTTATCACAATGGAACACGCACTGCGATCAAACAAATAAACAGATATTTAAGTGTGTATCACGGAGATCACAATGGAACACGCACTGCGATCAAATAAAATAAACAGAAAGCATTAAGCATTTATCACGGAGAAGCAATGGAACACGCACTGCGATCAGATAAATAACTTTAAGGCTTTTATGACTAGATTCGCCAAGGAACACGCTTGACACTCTGTCAGGAAAATATTGTAACTTACAGGGTTAGTTTTAATTACTGCAGTTTGATTTCGTTCGGCTTCTCTGACTGATATAAACACACACACACAACGTTATAGCTCCCTGAAAGACTCTGGAACACGCAGATGTCGATCAGCTATAACGAGGTATTTTTCTGGAAATAAGGAACACGCTTAATTCCTACCTTATTGTAGTGTGAGGTTTTATATCTTATGCAGGTATAAAGAAAACAAAATAGGCGACAGACTAGACTTCTCAGCTCTCTTTGGGAGCTTCACTCACAGATAACAGCATCAGCAACATTCAACGTGCGCGCGGCGCATACGTCACACACAGACTCGCGGAGGTTCGGATCTCGCATCCGCAACCAAAAATGAAAAGATAATTTCTTGATATATGTTCACAATTTAGGTTGAACTGCCCGCATTCTCCACCAATATGTAGCAAACGCAACATATAATAATATACATAAAATGTATTAAAGGGGGCCGAAGGCCAATTTAGCTCAAAGGGAAATGATTCATTGATTTGCAATGAATCTATGGAACCGAATCACTGAACCGAGCAAATGACTCGCTTAGAGTTCATTTGAACGGGCCGTAATTATAACCAAATCTATAGTGAAACACTATGTCTTAGCAAGGTAACTTTAAATCGAACAGTACAAGACATTAAATGTGCAAACACGACACAAGAAGATTTATCTTTTCAAATATATGGACAAGACTTTATTAGCTATTCTAAGCACAAAACTAAGGTCTAAACATAATCACGCACACGCACACACACATTCATACAGTCGCGAAAGGGAAAGAGTGAGTTGGAAAGAGTGAGAGAAAGTTTCAACTTTCTATATGCACGTAAGACATAACCTGAAAGGGCCACCAAGCATTAATTTGAACCTTCATTTCTTAGAGAGGTTATTCAATTAACATTAAAGCACCAGTTAAGTTAGAGCCTGGAGTACTTGCGCTTTGTGGCTGAGAGAATTCCCTTTGTCTGCGTCGCGTCGAAGGGGGGTTTCCCGGCCGGGTCCGTTGCGTGGTTTGTTGTCTTTGAAGTGCAGGGATGGAAGTTTCTGAGTTTGCCGGTCACGTGTGACTAGCAGCCGAATGAAAAGTCTTTACGATTTCGAAGCGCGTTGCGGAGAGCCGTTCAAAACGAAGCTTTGCAGCAAACTTAACTTTGAAACGAGACTTTTACAAAAAGGAAATAAAGGAAAGAAATGAAAGTAAGACGAGTCGGATGGCTTGACTGAGCTGAATTGTAACCCTGATCTTGATGGGTTATTCGTCTGCGGGTCGAATTTGGTCTAGTCGATGTAGAAGCATGCGAAGATGTTCTTTGTTTCAGAGATAAGCACGAACAGAACACTCTCTTGCTGGTTTTAGAGAGAGGCACGGACTTAACAGTTAGAACGAACTGAACAAAAATCTAAACAAAAATCATCTGAAATCTTCTAAAATCTACAAAAATCTGATCATGAGGTCCTTTGTTCGGATCTTTAACTTAAACTCTAGTCCATCCTCCTAGAAACTTCAGGCCAATGGGTAATGGCATGATCTCAGGAGGTGGATCTACTTCTTTACTTATCATAATTTATGCATGGTCTGTGAGCTGGTCTCCAGCACTTAGCAGAGGCAAAAGACCATAGTTTAAACCTTATGATTATTATAATCATAAAACAAAACCTTTTACGCAGATTTCAATCAAGCCATCTTTTGAATCACGAGAATACGGTTCGTTTAAGAGCAAACGAGGCATTCACACTTCTAATGGTTGTATAACAATTACAAGAGTTAATAGTTAACAACAATTACATGATTATTATGTGATCTAAGCATAATAACACATGAAGTGTAGGAACAACAAGAATTATGATTGGTTATAGGTCCAAGAATTGTTCTGTGGTGAGTTCATATTATTTTATGTGTGAGATCTTCGATCTCAACCGTAAGGTTACTGAGAGTTCAACTCGAAGGGGGACGAGGCAAAGGTGTTCTGTGGAACATCTCTGTCAGGGGATCAAAGGGAGTCTTGGTTGTGAGCCTCTCGTTCCACCATTTTGGAGTTGACCTGTCTCAGTAAAATTACCATATTGACACGTTCGTCCTGTTTAGTGCCCATCTCTTGGGCCTGTGGGGCAATAAAAGTCCTTATCTGCAGACAGCACGGAGTCGTTCCGTGACTCTGGAATGTGGGCTCCAGAACTTGGAGTGTTGAAGCCATGTGAATTAATCCCATGAGAGATTAATTTGATTAAGTTGTGTTTGATTCGCCTCGATTCTCTACAGGACCATGCTCCTATAATCATAAGTTGAAAAAGTAGTTGTTGCCTGTAGTTCTCTTTTCAGTGAATTGGATTTAAAGGTACATTTCTGCCAGAGGCACGTTTTTACAATCGGGCTATGCTGACTTGTGCCGGTTTGAGTCTTTTGTTTTTTAGAGGTGCTGTAAGGGATGTCAGCAGTTCCTAGGCTTAGTCGTTCCAATCTAAAAAGTCCACCCTTCAAAAATACAGTTGAAACCAGTGATGGAGAAGGAGCGCATTTGTCATTTTAATTTGCTCGCAAGAACCTCCCTTTGTGGCTCCTATGCTTCCTCGGTTTTCTTAAGACCTCCCCTAATACATCCCGCCCTATATCTGCCATCTTTAGTGTGTTCTCCTTCGCTTTATCCTCCATCTAACTACCTTCCCTGCCCCCAACTCTTTCTTATTCTCTCTCTCTCTCACTCTCTCACACTCTCGCTGTGCGGTTTGAACTCCTGGTGTACTATTTTTGTCTCCGTGTATTGCAGCCTGCCAGGCTTGCCTTTCTCTCCCTCTCTCTTTCTCTCTTGTCTCCTTGCTCTCCTCCTACATGGTCAATCAATACGTGTTATAGGCCAGCTGGGTCCAGACCCAAGGGGGAGAGGCATACAGAAAGAGAGAAAGAGAGAGAAGGTGTGAGACCGAGAGAGAGAGAGACAAAGAACAAGGACCCCAAGAAAATCAGGCTGAAGGGGGGCGCAGCCAGAGAGCTCAGCCCTGCATTCGCTGAAGGTTATCAATATAATGCACCAGATTACCTATACAATATTTCAACCATCATATACAGTATGTGAAGCTACGTGTGTCTAAAGATTCACAGATTTAGCTAAATCATCAGATAGCGGCTGCCTGAAAGGAAATGAGAATAAGAATGGTGTAGAAGCCCCTAAACCTTGTTGTATGCCCATAATTGACATTACCTGTAAACATATCCCTCAAATCTGATTGGTTGATTGGAATGTTGTTCCAGGATCGACAGTTGGTCCAGGAATATGTTCTACTTAACGTTCACCATATAGTTACACCTTACTCCAGCAGGAACAATCCAGGTTATTCATATTGCACCTTTATGTGTGTTCGCAATGGTCTACTGTCATTAAAATAACCGCTGGCAACTCTCTACTCACAGTAATGCGAGACAACGGTAGTGCAGTAAACAGGTTGACGGCAAGAAAAAAATATTCAGGCTATAACCCTGAAACCCCTGTAGAGGAGGGGAGAAACGGAAGACCAAACAATGACGATAACAAAAACCCTAGAAAGAGGTAAAAACGTAACAATAACAATCATATGAGGAAGAACAGAGACACCTTTGACCTGAGAGTGTGAGAGAGAGAGAGAGCGCGACAGCGAGAAAGAAAGAAACCCAAATGAAAGACGTCTTGTGGCTAAATTCCATTATCTTCTGCAAGAGAGAATTATATCAGCCCTTAAGTGCTTTCATCAGACTTCTTAACCCCAAGAGAAGGACAGAGAAGAGGAAGCCGGAAAGATTGAAGGATGTTCAGGGAGCGACATGAAGGTCTGTGGTGTGAGTTAATGTTCCGGGCTGCTAAAGCCGCCTAATACCACGCGTAAATTGTCCCTACACCCTGCCAGATATCAGTAAAATGGATGTCCTGAGAAATCTCCACATTTTCCATGTAAAGTGTGCCAGAGCCTGATACCGAACTGTTCAGTGTTTTTCCACAGCAGAAAAGTCAGTTGTGGAGTGGACACATTGACTCTGCGTTTGCCCCTAAAACCTGCTGGGTTTGAGGTCCTTAACTTGTAAGGCTTGTAAACAAGGTTATACTATATTTCACGGTATCACTGTAATTACACATTTCATTACTGAGTAATATTAACTGCATGTACTTACTGTAGTGTTAGGATTAGGGTTTGGTTTAGCTGCATGCAATTATCTATAATTCATAGTTATTACTACATGTAACAACAATGACGCTGTAACCCACAACAATAAATAAAGTTACCGTAAACCGTGCATGTTTTGTGGGCTGGTTATCTATTGTAGTTACACTGTAGAAACATATTTCCATGATTTGCTATCACATTCAAATTGAAAATTGCTTTATTGGCATAATACAGTATGCTATATCACACTGTAAAAAAATATTGTTGGTTTAACTTAAAAAATTAAGTAACCTGGTTGCCTTAAAATTTTAAGTTGATTGAACTGGAAAAAGTGAGTTAATACAAATGAAGGAGATTGATTTGATCATCAGAAACTCAAAATAATATGTTATCTGAACTAAATAAATGATTTAAGTTGAGATTTGACAAAAGAAAAATGTTGTGATAAATCTTTTATCTCCTTCATTGAAATAACTCGTTTTTTTATTTTTTATTTCAATGAACTTAAAATTTTAAGAAAACCAAGTAACTTACTTTAAGTTAAACCAACAATGTTTTAATTCTCAAGTCAATTCAGGAGTTTAATGGAAAAAGAAGGCTTGAACTGTATTGAAATGTACCTTTTTTAAGCAGAAATGTGTTTTATAAATGTTTATTTTGCATGCCACAAAATTGCAAGGAAGATGTTTGTATTCTTTGACAGCTTTGTGTTTGCAGCCTTTCATTCATGTTCACCCCTATTCCTGTCCTAGGCTTTGGGTTTACTGTTGAATTTCTCTCCAAATAGACGCCCATTTAGTGAATTTATCATCTTCATAACATGCGTAACAGCAATGCCGAGCATTCGTAAATTGCTTCTTTATTGCACAATCCATTATGTAATGTATATTTGCTCAAGGTAGTATTTATCGCACTGTGTGAGAACAGCGGAATGTTTATAAACCTGTCCAGAACTCACAATGTAACACACACATACACACACCAAAATGTATTTTGCTTTGTATGTAATTGATGCACATTGATATTTTAGGTCAGTGAGAAGTATTATTTTGTGATTATGGTTTTCAGGCCTGTATACATTGATTTGAATTATTGTATGTTACCTACTTTATTCATTTTGAATTTTATGAGTCACCTCTGCTTGACCATCCAAGCTGGAGGCGGCATTCACAAGTGTTTCTTAGGAGAAAAGATGAACCCACCGGCTTGCGTATTATAATAATTTGTGTAAAATCGTTACAGAAATCGTAGCCTATATCTAAACTGTCTCGAAGGATCTGGCTCTAGGGTTAGTTTCGTCTTCTGTTTTCGCATGAATGTTACAGTGAGAAGGAAATATTGATCGTGCATCCTTGCATGCACAAACACCACTCTTGAACACATGCAAATACTAGCACTTTGTTTGGCTACAGGTCATAACAGAGCACAACACGTGTTTTGTTTTTCACAATTTGCTGAATCTATTTTCCTCTGGTATAATTTGGCCATTTGTTGCTGGTTATGGCACTTAAATTCTGTGCAACTGCCTTTTAATGACAGCTGAAATCCTTCATTGCACTTGGTCTTTAAGGACAGGCATGGCCCATTATGGCTTTTTGTTTTGTTCCGAAGCTTTTGGCTGTAATATGTTGTTATGGACAATTTGAAAGCATAAACTGCAAGGCAAGGCACTTTTTTAATGGTTGCTAATTTAGGCCGCATATCGTCTTATTTTATGTAGTCATGTTCCACAGAATTCGAGGCACAACATCCTCTTCTTCCCCATGCATCATTTGTGTGTATATATACGCATTAAGCGTGAGTGTTTCCCATGACCTAGATCCTGCACGTGCTCTGTAGAGCTGCGGCTCGAGACCCCCTTCCCCTGGGGGCATGCAAGGGGAAAACAAAAAAGAAAATGTGCTCTTTTTTTTACGCATGAAAGGATGAGCACTGTAAAATGGGGATGTGCCTCGAATTGAATTCTTCGTTCGATGCAGTAAATATTCGGATGCAATAAATCTTCAATATATGAAGAAGGGGCATTTATTATCTCTTAATCTAAATTTGGTCAGTTTATATGTCTTAGTTTGGACCCAAAGATGAGAAATACTGGGTTGTTTGTTTTATCTGTGGAACACAAAAGAGAACAGAGTTATTTTGTGATGGCTACAATGAAAGTGAAATGGGAGTGGAGGTGTTGAACTTTAAAGTTTAAATTTTATTGGCCTATTGTAAAAAAGCAATGCTTTCAGCAAATTCATATGGACCAGTTTCGTGTTGTTGGTCCATTTTGGACCTTGACAGCTCCAGTCCCCATCTACTTCCATTGTATGTATGGATAGGAGCTGCGTGAACATTCTTCAGAATATCTATTTTTTTGTGTTCCCTTTAATGAAAGGAGAGAGATAGCCTACTTCCATTAATTATTTCATAGAACAGGCCGGTTGATATGGCTCAGAGATGCATTGGTTAAAAACTCGCTGCAGCAGCGCGAGCAGCCACGCCTCTCCGCTCCCGGTGCTTGACGCTCCGGAACGATAGTTGTCTGAAAAGGGATTTTTTGTTTTGTTGTTAAAGGGATTGTTGAGGAAAAACAGTCTAATGGGTGAGAGGAAAAGAATGTGACAAGTGCAGTTAGTGTGTGTGTGTGTGCCCAGCAGTGCTGCTCGCGCTGCTGCACCTGTCCCTCTCTGTCTCGCGCGCCCAAACTCGGCAGGCAGGCTCGCGCGGAGGGCGGGCGTTATCCAGTCCGCGGCGCACAACACGGTCAGCCTGAACATGACTTCGTCCTACAATCTGGATTTTCTACCCGAGATGATGGTGGAGGGACGATTGTTGAGCGCCGGAGAGAGGATGTAAGCGTTTAGCTGTTTATCTCTTTGCTTCCTCAGCTGTCTTCTGTCATCTCGTTCGGCGCGAGCGTGTTGACAAATAGGGCACGCGGTAGTGTGTTTGCGCCTCGCCTCGCGCTGTGTTATCAGCCATCAGATAACGGGGCTGATGGTGCTAATGTTGTTTTTTTTGCTTTTAACTGC
This sequence comes from Pimephales promelas, assembly GCF_016745375.1. The sequence continues at coordinate 18,796,034 of NW_024121144.1, forward strand.
ATTCATTGTGCCAGTGCTCAAACGCATCGGATAAATAAACACATTGGGTTGAGTGCTCCGTAATCGGACAGTCCGAATCAGAGTTTTGTTATGTTACGTAGACTGTCTGATCTGCACGACTGCACTGCATGAGTGAAATTGTACCAATTTGTATTAAGTGTAACTCCTTGCGAGAATATGTGGTCATATGTAACGGTCCACTGATATCACATCTGATTATTAGAATAGCGCATGCTTTGGCTAAAGAACTTGGGTTACTTTGATACTCGGTGAACTGAGCATTTGTGGCTTTGTGGTGAACTCTATTATAGGACAAATTCAGTTGATTTGCATGGTTATTTAAGGCTCATTCATATTTTATCAACATCAACATTAGGCTACTGAAACGCATGTTGCACGCACGCGCATCCACAATGGATTTGATGTTGTTGTGTGATAGCCTATGGGGTTCAAAAGTAGGCTATGAGAACATTAACCCTCCGCTGACTGGTGTGTCCAAGACATTTTTAACCATTCAGCGTGTGACGTTACATCCAAACCCTTTCGACACTGTCCCAACCACTGACCAAAAAAATAATAATAATAATAATAAAATATTGACAACGGCAAGAGCCATATTCTATTCTAATGGACGGATGCATCTTTTATCTGATATTATCAGATATGTAATTTTAGTTGAAAATCTATTCTAGGCCTATTCATTGTTTTCAAAAGGAAACATTTGTATCCTAGTTTTACCGCCTTCATAATTTAAAAATAGGCTACTTCACGCACCAGAGCGTTAAATAGCAGAATAATTGCTTTAAATTGAACGCATATGATCCGCAGCGCAGTGTCAGCTCGTGCATGAGCAAGAGACATGTGACTGAAATGGCTCGAGCTCAGTGTTGAAAACATGCGCCGCTCCGTCTCTGTTTTTAAACCATCGGAATGCGCAATGACTGACTCCCCTTCTATGCCCCCTCTCTATCTGGGTTGTTTCAAATTTGATTTGTTACGTGGCATGTGTTGCAGAAATCAGTTTAGAGCGCGCGCAGGACACGTAATTCACTTAAAGTGCAGTGTTGCGGGGCGCGAGGGATAGTTTGATGCAGCGCGAGCTCTTCACAGACGCTGCCGCTGTCCCACTTACGTCCGCTCGCCTTTAACTTCTAACGGTTGATGAGTGCTTGTTTTGTGGTGAGAATTTCACCGCGTTCCCTCCTTATCTCTCCTTTTTACCCCACATTTTCTTCCCTATTCACATCTGCCAGCTATTTAGAGTTGATGTAGTGTGTGGCAGTCTGTTTGTTATATCTTTCGGAGGAAAAAATTGGAGACAGAACCGAACGTACTCTGAGTTCGCCGAGTTAGAAACAAATGCCCTCAAAATTACAAATAGTTCGTGAAGAGACTAAATAATGACTTCATTCTCCTTTAAATACCAAAATATGTAGGCTACTTTGGAGTTTGGGGTGGGGTTATTTTGTTGTAATTATCTTAATTTAAAGGGAACATGAAACAAATATTGATGATCCATTTCCTTTTTAACATAACCTTTTTAAGTAACCTTGCATGGTTGCCTTAAAATTTTAAGCTGATTGAACTGGAAAAAGTGAGTTAATACAATGAAGGAGATTAATTTAATTATCAGAAACTAAAAATGATAAGTTATCTCAACTAAATTAATTATTTAAGTTGATTTGACAAAAGAAAAAATGATGTGATAACAAATATTGAAAAAACATTTTTACAGTCTTATTGTGAAATATTTCCTGTTCATTTAAAGGGAGGGAGTAATACGTTACCTTAACTGAACTGTGAGGGTTTCCAGCTAGCTCTGTTCAACAAAAGTAGCCCAATGCAATTTTCTCCATCTAAATTCTCTATTTGTACTAAAAAAAAAAATCTGGTTTTAGACATAATTTATGACCAGTATTTTGTTTTGGTCTATCCTCTGCACTTCTGTGTTCATCAATATGTCAGAGGTCACTCTTCTGCTGGAACTCGACGCGTTACTAGTAGCCAGTGATTATTGACTAGTTAAAAACATGCATATTTTTCTTACAAAAACGCATCCCTTCACTTATTTTTAACCTCCTGAAGCCGTGTATGTATTATTTTATGATTGATGGATATGCTTTTTTGGGGCTTTAAGGTCAACCAGTCATTTAGTTAATTGTATTTAATATAGCTGTGCTACCAGATCTCTTTTTCCTTCTGTTATGATGAAAAAAATGTGATGAGGACCTTGTTATTTTTTCTAGTTATACCATGTGATTGATATCTAAATGTCTTTAAAAGTTTGTTGCGTCTCCTTTGAATTTTTCTCTTTGTGTACAGGCGTTTCTGTTGTGTTCGGCTCCCAGTTTAATCTTTTGTATTCTTGCTGTCCCCGTATGCCTCTTTTCTCACATCAAGACTTGCAGGTGAATTCGCTGATAGGTGAGTTCACCATAAGCACGGACTAGCACTTCTGTGACAAGGTGTCGCTATCAGTCTCCCATTACACACACACGTAAAAAGATGGACGGGCAGCATCCAGCTGGCCCGTGTTGCGACGAGTGAATACTTGCTAATCTCTCTCTTCACTACGTGATAAGCCGCTCACCTCTCTGCCAGAGAAACATTACACACACAAGCACTCGAGTGAGAATATAAAACACCTGTCCCTTAAATCTCCAACTGCGCAGTTTACATTTCTGCCTGTCGTAAGCCACTTCAGCTGCCATCTTTGTTGTTGATTCTGGACTCTGGCTTTTTGTTTTGCAGAAAGTGAAGTCATTTGACAGGCTAACTTAATTTTAGATCCAGCAGTCCTCCGGGACACAAAGAGGCTCTTATTGTGTGCGCGGGACGAGAGAGAGGGGCTGATCAGAGTTCCAGCGTTGGGTTCACTGAACTTGTTTTCCGTCCCAACGGAGGTTGTGTTGGAGGATCTGTGGGAGGGGATGTTGGCGATTTGGAGGAATATTCTTTTTCAAGTATGATGCAAATATTATTTTTTTCACACATTTATTGCTGATGGATAACTCACCGCCACAACTTTATATTGCACAATAGCAATTTTATACCACACAATTGACTATTTATTATTTTAATCTTTATCTTACAATTGCTTTTTTTGTCAGAAACAGGCTTTTCCAAGAATGAAAAAGAAAATACACAAATAAGCAAAAAAAAGAAGTCGTTCAAGTTAATGTAAATTATAATTTAGTTGGGGGTTTTTATGTGGGAAAATGACATGTCTAGTAGTTGATTGGATTTATAAAACTCTTATGTTGTTTGGCTAGTTTGAGTTTGTATTTTATTATTTTTATTATTTTTCATATACTTCAGCAGATAAACTTCCCTACAACTTTCCACAATAATGTTCACTGACACAAAAGGGAAGTCTGTACTCTTTGACCCATGACCTGTTTAAATGGTTCCTCGCACCTAAGGGAAGGAATACAGTAAAGAAAGAGGGATGGTAGAGAAGCCTCCAGTGCTTACAGAGAGCAGTTTCATTCCTGAAATTGCTGGAAGATAAAGGGATGATTAACGAGTGTGAGGAGCTGTGGCCACACAATCAGCCAACCTTAAAGTCATTATGTAATCAAAATTGACCCTGTTTACTTTCTTAATACACGTTCCTGGTCTTATTGTGCACGATTCACTGGTTTACATTTGTCTATATTAATAACTTCTTCCTTAAATGGCTGATGTCCCAGTCAAATCCACCTCGAAAGCATTTTTTAGACACGTAGTAGCACCTGCAGAAAGTGAATACGTGTGTATACGATGAAAGGGTTTCACAGAGACTGACTTTTTTCGAACTCAAGGCCAATGTTTTCCTTTCAGCACTATAAAGTTGCAATGTGTTTCAGAGTCAGATGTTCATTTGTATTGGCGAGAGGTACTACATCCCTTATGCCTGCATTTTGCCAGCCCATATGTGTGAAAGTGAAGGATAAAGACATTATAGCCTTTATCGTATCATCGAACCCCCTTGTCGGAGAAAGTGTTAACAGCAGTTTTAAAGGGATAGTTCACTTTGAAATTAATTTTTGATATGTTTTAGCTTACCTCAGGGGCATCCAAGATGTAGGTGTCTTGGTTTCCACAGCAGTTTCAATTTTGAGATTTTTCAATTTTGAGATCAGATTCAGTCATATAATGGAGGTCTATGGTCACCACCTCAAAGAGCATGCATGCACAGAGAAGTCCAAATTAAACATGATTTAATGACTCGTAAATGTAAGTACACATTGATGGCCCAAGACACGAAATGAGCGGTTTGTGTGAGAAAACGAACAGTATTTATATAGTTTTTACCTCTTTTACAACATCCAAGTACTCTGAGGGCGCGGGCGCTTTGTGGTGGTGACCATAAACCTCCTTTCGTCATTTATTTTTTATTGTTGGCATTGTATTATATTTTAATATTTGAATGATAGGGAGAATAAGAAAAATAAAACAATTTAAATATCAATCTGCATATGCATTAGACATTGGTTACGCTCATCTTAAGCAGTTCCTTTAAAGGCATACAAAGATATGAAGCGGAAACGATGCACAATGTGAAAGTTTGTTGCGAATAAACAGTATTGATGGTTGTTGCCGCCATGGAAATGTTCAGATAAACATTTTGCCATACGCAAGTCTGTATATTAGAATCAGTTTGGATGCACAACCACTATTGTTAACTCTTTCCCTGCCAGCATTTTTCAAAAAAAGTAGCCAGCCACCGCTATAGCGTTTTTTTGATCATTTTCACAAAAAATGTCATGGCTCCCAGAATATTTTGTTGTATGAATATCTGAACATGTAATATATCCTAAGAAAGATGGGAACATCTGCTTTTAAAAGACAATATAATATTTTATTCCAGCTTCATGCATTCTTTTTTATCAACACTTAAATGTGGTTTCATAAAGAAAGCAATTTGTTTTGCGAAAAACTGAGAAAATCAAATTTTTGTTAAAGAATACTTCTAGATGGGATTCAGAACGATGATCAAAACATAGATGAAGTAGATCAAGTCCATCAACACCCTCAAAGCTTCACAATCCTATAGCTCGTCCTTAGTTGACGTTTCATTCTGTAATATCGTTCTGTTTTGATTTAGCCTATATGCTTTTTAACGTTGATGATCGCGTTATTTTACAAATGCATACTTATATGATATCGCTTGTTTCTGCATCTTCCCCTCATAAGTTTTGATCAGGAGATTCAGTACTTTTTCAGAAAATGTGTCATAGCGCCCCCTACCGTATAACACTGAAAAAAATGGAAAGCTTGGAAGTTTCCGTCAATTGCGTGAAACGTTTTCTCACAAATGACGGACATTTCCGTCAATGGCGAGAGTTAACAAAACTTGAAGTTGGGAAATGCATTCTCATCCCTCTTAAATAATTTTTTTTGCCTTTAGTTCTATTTATTTTGCTATTCAATGCATGGTTATTAGGGGTGTAACGGTACACAAAAATCACGGTTCGGTACGTACCGCGGTTTTAAAGTCACGGTTCGGTACGTTTTCGATACAGCAAAAAAGAAAGAAATGCCAGAGAAATTTCCTATTTGTTTAAAGAAAAAATATTTTTAAATAAGTGTGAGTTTTCCTAGATCTTGAAACTTTCAGGTTTATAAATGGGGGTCATCTTTGAAGGATGAACAAATAATGTTTTGGTCATCACATTAAAAATAACTTTTAAATATATATTTATTTATATAATATTTGAATTTTTGAAGTGCTGGAAAAAGATTTGTGAAGTACTTGAAAGCATTTCACCATTCCAGCCAAACTGGTTCCAGTTAGTGTTACTATATTAAATCCATGGTGAATGTTGCTGGTCTGTGGACGTAAAGTATTACTAGTTCATTCATGGCACAATGTTTCTCCTGGTTTCCATGACAGCGCTGTTTGATCTAATAGAGATCTACGGTTAATAACGGAGAAATGTGAATGCATCTCACTAGATTTTGCAGCGATGTTATTACCTCAGTGGCGAATTCAAATGTTTTCTTTACCGGATCTCTTAGCGCTGTGTAGTAACAGTGTTGCTTGATCGAGATCGGCTCGCGCTGCACAGATGTTGCTGGTCCGAACTGATAAACGATCCGTGAAGCACATAACGAGGAGCGCAGTTTCCTTCTGCTTTCATTACCCTTGCCATTTGATGTTGCGAAACGTTGTGTTGGCCGCGTCAGCACGAATTTTGCCGGCAGGAAAAATGGTCCAAGCAATCGTTCGGTTTGTATGCGTACCGAACCGGAAGCCTCGAACCGAAACGGTTCAATACGAATACATGTACCGTTACACCCCTAATGGTTATGTAGGCTAGTTGTTATGTAGGCTAGTTGTATTTTATGATTTGCGTTTTTACTTTGCTTTTTAAGACCTGATTAGAACAGATCTGCAACTCACCACTCACCAACACTTATTTAGAGGACTAATTATTTTGCCTATATTTGCTGTCTACCTTGTTGCTATATACCTCATTTCTCTTGTTTACTCAGGGTCTTCATCTTAAGCACATTCCACAGTCTGATTTTACTGAGAGACTCAAGCATCACATCTCTCTTTCTGTGTATGGTCATGGATGTACTCGTGATGATGGCTTTCACTCGCTGAAAAGCTGACTACAGTCAAGGCAGAAGTGTTTGTCTAGAGTTCTTTGATGAACAACATTCTCCCCTGTGGCCTTGGAACCATAGAAATCTCTAGCTTACTAACACACTCTCTCTCACACACACACACACACACACACACACACACGAAATGGAAACAGACGTGTTTATTGGCTTTTCAAAAAAAGATTATTTTTTTTCAGTTGCTTTAGAGACCTGAAAGATTATATATATATTTTTTGGTCAATTCAATCCCAGTCGTTCTGCAGAGTCAGTTCAAATCTCTGTATTCTGCATTTTTGCTGTTATAAGCAGAAAGTTCAGACTTCGATATTGAAATATTATTTAATCGCATGTATTAGAATTTTTTTATTCAAATATGTGTATAATTTATAATGTAACAATTTGGACATGCTTGTGTGCACTTATTTCTCTTGCATTGGAACGTTCTTTTGTTTTTTTTCCTCTTGATTGTTCTCTTTCCCAATACCCCCCCCCCCCCTCCTCTTTCTCGCTGTTAGTGATGAGAGATCCCTGTCCAATATTTATTCACTCCATCTGCATGGCTGCATTTGCCAGAGTCAAGGCTTACCTCAATGAGTCTCCACGGACCTTTTCCCTCTATCTTTCCCTGCCTTTCCCTCTCGTTCTTTTTCTTGCTGCACTCCGCCGCTTCATTCCCTTTGTCTTTTTCTATCCTCACTTACTTTCTAACGTTCCATAATTTCTGCATCTTCTCTCTGCTTCCTTTCATACCCATGTTGTCATGTCTTCTCTCTCTCTCTCTCTCTCTCGTGCTCTGTGTTTTGCTCTATCTCTCTCCCCAATGTTTTACTTGTTTGATTGGGCTCTTCAGAAGGAGAGCTCATTATTTGCAGCTAGAGGGAGCGGAATGCGGGATTATGGGAAACATTTGAGGACTTACTTCTGCTGCCTGTTTAAAAGGCAGCCATCACTGCGCTAAAAGTCACACAAATACATTTACGCACACACACAGGCAAGCACTCAACAACCTGGAAGCCCTTCCAGCTCGACTCTTGTGTTCTAACACACTAATCCACGCCTCACACCTGTGTGTTAATGTGCGTGGGTTTGTTGGTGTCCAATCCCTGTATGTGAATATTTCCTGTTTCTCAGCAATAGTATGCTAATAGCTTAGACGGCACACCCAGATGGAAGACAAGAACTTCAATCTGAATGGCTGCCTTTACACAGGTTTATGAATTCTGAAATTTTGGGCATTGTTCAGCATCTGTCGGCCATTTTTTTCACAGTCTTTTCTCCACTATTGGCAGTAGTTGTACCAATGGATTTTCGGCCGATTGAGGATGTTAAATGAGATCACTCTGATTGGCTGTTCAGCTTATCAGAGCAGTAACCTGGGAAAACCCAGACAAATTCCGGCAAGTTTAGATTTGCTTTGAAAGTTTGTCTGGCTAGGAACTCATTCAAGCCCATTTCCAATCCGTCAAAATCGCGGCACCAATCAGAAACGTTGGGGCGGGCTTTACACGATGACGTCAGCGCTGGGATTTTGAAGCAGATTTAATAGCCTACATTACAAAGATGGATGCCGCAGTCGAACATCACTCGTTCGAATCGGCTACCGCGTCTGTTTTAAACGATTTGAACGTTTTCTTTTTGTTAAAAACCAAGCAAAGTACAACACTCGGAGATGTTTCTCCGCCGGCCGCCGCTCTGCATACGTCATCTCCTTCAACGCTCTGATTGGTTTTAGGTCTACCCGTGACGCTTTGCCAGACATAACTCAGTTACAACTGAGAATGGTCTGGTTTTAACCAGGCTAGCAGAGCAGTGTACAACAAAGTAGAATGGAATTGGCAAAAGCAAGCAAACCCATGCAGCTTTGTTTTTATGATTCGTATATTTACAGTCCTATCTCTTCTGGTGAACGGTGAATACAGACTAGTGCCACCTACTGGTGTGGAGAGTGTTTCCTGTTATTCCGGCACATTGAACATACTAGTTGGCTGCAGTCTTTGTTGTGTTCAAGCTCAACCTTTTTGGGTCTGGGCACAGACTACCACAGTCTGCTTTTGTCTCCTCTGGTTCTGTGATGTCGGATTAGTATGTCTGGGCTTTTAGTTGGAATGATTCAAACTGGAGTATTTTTGGACAATTTGTAAGTACCTACTTATATGAGTCACTTGTTTGTGAATTAGGCTACACTGGTTGCTGCGCAACATGACAAAAGAGCTGTACGTTTGAGATTTCCCTGTAGTTTAGGATACCTAGCAACACACTGCATAAAACTGGGGTTTCCAATCCTGCTCCGGGAGGGCCAATGTCTTGAAGAGTTTAGATCCAACCTGCTTCAACACACCTGCCTCTAGTGATCCTAAAGACCTTGATTAGCTGGTTCAGGTGTTTAATTGGGGCTGGAGCAGGAAAGTGGCCCACAAGGTGCAGGATTAGACACCCTAGGCATGAATTGAAAGATATGGTGTGCAAGTAACATTAAAGAGTGTGGTTAGTCACTTTGAATGTCAATCAGTAGGCCTATTTCAGTGCCTGGCTAGAATAAGTCTGGTAGCTGAATTCCGAGAGTGGCCGTGTGAGACTTCTATGCTAATGAAGCTCAATATTCATGAATCGTTTTTTCAAGTCCCATCACTGGGACCTTCAGCACGCCTTTGCACTTCCCCATAACCACATCGGGCCATCAACCTTGGCTTCCGCAAAGCCGCCCGAACCCTTCAGCCAGCCTCCCAGATGGGAAAACAGCCCCGTGGGGCTCCGTGCCAGGAGATGCCATGGGCACAGCAGCAGATCTCTGAGCTGGCATAGAAGACAGACCTCACCTCTTTTCGGACAGTTACGGTACTGACGCCTCTCCAAAACTCAACCAAGTGTAGCAGTGTATGACACGGATCCCACCTTGCGCTCGTCTCTCTCTGTTTCTCTTACCCTGAAGAAACTAGGCCACTGCATACGAAGAGACTTTTGGGAGAGCGCTGTCACGGCCAACCTTGACTCTGACCGGAACATACGTTCTGATGTGAAGGAGAAAAAAATACAAGATCCACAGAAGTGTTCACGCCTGCATTTCTTCCCTTTTGCTCCCGTTCTCTCATCAAACAGATGGGTTATATAAGAATGCTGGAGTGTTTGCTGTGGGGACTTATGATAGAGTAATGAGAGAAAGATAAATGTGCGTGTTATACCGGGTTATACAATTTGGTGTGTGTGTGGAGGTTCAGTTAAAGTTTGTGCAAGTAGGCCTGACTGTTTTATTGCAACGCTTGATCTACTGCGAGCTCGCAGGCCTCGCTATGCTGTTAAGGGCAAAATGGAGTGTTTCTGTCTGTGCCTACCCTCAGGCTGTGTCTGAGTGAATGTGTGTTCACTATATACCGCTGCCCTCTGAAAACAGACTCGCTGGGTATGTCCTGAATGGTGTTCTACCATACTACCCCGGCTGCTTTTGCAGTATGCATGCAATATGCATTTGCTGAAAAGTCCAGATATGACGGCACTCTCTGTGGAATACTATACTAGTATTTCACAATGCATTGCGCTTGACTTAACCTTCCATTTTGATGGCATCCATATGGAGAATTTGGTAATGAATAAAATTGCATTAATGTTAGCAATTGGAGTGGGCAATACACGATATGTTATGATATGCTTATTATGATTGATATGACTACTTATCAAAAAAGTATATTTCAATGAATTTAATATCAGATGTTGTTATATAATGCAAGCTTTTTTTGTTTTGTATTTGAGAAGCTATTTCAAATCAGACAAACCAGCACAATTGTTTTAAAATTTAGTTCTGGGAACGTTAGTTTTTGGTTCCCAGAACGTTCCTTGAACTTTCCCTTAAGGTTAAGGGAACGTTCCCAGAACATTCTCCTTATGTTATAAAAATGCAACCTAAAAATAACGTGTCTTGTTTGGTTCCCAAAAAAAAAAAAATAACCTCATGGGACCATTCGGGAACGTTCTGTGTTTGCTGGGTTGCATATAAATGGCTCTTTTTAAATGCTTTAACTATACTTTGTTCAATGAACAAAGCCAAGCTTGTTTAATTTTCACACTCTTGCTTAAGTTAATTTCCACACAGACATCGCTGAAATTAATGATGACATACAGTGCAGTGAGGGAGTCAAGATGTTGATTCTTATTGATCTAGTGAGTTGGAAGGATTCAGTGAAGGATTTATTAGATTCACATTAGTTTGCGAGTTCGATTTTTGTCTCATTATTTGATCCGGCTGCCCAAATTTAAGACAATTTTACACAATTTTAGGAAATAAAGCATGTATTTAACAGTACTTTAGATTTTACTGTGTCTTTAACGAGAGAGAAAGAGTACAAGAAGTATAACAGATTTTTCAGAATCTGCATAATCAACACGGCCAAACTGGCAATTTGGTTTGTACCCCATTTATTTCTTTTGTCATTTGTCTTTCCAATTTTAGGATAATGATGTAAGTAAGAGACTTGAACACACACACACACACACACAGCTGAATAATAGCACTGCATTCACATTTAAATGGAGGATTCCTCATTGTTCTGCTACGCTTGCCACTGATTGGCTGAGGTCACCATGTGTGTCTGCTTAACCAATCAGCATGCGGCATTCATTCTTCCTTGTGATCCACGCCCATGAACAGAGACTCAAATTGATGTGTATAAAGGGGATCGTACGCACGGGAAAAGCTGAGGCAGTCTCACTTGGACGCGAGTGAGTGAGATTACATGGCTAACATCTGCTGGTGGTTAGGGCTGAAGTTGATTATGTAATGCGCACAGGGATTGCACGTCATGGGTTCGTTTTCCAGAAAGCAGAACGTTTAGATCCCTCAAGGCATATCGTATCACCCCTAAACGGCCATTGTTTTTATTTCCATATCCCAGAAAGCGTTCTGTGATAGCTTTGTGGAAAGGAATATCCAGGTAGATAAGGATATCACAGCTATTAGCAGAACATCTTCTGTAGATCTAGTCGATTTCTGTCATTACAGCTAATAAATGAAACAGAGATGTCAGCAAAAATTCAAATTATCCAACTGACCCATCTACTGACTGACATGCATAACTATCCAAATTCTCAGAGCTGGACGTAAGCCATACACACATTGATCTGATTTCCTGTATAGTGCTAAATGTCACCAACTATCGTGTGATTCACATCCTAATGCATCACAATATTATAATTGGAACACAACTGTTGCTGCTCAAACATTTAATGTTATGGCTAATTCAATTATTGAATGTCAAATGTAATGAAATGGTTCCCCTTAAAGAAAGCCTGTCAGTAAGACAAAAAAAAAAAAAAAATATGTGAGGTGCAGCATATCCACAACACTTTGCTTGAATGTAGACAATATGTTCAATGTGGCAGTAACCATGTTTCCATTGATTTTGTTTAATGTGCTATAGGAAATTATATAAATAAATAGACATGTCAATACTTTTAAAAAAAGAAAAATATATTTTAATTTAATTTAAATGATAATTTAATTAATAATAATGCTTGAAAATACATTTAAAATAACATTAAATATATCATGCAATTACATTCAAATATATATGAATCTACAAAATTACAAGGAACGATTCTATGCAATATTGCGAGAAATAGAATTGTATAATGTCACCACAGCCTACATACAACACATTATTGGATCAGAGAGGTCATCGAGAGCCACGCTGGCACAGTGACAGAATGGCATTGTGTTGTTGTTTCACTGACCCGTCAACTGAACCACAGAGCAGGACTTATGACACATACTCACATCAGAGGCAGTTTCCTGCATTTAAGTGAAGCACTGGACCAGTGAATAATGCAGCTGAGGTGGAGACTGGGACAGTTAGAGAATATATGCGGCTGTAGACTGATATTAGACTGACTAAAGCTATGATAATGCTTCACAGTGCAGAGTGGCTGAAGTGTGTGTGGGTATTTTGATTGAGAGTGCTGTGCTTGTAGATTTAGTTACTCTAGTAGATGTGGTTGCCTCTCCATGGGGAATCATGACACATTGCTGTCTGGCTGTTTATGTTGATCGATGTCTGCATCACACATACACACACATATCACACACACTCATTCCCACACTGTTACTCTAGGAAATTCTTGTATTGCTCTTTCATAGCTCGGGGGACTTAAGTTATCTCAGTTATGTTTTAAGTATCAACTTTGTCTAATTTTCCTCCTAAAATGCCTCAGGAAAAATAAGAATAGATACAAATGAGACAATTGTTGACACTGTAGGTTAACCCAGATAATGTGTTTTTTTTTTTTTTTTTGGAGAATGTGATGAGTTTATATTGAGATCTTGGTGTCTTGGCAGATCTGAGCAGTTTGAGGCATTTGACATGCAGCTGTATCCAACATACTTGAACTTTTCAGCTGAGAAATGTGTGTGTGTGAGTGAGTCGTGTGTGTATTGACTCTTTTTCACTTCATTAGTGCTATAGTTAATCAATGCACTCCATTGTTGTTCCACCATTAAGGCTTGACTGGGTCAGCCCAGGGGACACATAAAGAGAACGAGATGTGACCTAAAATGCTTCTTCTCTTCTGAAGCACTAACGCGTCAGCTCACTTTTGCCTCCATGTGATTTAAGCGCCATTCAGACCCAGAGTGCAATGCATCTACCATGAGCCTCTGTCAGCAATCTTGCAATTATTTGAGCTGCATTTAATTACTTTAAGACCTGTTCACACCAAGGACTATAACAATAATGATAATTATTATTATAAGGTTATTGTATTTATTCCAGTTCTGTGAGATTATGGATGTCCACACCTGGAAATCCACACAAATTATGGACGATCAGAAATAAAGAGCTTGAGTATTTGAATCAAAAGACCAGTCAGTCATTAATTATAACTAAAAATAAAGATGAAATAAAATGGAAATAAAGATGAAATTAGATCAAAGTATTAAAAACTGAAATAAAAGAAAAATAAATCAAATCTAAATAGAATATATAAATATAATAATGAATATGAGTCATTTATATAGTAAATTAAAAATGACACAAAATTACTAAAATTAAAATTAGAATGAAAACTTAAAATATGAAAATAAGTTTCTATGGTAGTATATATAAATACTAGTTAAATATCACTACATGCTTACAATAAGCAAATGCTAATGTAGTTTTCATTATGTTCATTGTTATCGTTCTTGGTGTAATCGGCTTTTAGGCTAAATACAGTTATAATCCCCCCAAAAAACAAAAAACGAAGGAGTTTATTTTGTGATAATGGCTGACTGACTGTACATTTATATATCGTATTACTCAGCTAGTTAAAAAAAATACAATAAAATGCACGAATAGACATGACATAGTGATTTTTGTGACCACATGTGTGAAGAAAGGGATTACGGAGTGAGACAACTGACACAGCATGGCAAGTTGGAAAAATAGTTGCCTAGAGACAACGGTCAAGTATACGGTTTAGCAAGGCCTAAACAGACAATAAAGACGAAACAATTTCACCAAGAAGCATCTTTGAGCGCTCATCTGAGGGGTGAAATACCATAGTCTACTATTATATATTATTTGAGTGCAAAACAAATTCCCTTCGGGGCACTAAAGGTTTCATTCATATAAAGCCAAAGAAATGTGTGTGTTCTGCTGTGTAGATTTAATTCCCGGCACCTTGCTGACTGATTCACTAGCAGCCACGAGGACAAATGCACTACAGAAGAAAGAGAGGCACAGAGTGAATAGAAAGATCTGGAAGAGTCAAGGATAAAAATGGGGTGAAGGATGCTATTGAGAGAAAGAGAGAGAAAGCTAGCCTGTGTAATGTGTGAGTTTGCCTGTAGAGAGAGAGTAAATGGCACTGTTCAGTGTGCGGTTACACAGAGACCCGTTCATTTAACTCACCACCTCTCCTGACTGATTATACCACTCCAGCAGCCTGCTCACTCACTCCCTTTATCTTTATCTTCAGCTCTCTCTGTGTCTTCCTGCTTGTCTCTATCCAGACACTAGCTCAAAAACCTAGCGCACTGCCTACATAGACAGCTTTTTAAGGTATCATAGGATCAGTATAAAAACAAAGCCTGTTCCATTGTGCTCATTTATAAGATTTTCATGTTTATTAGAATATCAAGCTATTAGCTTAGCAACATGCTAACACTATCAACTGTCAAAGCTCCCATGCATTTCATAATGCTAATTGACTATTTTACCCACTATTCATGTTTGTTAGTATCAAGCTGTTAGCTTAGCAACGTGCTAACACTACTTTATTTGAATCAACTGTCAAAGCTTCCATCCATTTCATAATGCTAACTGACTATTTTACGCACTATTCATGTTTGTTATTAGCTGAGCAACATGCTAACACTTTTATTTGAATCAACTGTCAAAGCTTCCATGCATTTCATAATGTTAACTGACTATTTTACCCACTATTCATGTTTGTTAGTATCAAGCTGTTAGCTTAGCAACGTGCTAACACTACTTTATTTGAATCAACTGTCAAAGCTTCCATCCATTTCATAATGCTAACTGACTATTTTACGCACTATTCATGTTTGTTATTAGCTGAGCAACATGCTAACACTTTTATTTGAATCAGCTGTCAAAGCTTCCACGCATTTCATAATGTTAACTGACTATTTTACCCACTATTCATGTTTGTTTGTATCAAGCTGTTAGCTTAGCAACGTGCTAACACTACTTTATTTGAATCAACTGTCAAAGCTTCCATCCATTTCATAATGCTAACTGACTATTTTACGCACTATTCATGTTTGTTATTAGCTGAGCAACATGCTAACACTTTTATTTGAATCAACTGTCAAAGCTTCCATGCATTTCATAATGTTAACTGACTATTTTACCCACTATTCATGTTTGTTAGTATCAAGCTGTTAGCTTAGCAACGTGCTAACACTACTTTATTTGAATCAACTGTCAAAGCTTCCATCCATTTCATAATGCTAACTGACTATTTTACGCACTATTCATGTTTGTTATTAGCTGAGCAACATGCTAACACTTTTATTTGAATCAGCTGTCAAAGCTTCCACGCATTTCATAATGTTAACTGACTATTTTACCCACTATTCATGTTTGTTTGTATCAAGCTGTTAGCTTAGCAACATGCTAACACTTTTATTTGAATCAACTGTCAAAGCTTCCATGCATTTCATAATGCTAATTGACTATTTTACCCACTATTCATGTTTGTTTGTATCAAGCTGTTAGCTTAGCAAGATGCTAACACTATTTTATTTGAATCAACTGTCAAAGCTTCCATCCATTTCATAATGCTAACTGACTATTTTACGCACTATTCATGTTTGTTAGTAGCTATTAGCTGATTAACATGCTAACACTTTTATTTGAATCAACTGTCAAAGCTTCCATGCATTTCATAATGCTAACAAGACTATTTTACGCACTATTCATGTTTGTTAGTATCAAGCTATAAGCTTAGCAACATGCTAACATCATTTTTCACAACATCACAACAGAGCTAACCAAGTTTTCTCCGGTCTTTCTTAATTTTGAGACTGGTTGGGTTATTATCGTACATCTCTAATGATTTCTCTTTCCTGTGTTTGCCGTTTTAAATCACATGTTACCTCTTTAATGAGTGTGTGTAGCGCTCTTATGATGTAACTCGTATGATGTTTCTGAGTTTTATATGAGATGTGTGTGTGTGTGTGTTGTCGCTCAGTCCCCCTGTGAGTTGATAGCTTATTCCTTGCTGTTATAATTGCCGACTCTTCTCTAATGCAGGGTAATTTGTGTGGCTTGATTAATGCTGAAGCCATGTTTAAAAAGTGTCAAATTAACACTTCAAAATGTCACATCAGCACTCACTCAAATACCCAGACACACACACACACATTCATGAAAAAAAAAGGCTTGTCATTGCCCGAAATTTCTGTCAAATGTGATGTTGTCCAGATTCGGGTTGTCGCATGAGTTGTTCATCAGAGGTTTGTCAGTCTGTGCTCTCAAATTGCCTTTTTGTTTAGGGATGGAATTGTCAGAAATGTAATGATTCTGCTTTCTGATTCCTATCAAAGATTGTTTTAGTACTTTTCCAGCAGTATTTGCAAGTATTTATAAGAAAGACGTAATTGAACGTAATTGAACACTTGTTTATGGACATGCTTCTCTCTGGTACAGAGTAAAATGAATGACCCTTCGATTGTAAAGCAGAACTCTATAATCGTACAGTGTAACCTATCTCCTGGGCACGAGTTGTGCTTAAGTCAAGCCCCCTGTTGAGTGGCAGTTTTAAGACGCTGACCTTTTGCATGAACACACACTCGCATAAACTCCCATACATGTATGCAGTCCAGCTGGTTTTTGACCTTTCTACATATTCACACACATAGACCGTAAAAGGAACGGACGGCCCCCCAGCTCTCTGTCAGATTCTCTGTATGTATCTTTGTGCACTTGTGCATCCTCATTTAGTCACATAAACATCTCGAGTTTTCACACAATCTACGGCCTACTTTTCAAACCTAGTGAGTAGCCTACCTAGCAGGATTTGAAAGGGATAGTACACCCAAAAAGTTAAACGCTGTTGCTATTTATTTATCTTTTTGTCATTCCCAATCTACACTCTAAAAAATGCGGGGTTGTTTTAACCCAATTTTGGGTAAAAGTCAAGATGGACAAACCCAGCCATTGGGTTAAAAATGTCATTTAAAAATGTAACCCAATTGGCTTGGTTTGTCCATATTTGGTTTGAGTGTATGCATTTATATCTTCTGCGGACAATATTTTGAAGAATGTCCTTGCTTTTCTTTTTCAAATCGTGAAAGTGAATGGGGTCCAAAACAATGTTGAACTCTATTGACCTTCATTGTATGGACAAAAAAGAAAAAAACAATGGTCTTTGGACGAACACTGTCACCCTTGAATGGATTTGTGGGTACGGATTGAAAAACGATGGTATGGTTTACAAATCTGAGCACACGGATTGGAAATTTGTGGGGACGGTTCATTAATCTGCGCAATTTGATAATCCGAGGGAACAATTTAAGAATCTGTGCTGATATTTTACAAACTGAGGGGAGGAATTGCAAAAATGTGTCTTGTTTTTTTTGTTTTTTTCTCGTACAGGTGACTTCCCGGACTTGTACGTTTCATTTTCTCATGCGATTCCCCTTTGAGTTTTTTTCAACACTGCTATGTTTGCAGTAGACAGCCTACAGCTGTTGCTATAGCATAACCCGTTCTGTTTTTACACATGTACACACACAGAGAGACCCCAGATATTTGAGAAGGTCGCTAATTGAATGGAGACACTTAGCATTATTCAATTTAAAGGGTGACAGAACACATTTGTTGTCATGGTGCCAGTTAGTTACCCATGGAAACTGTGCGCTAATGCCAGCACACATGTTGAGCAAATGTTCTTAACCCTAAAGATCAGTGAAGTTTCGAACAGTCTTGCACATCTGGCTAATGACTTCGTCAATCTCTGTCCCATTCTGTTTTTTTTTTCTTTGTCTCTGGCCTTCTTCACTGATCTGGAAGTCAAAGCTGATGTACTCTACTGCAGCTCTCTTTGTCTCAGATTGTAGATGCTTCTGGCATTCTGAGCTTAGTTTGAGACGCTCAGGGGAAATGTAGCTATTGATTGACAGCGGTGTGAAGTTCAGGGCGGAGGTCAATTTAATGTGGCAGAACTCAGGGAGGAGATGGGTAGATCGATGCTCAATGCTGATTGGCTAGAGAGAACAGACAGGCTCATTGGTGTTGGATGCTCAGGATGTTCGCAGGTAGTGACCTGCGTGGCAACTTTGCTTATAGACTGTCTCATAAAGACGCTTGTCTGATCTATTCTATTTATATATATATATATATATATATATATATATATATATATATATACTGGTTAAAAGTTTGGAAACATTAAAATTTGTATGATTTCTTTATTTATTTGATCAAAAACAGTAATGTTGTGAAACAATTTAAAATAATAGTTGTCTGTTTTATTTTACTTTAAAATATATATTATTATTCTGATGCAAAGCTGAATTTTCAGCATCATTACTCCAGTCTTCAGTGTCACATGATCCTTCAGAAATCATTCTATATATATATATATATATATATATATATACAGTATATATATATATATATATATATATATATATATTTTATATATATATATATATACTGTATATATATATACTGTATATATATATACTGTGTATATATATATACAGTATATATATATATATATATGATTTATTATGCTGCTTAATATTTTTTGGAGGAACCTGTTGTACTTTTTTCAGGATTCATTGATATAATATATATATATATATGAAGAGTTCAGATGCAAAAGCCTCTAAATGCCATTTGAAATTTTCTTCTTTAATGATGATTTTTATCAAACTTGTATATTTAAGTTCAGTAATTTCACTTAAATGGCAATGATAATTACCTATTAATTGTTATTTAAGTGAAATTACTGAACTTAAATATACAAGTTTGATAAAAATCATCATTAAAGGAGAAAATTTCAAATGGCATTTAGAGGCTTTTGCATCTGAACTCTTCATATATATATATATATATATATATAAACATCACTTATCAATTTAACACATTCCTTGATGAATAAAAATATTGAATTCTATCAACAACAAAAAAAGAAAGAAAAAATTACTGACCTCATACTTTTGAACGGTGGTGTATATTGTTACATAAAGTATCAGGCAGCACAACTGTTTCTAAAATTGATAATAAATCATCATATTAGAATGATTTCTGAAGGATCAGTGACAGTGAAGACTAATAATATATTACTGTTTATATATGTATGTATGCACATGCATGTATATACAGTTTATTAGCCAATATATATATAATCAATTATGCTGTTTGCTATAATTATTGCAACGTGTCACATTATTGCAGTGCCATTGTATGTTGCCTTTAAGGTAAATTGTCCAAATGCACAAAAGTTAGATATAAATTTCCCACGAGAGAGAATGACATTTTTACATATAGCCCATGGCGAGATTGTGAGTTAACTACTTTTAACAAAGCGCTCTCTAGTCGATCCCATTGATCCCTCTAAGGACGTCGGCACCGCTCCATCCCAATCACTACATCTTTTCCCACGCTCATCCGCTCTCCAACACGCATCTGCCAAGAAAGACATGTGCTTTTAGCCTTCTTTCAGTCCCATCTGTCCTGTCCTCGTACACATCTGCTTTTCTTCTGGCTCTTTTGTTTGTCTTTCTGACCCGACGTGCAGGTGCGAGTGTGCGTTTGATGGTTAATAATTGCCTGCAGCCCTTTTGAATTGAGACCTCATTAATCGAGACCTGTCTTCGACGGACACGAGTGCCGAAACACCGTTTTGAGCCAGCTGCCGGTATTGTATTTACATGTACCCTTGTAATTCAGTAGCGTTTGCGAAAACAGTTTGATCCCAATCAGCCCCGCCATACTACAGGTGTCTGACCTTGAGCCCGGGGCCAAGATGCCGATTTATAGACCTTCAATTAGCACACAGCAGGCTTAATTATCAGCACATTGAACGGGACAGAGAGCTCACCACTACCAACACACACACAAAGAGAAATATCTGCATGCTTCACTTTGATATCGTATGCACTACAAGCACGAATAACCGTGAGATTTGTGGGCACTCTGTGGAGAAATGATTCAGTCTAATAGAGACCTCTCTGTGGATCACACACATACAGTATGCACACACTGAATAAGGTTTATGAAACATTTAGCAGGAGAGAGCCGACAGGAACGGAGGTGCTGTGATCTGTCTGCTGGATTAATCCATGAATGCTGCTTCTCATCTTTCTTTTCTCCTCTTTTTTTTTCTTCCTTTCATTTCTTGTTCCTTCCCGGCCCACTGCAGTCCCATACATATAGCTCACTCTTGACTTCCACTAGACAACATGAAGTCAAAATCGACTCCATTTGCTTCCTCTGTATATGTTAAAATGCTTAATATTTCAATCAAATGCTTTAGCTTATGGAAAACATTTCAAATTGAGTCACTAAAAAAATTCATCACATGTAAGGTATTTAGATTTTTTGTTTGTTTACTCCTTCCTTCCTCTTTGTCTGATCATTCGTTTCTTCGAACAGCTTGAATTTCTTTACAATTATGTCAAATTCCAATGCTTGCGTAGTTGTGTTTTTGTAGACCGTTTTTATCGTAGTTTGATTCGGCATTATCATGTGGAATCCGTTCAGGATGATTAATTAAACATAACCGGCTTAAAAGAGCCACTGTAAAAAATATATATATTGTTGGTTAACTTGAAAAAATAAGATTTTAAGTTGATTTAAATGGAAAAAGTGAGTTAATTCAATGAAGGAGATTGATTTAATCATCAGAAACTCAAAATAATAAGTTATCTGAACTAAATAAATTATTTAAGTTGATTTGACAAAAGAAAAAAAGTTGTGATAACAAATCTTGAAAATAATTTTTTAGAGTGTAGAGTATCGCCTAGAGGTCGACCGATATGTTTTTTTTTTTTTAATGCCGATATCGATCTTTTGAAATCCGGGTCGGCCGATTAATGCTGCCCTTTTTTTTTTTGGCCGATATTTGGCCGATATTTACTTGGTTTTTAACCTCTATTTGAAAGATAAAATGTAAAAGAAATGATAATTACTTAACATAGACAAACTTTCCCAACAAAAATATTTTATACTTGGATATACTTGGATATTGGCCGATGCCGATTATGTTAAAAAAAATGCCAAAAATCGACCGATTAATCGGTCTTCCTCTACTCTCGCCCCAGTTTTTGCTCAAATTTAAGAAAAATAAAAAGTGGTACATAAACACTGGTGCAGACCATCTTGGTGTCTGTTTGTGAGATATAGTGTCCGATATGTTTAGTCTGCTGAAACTGTCTGCTGTTCGCTCTGTTAACGAGATAATGCGATTATAATGGAATAGATTTCTATATTTAGTCCATCCAGGTCCATATCACACACACACACACACTCGCCTGCTAACACGTGCACACGCTCCGTCAGCGGCTGTAATCTGCTGTCTGTGTTCAGTGCAGTCTCTGATGTTGAATTCTAATGCGGTTGTCTGAATTCTCCGAGCGAAAGATCAATGTGGCGTTTAGACGAGTGTGCAGTCTTTCTCCTCTCTTCCTTTCGAACGCGCTGGGTCGTGGATAAAGAGACACAAACTCGACCGACATACACCTGTACCACACACGCACTTATCACTATCTCAGGAACAGCTAGCTCTAGTTGTCTAGTGTCTGACTTTCTAATGTTAATCATTTCTAATTTCAAGTAATTATTGCATGTGTTTGAACGAAGTACTATAAGAAAAACAGCATTTGGAGTCGTGTTTGAATTGTGACTGTAAACCTGAACCATTTAGATCCAATAAACCTGGTTCATTTCATGCTCCGGCTACTTTACATCTGTATTATAGACTCTGAGTAATTGTTTCTGGTCACATTTTTCTTTTTTTCTTTGGTGGATTTTTTTTTTTTTTTTTTAGATTTTATTTATCTGGTACATCAACATCAGTTCTTTTGACATCACTGGTGTGTGTGTTTGTGTGTGTGTGTGCTTGGTTCCCCTCTGACATATTGTCAGCATATGGTGCTTTTCGGCTACGGCCTCTGAAGCCAAATGTTCAGAGTGCTTTCATTCTCTTTGGGTCATAGCATTGTGTATGTGTGTGTGTGTGTGTGATTCTGCAGTCCTCGCTGGAGTAATTTGGCCAGCTCATGCTCAACAGAGCTCAATCCCGTCAAGCTCGCTTACCGCTGTTTATTTTATTACTCGCATGTTTTCTTTTCTTTTCTCCCCGCGTGTGCGTCTGTTCCCTCCCCTATCCCTCTCCTTCCTCTCCTGAAAGCATCCCTCTCTCCTCACAGACGAGCGTGAAAACACGGAGGTGGTTCTCGCGAAAGGAGAACGATCTAATCTCGTCTCCGCCATCTGTTCAGATGTTAATGACGGTGTTTTTCCGTCCCATAAACGGTAATGAAAACGAACACCTCCCCTAATGCGTCCTAATGAAACTTCTGCGCGTTTTTACACACCTCCCTAATACATGGTTTGATGGGAGAACTTGTGTTTGTCTGTTCCACACAAGTTGTTGCTGACTGGAAGTTGGCGCACATCTTCTCGCCGTTTTTTTTTTTTTTGACAGATCGAGAATTTAAGGGCACTGATGGACAGGCGAAAGGAATTAAGAGAACAATAAGGCCGTGAAAGACCAGCTCACGGCATTGGCTAATCCTGCCTGATACATCTACGACACCCAGGGAAATACGTGCCACTGCCCAGCATGGGTGCAGCTTTGTTCATTTCGTTTATTGACGTTTTTGAATTAGACCAACATGCTTTACTGCATTCCCATTCGGTTTTCAAATGATCGCTCTAGTATTTGGCGAGCCGTGATGAAGTTAAGGCCGGTCTAATTAAGGCATCTGGAAGGGTCTGAAATGTCCTAAGAATGGGAGCACCTGCTGAGAGGAAGACATGACCGAACGTAGGGAGCGTGGCACACTCTATCCTTTGAGGAAAGACAGCTCATCTGTTCTGCGTTTTGCAGACGATTGAAGGCATGCATTGTGGTTTAGTTCCCAAGCAGGAGTAATTTAACTCCACGTGTCACTGGAGCAAATCAAATGTTTTCTTTTGTGCGCGGCAATCTGTAGTTTTCTCTGTTTAGAAAGGAGCTGTTTAGAGAAGAGTAAACAGGGAACTCTGAGGTGAACCACGGCGTTTGTGCAAACCACATGGGTCAGTGACATGACACTCATTTTGTTTGTTCGGATAAAATAATTTATTCTAAACTAGATTAAAAGTGCATTTCAGGCACACAAATTCTTGATTAGACATTCTTGATATGAATAGACATAGTTAAACATACTTGGATATGCTGTTTATTAAGTTTTGAATTGAAATTTATTTAGATTTATTTATTTTTGTTTGTACCGAATAAAATCAGTGATCTTTCCTGATGTAAAATATTCATTATAGGAATACAAAATCATAATAATATAAGATAGTTTGTGGTTTGGCATAGATAGATAGATAGATGGATGGATGGATGGATGGATGGATGGATGGATGGATGGATGGATGGATGGATGGATGGATGGATGGATGGATAGATAGATAGATAGATAGATAGATAGATAGATAGATAGATAGATAGATAGATAGATAGATAGATAGATAGATAGATAGATAGATAGATAGATAGATAGATAGATAGATAGATAGATAGATCATGATCATAGATAGATAGATAGATAGATAGATAGATAGATAGATAGATAGATAGATCATGATCATAGATAGATAGATAGATAGATAGATAGATAGATAGATAGATAGATAGATAGATAGATAGATAGATAGATAGATAGATCATGATTATAGATAGATAGATAGATAGATAGATAGATAGATAGATAGATAGATAGATAGATAGATAGATAGATAGATAGATAGATAGATAGATAGATAGATAGATAGATCATGATCATAGATGGATAGATAGATAGATAGATAGATAGATAGATAGATAGATAGATAGATAGATAGATAGATAGATCATGATCATAGATAGATAGATAGATAGATAGATAGATAGATAGATAGATAGATAGATAGATAGATAGATAGATAGATAGATAGATAGATCATGATCATAGATAGATAGATAGATAGATAGATAGATAGATAGATAGATAGATAGATAGATAGATAGATAGATAGATAGATCATGATTATAGATAGATAGATAGATAGATAGATAGATAGATAGATAGATAGATAGATAGATAGATAGATAGATAGATAGATAGATCATGATCATAGATAGATAGATAGATAGATAGATAGATAGATAGATAGATAGATAGATAGATAGATAGATAGATAGATAGATAGATCATGATCATAGATAGATAGATAGATAGATAGATAGATAGATAGATAGATAGATAGATAGATAGATAGATAGATAGATAGATAGATAGATCATGATTATAGATAGATAGATAGATAGATAGATAGATAGATAGATAGATAGATAGATAGATAGATAGATAGATAGATAGATAGATAGATAGATAGATAGATCATGATCATAGATGGATAGATAGATAGATAGATAGATAGATAGATAGATAGATAGATAGATAGATAGATAGATAGATAGATAGATAGATAGATAGATAGATCATGATCATAGATGGATAGATAGATAGATAGATAGATAGATAGATAGATAGATAGATAGATAGATAGATAGATAGATAGATAGATAGATAGATAGATAGATAGATCATGATCATAGATAGATAGATAGATAGATAGATAGATAGATAGATAGATAGATAGATAGATAGATAGATAGATAGATAGATAGATAGATCATGATTATAGATAGATAGATAGATAGATAGATAGATAGATAGATAGATAGATAGATAGATAGATAGATAGATAGATAGATAGATCATGATCATAGATGGATAGATAGATAGATAGATAGATAGATAGATAGATAGATAGATAGATAGATAGATAGATAGATAGATAGATAGATAGATAGATAGATAGATAGATAGATAGATGGATAGATAGATAGATCATGATTATAGATAGATAGATAGATAGATAGATAGATAGATAGATAGATAGATAGATAGATAGATAGATAGATAGATAGATCATGATCATAGATGGATAGATAGATAGATAGATAGATAGATAGATAGATAGATAGATAGATAGATAGATAGATAGATAGATAGATAGATAGATAGATAGATAGATCATGATCATAGATGGATAGATAGATAGATAGATAGATAGATAGATAGATAGATAGATAGATAGATAGATAGATAGATAGATAGATAGATAGATAGATAGATAGATTTGTGTTAAAAAAAATACTTTTTAACTTGAAAAATGTATTTGAAACATGAATGCGCGTCACTTGAACGTGTGAACACAAAGGATACTTTTGTAAGATCCTGGCATGCGTGTTTTAAAATAGATTTGAAAAGATTTGTCCTTTCTTTTATCCTGATCACTCTTATTTGTCATTGACCCACTAAACAATACGTTTTAATTAAAATGCCTTTTATTTCAAGAAAAAAAAAAAGCATTTTGCGAATGTGTCTGTAATGGTGAAGTGCATAATATTTGCACCACTGGGCTCCCCAAATTGAAGTGTACAAACAATAACTTAACGTGTTCGAAAGGGTTTCCTTAACCAAAATGAACACTTTCGATTAGAAGATGTGACAAAATGTTGATTTTGGATCTTCTGGCTGAAGGGCTTCAAGCTGTGAAAATGCGCCATGTGTTCAAACTTCCAATAGTTTCAGAGGTTATTTAAGAGATTAACGGACTCTAGAGTAAATGAAAGGGTGATGGAGAAGAATTGAGAGTGAAACAGGTGAGCAGATGGGTTGTTGTCAGATGAAGGATCTGCTGTCCAGATGTTATCACACACACACACACACACAAAACAGGTGAGCCGCGGGCCAGGATTTGCTAACCTGTAGAAGTTTGATGGTGGTCCAACTTCTGGTCATTATGATTGCTCCTGATGTTTGATATACTCCACCTTCTGCACCTGCTGTATGCCTGCCAGCCACACACACACACACACACACACACACACAGCTCGACATGCATGCCGACACCCCTCTAGTCCTGGATGACAGCCCATAACACAGCATCCAATTCCTGTGTGCTTGTGTGTGTGTCTTTTGGAGATGAACGGACGGCCCGACTCAGCCGTTCGCGGCAGCATCAGTCGCTCCACCCGGTTTCCATAGCAACAGGGAGGCAATAAAAAATCCTGGTAGTGTTGTCAGGATTTTGGCAATCCTGTCACACTGTTGCCTCAGATTTCCACTCAAGCTGCTTTCAGCAGCAAAAGTGCTTGGAGCCGCGAGTTTAAGTATGCAGTGTATAGTGTCGTTTGCGGAGCACTTTTCCTCATAAGCACTTCAGTCCATAAACATTTGCAAGAAAACACGGCTGCTTTGTTTCAGCTCTCTGTAAGAGGATGGGATTTCTGCGTACACTCTTATTAAAGATGTGGATTAGTTTGTGTGATGGAAAGGGTGGAAAACGACTATAAAAAACTAAAAAAAACTAAAAAAAAACTAGAGACTAATAATCGGTTTGACTGATATTTTCTGACAGTAGTTTCCACTGTTGTCCGTTCTTGTTTATATTGGGTTCATCGTGAAGTTAAGTAAGTCTTTAAAACAATGTATTACTTTAATTAGAATTTTTAATATTCAAAGCAATATTAGTTTGTGATAAAGCAATTAGTTAATATTTTGTCAAAAAGCATGGCAGTGCTTTAATTAAAATGTATTGTTTTGTTTAGTATGTGGGTCTATCTTTCCATCCATCCTTTCATCCATTCATCCATCCATCCTTTCATCCATCTTTTCATCCATCCATCCATCCATCCTTTCATCCATCCTTTCATCCATCCATCCATCCATCCATCTATCCTTTCATCCATCCTTTCATTCATCATCCATCCATTTATCATTTTATCCATCTTTTCATCCATCCTTTCATCCATCCTTTCATCCATCCATCCTTTCATCCATCCATCCATCCATCCTTCCATCCTTTCATCCATCCATCCATCCTTTCATCCAACCATCCATCCATCCTTTCATCCATCCATCCATCCTTCCATCCTTTCATCCATCATTTCATCCATCCATCCATCCTTTCATCCAACCATCCATCCATCCATTTATCCTTTCATCTATCCATCTATCCATCCATCATGCCAAACTACAAAAGGTGTTTTTTTATATATATAAAAACATAACACCTATAATAAATAGTTTATATTAGGACAGAACACTGATTTTATCTAAAATATCTATATTAATTTTAGTTAAAAAATTAATAAACATGATAGAATATTTGTATTCAAGTGTTTGAATGTATGAATTGCACTTTTAATCTAGTTCTGAACAAATTATTATATCTGAATAAACAAAGTGAGCGCCATTTTGTTGATTTAGATTTATCGCCAATTTATCGGCTTTCAAACATAAAGAATTATCGTTATTAGTATTGTCCAAATGTTTCATAATAACAATAATATTGTAGGACTTGTTATCCACCGCAAATTAGACTGACTTATGATTGTTAGGCTATATAATATTATTATTTTCGACTGTTTACACTGCCCATATTGCCTTAATTTCATCAAGATACATATTTGGAAGGTTTTAGTGGAGGAAAAATATGAAACCGCTTGTTTTTCAAAACATCACGCATCGATGAATTGCACAGAATAAGACAAGGGACATTTATCAAGAAAGTAAATAAGGTCAATTTTGATTTCTTGTCAGTTTTTTTTTTTTTATGATTTAGCACCTATGAAAATTTCAATAAAACTTTTCAGAGCCCAGAGTATATTATTTTTTTTAGCATGTCCATTTAGAAATAGCACACGTCAGTAAGTGCTCTGGTGGGGTCGTCATTTTAAATTGAAGTAATGCAGTTTTTATGGAGCGAGTTAAAATTGTTTCTGGATAAATCAAGGCTGTTGTTGTGTTTTTACGGCTCGTGTGTGCGCGTCTCCTCGTTAGCGCAGAAAGACAGCATCTCTCCAGCTCGCTGCTTCATTAGCAAGTGTGACATTTATCACATCGGCTTCTCGCGTTTCAAGAGTTACCATGGAAACGTCTATAGCACCCACCTCCCCTTCACACTTTTAACAAGTGGAGTGATTAACAGAACAGTTTTGTACATCTCACACATGCGCTCGCTCGCTCGCAAGCGCCGATGCCTGTCATTCTTTGCAGTTAAGCTGGCTTTTTTTTTTTTTCTGGCTGTGTGATTTTGACTGCTTGGAAATATCTCCGCTCAGACCTTGAGAAATTATCATTTTTATTTTTCTTTGTTGTCTATGTGATATATACAGAGAACGGTTTGTCCTACAGGTGATTTTTTCTAAATATATTCTGAGTTTGACATCTTGACAGTTGACGGACGTGATGACAGGAAATACTCTTCCTCGAGTCACACTGCCTGACTGACCTTGATGTGTGAAATTTGTGTGTCTAGCTTGTTCAGGACATATGAAAGGACAAATACACACCATTGGCTGTTTCAGATCCTAGTAAGCTGCCTATCTAGACAGGATTTTCTGGGCATCATAAGATGGAACATTGACAGGTTTTCAAGCAGTTTGAACATATTGATGATGCCCAGTGCAATTTGTGTATTTTTTAAATGTTCGTAAAGCTTACAATGAAAAAAAGTACTGTTTTAATGTTTGTATGGGTCAAATGTTCATATATGCCTCTGATGCCCAAATGTTTTGCACAGCCTTCAATGCCAAAACTGATGTTTTTGAACGTTGGTATGCGGTCACTTTTCCCAAAAATGTAGACCGTTGGAATTTTCATATGCCTACGATATACCGCAAGCGCTCCCACGCATCTTCACCAATTAAAAAAAAAACACACACTTATTTGCAAATTAATAAATTTCATGAATTCTGTGAATTGTGTGTTTTTGAACGATTCATTGAAAAAGGAATTCTCGAAATTCAGACACCTTTTCAGTAAGTTTTACTTTCCACATGAGCAATATTTCTAAGTATTTCTGATTAAATATTTTAGAGCCGATCAGCTTGAAAAATATACCCCTATTTATTTATTTATTTTTTAAATAAGCATGAGTTTAATGTTTGCACATCATATACAACAGTCACACAGCCTTCAATACCAAAATGTGCTACTTTGAATGTTGGTACGTGTATTCAAAAACGTGTACATTTTGAATGTTGGTACATGCCTATGTTGTGCAAATATTGGGACTAGTTTAAATGTTCATATGTCCCAATGATAGCGAAAAAAAAAAAAAAAAAAGATTTCAGTATTCATAAACAATGGCTCAAAATTGTGTACATTTTTACTGTTTTTTACACTGTTCGAATGTTAATACGTGCCTTTGTTGCCCAGAAAATGTGTATGGTTAAAACATTCACACAGTAAAAAATATGTACCCAAAATTATTTGATTGTTATTTTTTTTTTTTTACTGTTTAAATGCTCATATGGCCCCACAACACCCAAAATATGTAGTTTGAACGTTACGGTGTACCAGTGCGCCTCTTAAATGGATACTTCAGGATTTACCATTAAAGGGATACTCCACTTTTTTTTTGGAAATAGGCTTATTTTACCACTCCCCCAGAGTTAAACCGTTGGGTTTTACCGTTTCCGAATGTATTCAGCCGATTTTCTGATATTTAGAAGAATATCAGTAACCAGACAGTTTCTGGTCTCATTGACTTCCATAGTATATTTTCTTCCTACTATCCATGTCAATGAGACCAGAAACGGTAAGGTTACTGATATTCTTCTAAATATCAGAAAATCGGCTGAAGACATTCGGAAACGGTAAAACCCAACGGTTTAACTCTGGGGGAGTGGTAAAATAAGCCTATTTCCAAAAAAAAGTGGAGTATCCCTTTAAGCTTTGTGTTAGTAGAGAACCTGTAGTATTTTCAAATTGCCATGCTTTCCACCCTCATATCCCCTTGAGACAAGATATTTGTGTATTTTTTGTCTGGAAAAATTCTCAGATGACGCAAAAATCATCATTTTCGTCATCTGAGGATTTTTTGGCTAAAGACTAAAGTCAGTAAAAGCTGTCCCGCATGTTCTCAACCCGCCCATAGAGGGTGGGATCTCACTCACAGAATAAACACATAGTGTCAGCCATCTTTTTTGGAAGCTAAGCTAGCAGGCTCTTGTTCTGTGGAGAAAGCTGAGTACCAGCCTCTTTTTCCCGGACATGTCCGGCCGTCGATGTCTGGGATTCAGCTTTTGCTTTCTGCAGTCGACATTCATTGTTTACATGCACACCTTTTGTTTCAGTCTAACTGAATTGTTTTCGATTGGTGAATCTGAATGTAGTGTTTACATGAACGCTAAACAAGTGATCGGTTGATATGCGTTTTTTAACATTGCTAAGAAAATTCCCGCTCCTCAGTGAGAGAAACTGGCTTTTCTCAGTTTAGAAAGCTCCAAATTCAAAAATAATTTACATAAATGACCCATTTTAAATACACATTCATCTTTCCAGAGGTGAAGTATCCCTTTAAATGCATTCCATATGGATATTTGTACGTAACAAGGATGCCCAAATTTTGGATGCCCTAATTGTGTACGATTTGATTATTTGTACGATCTTACGCTGCTTTTAGACAAAGTCATTATGTGCTAAACAAAATCGCAGAACGAACTGTCTCAGTTATAAATATTTAATTCTCACGCATTTGACACCAAATGGGACATTTAGCACACAGGGTCACTGAACGGATGGTTTCACCATCATAAACGTGACTGACAAGCCCTGAATTATGACACCTATTAAGTGTGGATGGATTGAGTATTTTTCAGCGCTCGGAGCAGAACGCCTTGTTTTTATGACCAATGAGATTAATTAGGATCATAAAGCTTAACTGATGAGTGGAATTAAAGCATCACCTGTCGCCAGCGAGAGAGAGAGAGAGATACGACAGCACAGCTGTCAGACAGGCGGCGTTAACTTCTAGCGATGATTGGAAAAATAAGTAAAAATCACTTTTTCATACTCTTTCCCAGTCTCTCCTGCTAACACACACACACACACACACACACGTCAGCTGTGCTTTTTTTAAACCGAGGAAATTACAGGTTTGCGACTTCCCCCCCAGCTGCCTGTCAACTAATGTGTGTGGAATTGGGTGGAAGAGGGATTTTGTATCCAAATTAGCTTCGTTTTCACAGTCTTCTTGCATTTTTTTCATCTTTTCGTTCCCTGTCAGCCCACCGTGACTCCGTTAACACACTGTACCTGTTTTTATTTATTATATTTGTCTCACTGTAGATGTTCAGGTCAACATACTTTATCCACACAGATGAAGCGTTTTAAACACTGAATAACACAAATGGATGCACATATGCAGTGCACGCAGTCTGTATAATTATTATAGCCACACAGATGAAAATGTGAAGTGCTCCAAACATAATTTGTTATATTGTGTTTATGTAACCAACCACGCTGTCTTTAGATGCACAAATGATTGCCTTGCTGGCTTGCTTGCAGTGTTATTGTGCTCGCTTCTAAGTACATGAGTGAGTGAGTGAGTGAATGTGTGTGTGAGCCTGCGGCCTATCAGAGTTCCTTACATCAGCAATCCCCCCACACACACCTTAAGAGCAGCCCAGGCTGATGGAAGGTCTAGTTAAGCCATTAAGGCAGACAATTGACTTAAATTGAGAGAGGTAGAAAGGAGAGAGAGATAGAATGCTATGGCAGTAGTGGATCCACTTGACAACTTAATCTAAGCCTTAGGACTTACATTCAGACAGACAAACACACACACACACACACACACACACAAACACCTTTATTTTCACCTTGTGTCTGGTTCTTCTTATTTCTACCTTGTCAGCACAGATGAGTGAAAGAAAGATGGTCCAAATAAAGTTGTTTAAACTGTCAGTGGCTTCTCTCCTTAAGGTCTGTTCACACTAGGGCTGCACCAATGATTAGTTTGATAATCGATTAATCTAACGTTTATTAAAACGATTAATCGACTAATCGTCGATTATTTTGCCGGCTAATCAGTAAGTTTGGAACGATTATTCAGCTTTTTCGATTAGATGAAACATTGAGTTATACATATTCTTACTGTAATATAAAAAAAATCAGTTCAGCTTTTGAAATAGCTGTTTTAATGAACTTTGAGCCAACTAAACAGGTCATTCTCAACAGTTTTCAGATTTCAGTCCAACTCAGATCACTTACTTGCTCTCTAAGCATTGTTTAATAGGCCCACTGCTTTTCTTAGAACTGAAACAGGTTTACGTTACCACTAGTTAGTAAACATTAGCTGGAGAACACTCACCGACACTTCTTTTGCTGGGATGTTTCCTCTTTAAGTGCTCCAACATGCATGTTGTACTCCTGTGAAAAGCAAGTTCTGCCTTGCATGTATTGCACATGACAGCATTGTTGGTTTTAAGTTTTGTGAACCTTTCCCAAACCTTGCTAGTTCGGATTTGTTTGCACTCTGTCATAATTAGCGCTCCACTGGGGCTGTACCCTTTCATAAGGTACACTTTTGTACCCAAAGGCTGCATATTGGTACCTTAGTGGTACATATTAGCACCTAAAATGGACATATTACCACCTAAAAAGGACATATTAGCTCATGAAATTGACATATTAGCACCTAAACTGAACACATTAGCTTCTAAAATGTACATATTAACACTTAAAATGTACATATTAGTACCTAAAATGTACATAGTACCACCTAAAATGGACATATTAGCACCTAACATGTACATATTAACACTTAAAATGTACATATTAGTACCTATGTACATATTACCATCTAAAATGGACATATTAGCTCATGAAATTGACATATTAGCTCCTGAAATGGACATATTACCACCTAAAATGGACATATTGGCACCTAAAATGTGCATATTAGGGCCTAAAATGTACATATTAACACCTAAAATGTACTTATTAGCTCATGAAATGGACAAAAGTTTACCTTTTGAAAAGGTACAGCCCCAGTGACACCTTTTTTTCTGAGAGTGCAATAGATTTTGTAAAGGGCTGCATTACAATCTAGCGCCACAGTGCCGTAGTGGTCAAATCGTGATATCGCACGGCCTTACATTAGGACTTCGACTTCGACTTCTCGACAACAAAGATATTTGTCGACAATTTTTTATTGTCGACTAATCGTTTCAGCCCTAGTTCACACCAATGATTGATAAGTTCAACGAAAACAAGTAGGATATAGTCCTAAAAATCGTTCTAAATTGATAAAAATAGCACTCTACAACTATAACGCCAGGTAACAGCAAGGAATGGAGGAACTTTTTTTTTACAGCTGATGAACGATAAAAACATTGACAACCAATCAAAATCCATCTTTATAACTTTATAAAGCTCGAGCATTGAAGTGGCAGACGACAAAACTGCAGCACGCTAATAATAAACAGAATGATATTGTCTGCTGGTGTGAAAGCTAATATAGTTAGCATTATGGTTATCTTTATAGTTATTGGTGTGAACAAGCATTTAGTCCTTTGCAGGGAATTGTAAGAAATGTATGATTCCACATAAGCATTCATTGTTGATTCTTTTAGCACCAAATAATGAATCCTGCTGTAATGGCATTCCACCAATTAACTATTTCAGTGTAGTGT
The DNA here is from genome assembly GCF_016745375.1 of Pimephales promelas. Next base: position 18,829,880 of record NW_024121144.1, read on the forward strand.
CCCATCTAAGAATACATATAATGTTTGAGAACTGAAATTGAATGTCATGAAACTAATTCGATTCCAGCTCTTTTTTTTATAGAACTGGTTCTTGATTCCCAACCGCAGGCCAGTGTGTGCGAGTGCCCTACAGCACACTGTTACAGGCTTCCTGTGACTTGTGCCTTTGTATTCCTGCAGTCGAGCCTTGTCGAACGAAACAATTACTAATTGTGACACACAAGCGCACACATACACGCACAACACCCTGACACTCGCAGTCCCATCCCTCTCTCTGTGTATCAGAGTGAGTTCCTGGCTCTTGGCCTCCGTGCCTGTGTCATGCTCGCTTTTTTCGCCATTTTTGCTTTTTGATCGGTGGCAAGGGGCACCCTTATCACTGTGGTAACTGCCGGGGGATTTATTGGGGTGGGGGTAGCTGAGCAGCGGTTGCCGTGGGGACCCGAGCGGGCGGCTTTTCCCGCGACGCATGCAGAAATGTCCTTTAAGTCGATCAAAGATTTGGGCGTCTCCGCGGAGAGAATAGGGTCCTTCTGCAAGAGATGGATGAATCGAGTCCAGAGGTCGGTGTCTGTTCTCTCTACCTCCAACCTTTTTCTCTTTATCTGTCGCTTGTCTTCATGGCTGTTTTAACTTCTAATCTCTAAATACTGCATGTGTAAACTCAGACACTGTACACATATTCATATACAGGCCTTAGGATGGATTCAGACGATTTGTGTGCTGGGCAATAAAAAAATGTATATAAAAAAAAGTTTTTACCTTAACATTGTACATTTACAGCATAATGCTAGTTTTATACATTTATAGATTTGTTTCTTAAAGTAAAAACAGTAGTTGTTCACCCTCTCTTCATAACTTGCTTCAATTGATAAATGGCATTTTTAATGTGATTTTTAAAAAGTACATTGGCATTTAATATATATATACAGTATATGTGTGTGTGTGTGTGTGTGTGTGTGTGTGTGTGTGTGTGTGTGTGTGCGATTAGTCATGACTAATCGGGTTGACAACACTATACATAGATAGATAGATAGATAGATAGATAGATAGATAGATAGATAGATAGATAGATAGATAGATAGTGTTGTCTAACCGATCTATCAAAATTGTCAAATCTATCTATCTATCTATCTATCTATCTATCTATCGATCTATCTATCTATCTATCTATCTATCTATCTATCTATCTATCTATCGATCGATCGATCGATCGATCGATAGATAGATAGATAGATCGATCAATAGATAGATAGATAGATAGATAGATAGATTTGACAATTTTGATAGATCGGTTAGACAACACTATCTATCTATCTATCTATCGATCGATCGATCATATATCTATCTATCGATCATCTATCTATCTATCTATCTATCTATCTATCTATCTATCTATCGATTATCTATCTATCTATCTATCTATCTATCTATATATATATATATATATATATACAGTATATATCATCTATGATCTATCTATCTATCATCTATCTATTTATCTATCTATATGCAAACTTTTATAATAGATGTGATTAATCACAAGTATATATATAGGCCTATATATATATATATATATATATATATATACATGTCAAAAATCTGTTCCTGAAATCTATATATTTCCTCAAGAACATTTAAACGGAGAAACTGGCACATTTTATTGAGAAAAGAAATCACTTCTTATTTGTAAAGAGAATAGTGCTTAATTCATGTCAAAATGTCCTTGGAGTGATGCATGTTTCGATGGGAAGAAATTTGAGCAGTTATCTTGAAACAGGCGGAGAAGGCTTCCTCACAGAATGCTTACTGCGATAATTAGTCTCATGAGGAAATTATTACACTTCTTCACTGAGAACAGGAGTATTTATTTATTAGATTTTCGTTTATTTTCATATCAGTTGAAGGGCAAAAGGCAGGTTGGCCTTCAATCAGCAAACCAAAGCTGAAAAAAAAAAGTAGTTTGTTCAAGCTTGGTTCACTCGTTTTGTTATTTGTTAGCTGGGGAAAAGGAAATGTGGAACTTTGTGAATGTGTGTGTGTGTGTGTAGGGGGGGATAATTCTCTCTTTGAGTGCTTTCATCTGGAACTAAAACAAGCGGAAGAAATTCCTCATGAACTCGTTGAACCAGCATCATGGGCGTCTAGGGGTCACACAGATCTGTTTCGCACCCTGACTCAGCTCAGCCATTTTTATCATGTCACGAGTTTGTTAAATTCAGTGGCTGAAGATGGCAAAATTCTGAGCTCAGTTCACGCTGAAGCTTTATGAACAGCATTTGTGACATGCCATTAAAACTATTTAGACGCGTCTCTCAGTTTTTTTTTTCAGAATTGTGTTTCAGTAATTCTCTTACAATGGAAGTCTAAGGGGCATCCTCATGACATGAGTTTACAAATTATATATAATGTTGCACAGAGACGTTTAGTAAGCAAACACTGTGTATATTTATAATTTGCAATCCTTGCCTAATAAGCCCCCATTATAAATGTGCTGAAAACGTGTTATTTTTTTGTGATGGTAAGTAAACTTGTTGAACCCAGAACAGAGCCCAGAGTCAGATGTGTAACTGCTCAGGATGGTAAACACAACATCAACACACTCACACACAAACAATACAGCACTCATGCTGAGTGTAATAGCACTGTTGTGATTTTAATCAGCATTTGTGTCTCGGTGTCTTCCTGTTTTAATGAGGAGCAGTTGTCGATCTGTCCGGCTCAAATTTGATCTTGCTGTGAGCTTGGAGACCAACCTCTCTCTCACCATCTTCCAGTGTTTTCAGACCACGGGATACTTAGGGGCTGTTTACACGTCAAACTTTTTATGCGTTTGGGCCATTAGTTCAACGGCGTTTTGGGTGCCTTGAAAACGCAAAGTTTTGGAAACTGTTTCAAAGTGCCATAGATAGATAAATAGACGTTGCCTTGGGGTTCTAAGCATGCATCAAAACCGCCGCCATCTTGGAACAGGCGTCTTGTCATAGGAAGTAGCTATAACGCTGCTATTTCCGCCTGTACTTCGAATGCATGGATTTTAAGACTTTTGTGCTGCGTATGGATGTTTACACAAATGAAATTTGAACTAGGAAGAATGTTTTTTTTTTCTCTAGACTCAATGATACGTCTGACCATTTGAATGAACCAAAAAAATAGAAAATCGCATTCATGACGATTTATGCTGCTTTTATTTCTGTTAGTTAGAGCTTTGCCTACATTGACGCTTATGGGGCTCCCCTGTTCCATGATGGCGGCTCTATCGACGCATTTGTTCCAATGAACTCTAGTGTATATATCTATGTCAAAGTGCAAGTTTTTGAAAACATTCTCCATGTAAACAACAAAAACGCGAATCTCTGTTCATGCGTATTATGTGATCAGTCTATAGTGTTTCATCGCCATCTACTGGCCTGGTGGCAGAATACAGCGTTTTTAGTCATTTTCGTAGATTCGTGTGAGTGGAGATTGTTTTGACAATGGTGTCGTCTTTTAGCCTGGTAATACCAAACTCTGCTACTTTACTCTGCTTCATAGACAAAGTCTGGAGTGGAATCATTGAAAAGTGTTTTCTTTATCGTGAGGGGGTGGCACTTGTCTGAAGTATAAAATCATTGGATACCCTTAAGCCAATCACATAACGTTTGTTTATGCGCGCATCAAACTAAACCTGTAAACACATATATGATGCGAAAACGAAACCTTCGAGCGAAATACCGTAGTGCACATGGCTGTGAACAACTTTTGTAGATAAGCTAAGCTACACATCCACGGCACAATCGGGGCCTCTTAACTAATATTTGACAGTAGAGAGAACCAGGAAAATATTTGCAGCCAACTTTGTCAAAGTTAGGATTAGTTCTGTTAAAGACATCTCGAATTTGTTCATCTCGAGTCTGTCGGAAATGCTGCAACTTAATTGCAAGGTTACAGCATGACATGGCGATATTTAAGAACTGGAAAAGAAAGGAGACACTGACCTGTCAAAAGAGTGCTAGTTCAAACTCGACAGATAAAAGAGACCGAGATATTCCCTCTGTCGGGAGTACGGCCACAACATCACTTCCATTCAAAATGTTCAAAGGGATACTCCACTTTTTTTTTGGAAATAGGCTCATTTTACCACTCCCCCAGAGTTAAACAGTTTAGTTTTACCATTTTCGAATCCATTCAGCCGATTTTCTGATATTTAGAAGAATATCAGGAACCAGACAGTTTTTGGTCTCATTGACTTCCATAGTGTATTTTTTGAGAGCAGAAACTGTCTGGTTACTAATATTCTTCTAAATATCAGAAAATCGGCTAAATGGATTCGAAAACGGTAAAACTCAACTGTTTAACTCTGTGGGGAGTTGTAAAATGAGCCTATTTCCAAAAAAAAAAAGTGGAGTATTCCTTTAACAAACACTCTTCTTGGTCGGACTTCAGTTTGCAAATGCCAGGAATATTTTCCACAACAGAGCGAATTGCATTCCGTGTCTCCATATCCGCAGTCGTTTTCGATTTCCCCAATCTTAAACTCGGCGCTCAGCGTCTACGTCACAGCTCTCAGCCCGCCCTCTGTTCGTTGATTGGGCCAGCTGTTTTCAGGACGGAGTAAAACGAAGAGACTTCGCTGTCTCAGACTGAGTACAGAAGCTAAATTAAAGCAGAAGTATGAAGTCTGACGTCTTTACGCGGAAAAATCAAAGGAAAAACGTTTCCATTTTAAGCACATCGTTGTCGTGTAAACATACCCATTGTTTACACTCCATAACACTTGGGTTTTTTTCTCTCTCTCTCTATAGTAACGGTACAGCTGGGAAGATGAATGGCGCCCTGGAACACTCGGACCAGCCTGATCCGGACGCCATTAAGATGTTTGTGGGTCAGATCCCTCGCTCCTGGTCCGAGAAAGAGTTAAAGGAGCTGTTTGAGCCGTATGGAGCCGTCTACCAGATCAACATACTGCGAGATCGCAGTCAGAACCCACCACAGAGCAAAGGTAGCGTGCGTTTCCTGTCTTTAATGCATCACACACGCCATCGCAGCCTAACCTACTCACATGTGTAACGTGTTAGCTTCTGGCTTCCTGTTTTGCTTCTTTACTTCCTGTCTGTCTGTTTCTGCCTTGGATCCTCTATCCAAATCTTTCTCTTTCCCAGTCTCTCAATACAAAACTAAGTTAGGAACCCTTAAATCAGCATAATGGGGCACTTTGCAAAATGCAAAGGTCAATGAAAAAAGAAACGACGAAAAACACAAGTGTGCAATTAATGCTATATTGTATTGTGAATGTATTCTTGTGCTGCTGCAGAGAATGATGGGTAATGTAGCTTGGTCGCACTAGCATGATTCATCATTAACCGTCTAAATCAGGTGCGTTTTCATGGTTTAGCTTTATCTTTATTCATCATAAGCAGTTTGTGAAACGCATACAAACGAATTACCACCAACATTAATAGTTAAAGCGTAATTATTATCAGTTAGCGTCCACTGCATATTGTAATATATGCACGGCCTGAACTCAAAAGTCTGAGAAGAGTTTTTGATTATTACGACATTGTTGTGCCGTTCACGTCCTCAGAAATATGATCATTTAGAGCGCTGTAATGTTCCAATCCAGTCACTTATGAGGTTCAGTTGTGGTTCCGATGGTGCCTATGTAGGCGGTAGACAGCGAAGTAGCTCGCCTGGTTTCAGAATAGCGCCGAAGCGTAGGCGTTAACCTCGGTTCTGTGGAGATGTTAACACGCAGACAGGAAGATGGCATGTACACGTTCACAATGCCGCCCATCCTCTCGCTCTTATGGAGGATGAGTCAGGGCCGAGTGGGAGAGCATTACTCAAGTCCTGTACTCTCTCGCACACACGCAGGGATTGCGACGGGTGTGTCCGTCAGAGCCGAGGTGTGTGATTGGCTTTCAGACGGGGTGATGAGTGCTCCTGTAGTTCAGTTAGCTGCAGTTAGAGTGCCTCTCTCAGGTCCAGCTTCATCAAGGCCTCTGACACAGCCGTTGGGCAGTAATGGCCGCCGCTAGCCTTCGGCTCCACTCAGACCCATTTTCATTTAGGAAAAGGTCGTCTGTACGTGGCTCCGGCTGTTAAATTAGAGCGTATTGAAAGATTTCTCCACCAACAAAGTCGCAAGGTGAGCTTTAACTTCCCTCCTGTCTCTCTGGCACTGTCTTTCCCTGTGGCGTCCACCAATTAGAACTGAATTTCTCTAAAAAGGTTTTGGTTTTCCATTTTCTCCCCTGCAAGGTCAGTCTTTCCACCTTTTGAAATGACCAATTAATAGGCAGATTACGTTAAGAAAAGCGTGTCAGTTAACAGGACTCAATTCGAAGTGTCTTAAAGCAACATATACATTGGACAAACTGAGATCTTACTCAAGCTCACACGCATACTAAGTTAACTAAGTAAAACACTTTTACACTTATTTTGGAAATTGCTTCCAACATCTGAAATGTATTTATTTTAGTGCTGTCGAACGATTAAAATATTTAATCGCGATTAATCGCATTAATGTCGTAGTTAACTCGCGATTAATCGCACATATTTATCTATTCTAATTGTCTCTTGATTTCTTTTTCTCACATAATTTTTTCTCATTTTAATCAACATGGATAAGTGGATCGGCTTGCTTTGTGCAAATGTTTTTTTATTGAAAACAACGTTGGCATACTGTGAAATAGAAATACTGACGAGGTCCTGATATTGACGAGGGGGTGGAGAATTCGCATCAGCTGTGTGTGTGTCTGTGTGTGTGTGTGTGTGTGCTTGGCCATCAAGTGGTATTTCAGATTGGATGTGCTTTGATGATGATCGCTCAGTTCACAACGACAAAACACTCATATCGCTTTGGTCTTGTCAATTGAACCATTTGGCAACTTTTTAGTAAAGTATCTCACGCTCGTCATCCACTCAAAACGCAACGTTAATCAACTATTTGGCCGGCTCGCAAGCCCAAACAAGTGTGTGCGGCTTGCTAGGTCCGCTTGCGCTTTGGTCGATGAAGCAATAAAACGTGCATGCCGCGTCATATTGCGAAAGCATGTGAAAAACACTACAAAGTTTGCTAGGCCAAAAAGACCCTTAATTGCACGATAAAAAAAATTGACGCCTTTAAAATGGGTTTGGGTTAACGCCGTCAATAACGCGTTTAACTGAGAGCCCTAATTTATTTAATTAATTAAAATAAAATATTCAAATACAAATAATATTCATGCACACATCAGTTCATGTATGTCATATATAATGTAACTATACAAAAAATGTATTTTAAGATATATTTTAGGGCTGTCAATGTTTGTACTTTTTGTTGAGGATGCATTACATGAAGTGTTAAATGAACATAAAGAGTTGTGAGAAAATGGGATCCGCGTTATGTGTGGCAGGGCTTAAAGTGACGGAAGCCCATTAAACCTGCTGCTGTTTGTCATTAAGGATAATCAAAAAAAATCTATTTCATAGAGACATCAGTAGCGTTATTGGTGGTAACTGGAGACTGGCCTTATTTCATTTAAAAAATATATGCAATTTAACAAATATTTAAAATATTGGCTACTGTCTTTTCGTTGTTTTTACATTAATTTATATATTAATAACTTAGGTGCAATTAATTCCAGAAAAAAAGGTGATTCATTTATTTTTTAATCGATTGACAGCACTAATATTTATACAAATGCAATAAATATTTAGAATATAATAAACAAACTTGTATATATATATATATATATATGTGTGTGTGTGTATATATATATATATATATATATATATATATTTTTTTTTTTTTTTTTAAGATGGACAGGAATAATGAATTGGCTGGCTGAATTATATTGAAAGCAATCAATTTTTTATCTTGAGTTGTGGTTTTGTTAGCTTCACACAGTTGAGGACAATATCCTACGCCCTTGTGCCACTGACGTTAGTGCTTTCTGGATATTCTTCCAACCCAGATCCAACTTATCTTCGGTGGACATGTTCCGAACTGTTACAGATTGGGCACCAGCACCCAATGTAAAAGTAGTCACACTCGCAAAGACATCCCAGCGAGAGTGCATAACTCCTGAGTTTCAGTCCCAGCGGTGTAATCTACGTTCACACACATGCTGTGCCAATTCATAGTGGGACGTCGCGTCCTCCACCCCGTGTGTGTCCCTGCCTGGCCGCCGTAGCCTGATCATCAGCAGGGAGGTGCATCCGAACAGACGGCATCACTGATCGCCTGCCTAGCGTGTGTGTGTGTGTGTGTGTGCGAGACTAGAAACAAGGCGTAGAATATAAATGCACCCAGAGGTGAAGAGCAGGAATTGTTTATCAGAGCAGGGCTACAATTTAGAACGGTCCTCGCACACGCACACACATAGAAACAGACCGTCCCTTGTTGATTGAGTGATGCGAGAGCGGTCCAGGGCTAAATGGCCTTGAGCAGCTGGGGTTCTTTAGTAAAGATGTATTCCTGTCTGCCTTTGAAGTCCGTCACACATACACACACATATGCACGCCTACACGCTCACAAGATGAATGGATGTGTTTGTGTGAGCATCCTTTTCAGTCCCTGGACACGTAGCACAGCCGCAGAATGATATAAGAGCGTTTGTGTGTGTGTGTGTGTGTGTGTCTTCTAAGGCCAAATGTAGATGTGCTGTGCTAATGTATTAAAATGTATTCTAACAAATATATGTGTGTGTGTTTTCATGGTATTGAGTCCATAACTTTAGGCCATTGGATAGACTGTCTCGTATAACGGATCAAATACGGAATCTGGGAAGTAATTTTCGTTTACAGTCAACACGAAAACCATATCCCTGTTATACTTCCATAACATGGCGCGTTTTTGAGTGAAACGAGATGTAAAACGTTAAAGGCGGTTGGTTTTGTCCATCAATATGATGATGTTATGAAATCCTCCCGTCAGCGAGTCTCAGCACGAGTACGAACGGTCACGGAGCTCTTGAGGCGGTTGTACGGCTCGTGGTTTTATCCTGTCTTATCCGTCTCAGGTGAGACTCGGGCTTTCAGACCGTACGTCAGCAGTCCTGCCACGTACGGATGTGGAAAACACGACGGTTCTGACCTCTTTGCCTGGGATTGTCAAAAGTTTCCAGTGTTGGAACGCGATTAAACACAAACCGCTCTCAACAGCCAAGGAATGAGTCGCTGGCAGAGTCCAGAGAGGCTTCATTTCCTTCACTTTTGCTGACAACACAAGCACGAACAAGATCTTATTGGCTGACTGTTTCATACAAGCGTATTAGCTTTGTTTTTAATTTTAAAAGCTTTTGGATATCTATGGTCTGATTCCATAGACAGGGTTTAGATTAAGCCTGGATTAGACCTTAGTTCAATTAGGATAATGTATAGCTTTTATAAATGTGCCTTAGAAAAAAAAAACACTAAAAAAAAAGAAACATTACTGGTGTGCATCTTAAAGGAGTAGTTCACCAAAAAAAAAAATCTTTTACTGATAATTTACTCACCCCCATGTCATCCAAGATGTCCATGTCTTTCTTTCTTCAATCGAAAATAAATTAAGGTTTTTGATGAAAACATTCCATGATTTTTCTCCATATAATGCACTTCAGTGGGAACCAAACGGTTCAAGGTCCAAATGAGAGTTTCAGTGCAAACTGCAAACTGTTCAAAGGGCTTTAAACGACACCAGACGATGAATAAGGGTCTTATCAAGCGAAACGATCTAACTCGTTTATCAAAATGAACGAATCTTTTTTCGTGCCATTTGGTTCATTTAACGAATGAACGAGTTGACTCGGGAAAAGATTTGTTCATTTTGATGAACGAGTTTGAACAGGAGAGTCACGAACGCGCATCACAGAGCAGAGCAAGGCGAGCAATTGAGCTTATAAAACTTAAACTTTGTTATTTATTTATTAAATGAGCGATCATTTCGCTTGATAAGACCCTTATTCATCATCTGGAATCGTTTAAAGCCCTTTGAACAGTTTGCAGTTTGCACTGAAACTGTCTTTTAGACCTTGAACTGTTTGGTTCCCACTGAAGTCCATTATATGGAGAAAAAAGCTGGAATGTTTTCATCAAAAACCTTAATTTCTTTTCGACTGAAGAAAGAATGACATGGACATCTTGGATGACATGTGGATGAGTAAATTATCAGCATTTTTTTTTTAAAGTGAACTACTCCTTTAAGACAAAAAAATGTAAAAGATATGCCAGTGAAAGTTGCTTACCATCAAGTCCACTACCATTTTACTATATTTGTTTTTTGTATACCTCTAATATCACAGCCTTATGTCCGCTACAGTGCATGTGAAATAGACTGATTCTCTCTCTCTCTATCACATTATATATAATATATTATTAATTAAAGTCTAATAATATTAATTATTATCATTATTTTCCCCTTCCTAGCTCTGTACTGTAGTTTGTTAAGCCACATTGTACATTGGTACATGAATTAATCAACTAATGTTAGGTCACAGGTTTGTGGATATCAGCTATTTTATAACAGGTTTGAACATGGCTCATCCGTCATAGCTATCTCATTTCTTTACTTTCATCTTTACCTTCACTGGTCTTACTAAACTGTACATTGTGTTTCAGGTCTTGATTCAGTGGAGGGTTACTCAACACTATGGAGTATTATGGGCTCATGTAGTATTACTGTTAGAGTTGCGGTGGAGTGTTTAGGCTCATGTGGTATTAACTCAAACCCCTGTACACAAAATGCTTGTGAACACTCCCCCTATCTTTCACAAGTGTTTCATATGTATAGGACATCTTGATTTTGAAACCAAATTGTTGTCTATCATTTATAACCTTAAATATATTTAGTCATAAAGTCTGGTCCTAACTAAAGCTCATTCTTGAACATTTTTTAAATTGTAAAGCGATTCCAATGATATATTTATTCCTTTCTGTTAACGTTATAGTTGAGGTGTGGACTAGTCTACGTAAGACTACGTGTTCATTTAGTAGATACTTGCGTTTTGAGGTTCCTATGGTATCCTAGTTTAAGTTTTTGAGACCCCTGGGGTCAGTGTTTATCTTCAGGCACAATGATGATCGATCTGAACTGGGATCTCATAAACACTTCAGTTCCTGGGTCACCCTTAATTGGGATTGAACCTGCAACCTTTGTGTTAATGGCCCAGAACCATTCAGCCCCCCGACCACAACCATTTTCAATGTTGACTGATGGGAATGTTTCAGGCATATTGGGAGTTTAAATGTGTATGATCTCTTACTGATGTGTGTGTGTGTGTGTGTGTGTGTGTGTGTGTGTGTGTGTGTGTGTGTGTGTAACACTGGGAACAGGGTTGTTTTGGCCATAGACTGGACTTCACTGTTGCCAGGGATGAGTGAGTCCTTAGTTTATCCTGCCAAAATCCTCCCTGGCAGTAAAAAGGGGATTCAGTTCACCCTTTTTTTTCTTGTTCCTCTTCTCTTTTCTCTCTAAATAAAACATGCAAGCACTCTCAGCTTGCTTTAGCCGCACGCACACACACACATTCAAAGATCCCAGCTGATTCTTTCTGTTAGTCGGTGTGTATGTGCGCTTCTGCACTCCAATGCCCATTCAAGGACACACACTGTACATATAGTTGTTTTTATTTTTCTGATGAAGGAAAGTTTTTCGTGAGCATGTGAAAGTCTGTATATTTTTATTTTTGCAGAGGTCCCCCCTTGGGACTCTGTATATTTAAATTAATGAAAATTGTTTTAGTCTTGGTTTTGGTCAACAATAACAGCAATGTCTGTGTAACACAACAATAAAAACACACCTTTGCATTTGGTTGGCCTCACAGGCTACACAGAAAAACCTGACGTGACCTAGTCTGATTCATAAGCAAATGACATGAGCGAAATCGATCGAAATGAATTAAAATCGAAATCGATCGAAACGAATTAAAATCGAAATCGATCAAAATGAATTAAAATCGAAATCGATCAAAATGAATTAAAATCGAATTCGATTGAAATGAATTAAAATCGAAATCGATCAAAACTAATTAAAATCGAAATCGATCAAAACTAATTAAAATCGAAATTTATCAAAATGAATTAAAATCGAAATCGATCAAAATGAATTAAAATCTAATTCGATCGAAATTAATTAAAATCGAAATCGATCGAAACGAATTAAAATCGAAATCGATCAAAATGAACTGAAATCGAAATCCTCCATTTTGCCTCGTCTACACTAAAACGCCCTTCGGAGATTCAAAACGCAAAACGGTGCTGCCACGTTTCTAAACTTCTCCGTTCTTTGTTTTTCCCGTTTTAGTCTGGACGGGAGGTGCAAACGTAGCAAAAGGTCTCTGTTTTGAAACGAAAATGCAGTAGTGTGGACGGGGTCTAACACTTCCCTACTATATAGGACACGAAAAACAGTACGCTAAAAGAGTGGTATGTCTGAATATATAGTATTCGAAAAACAGTTGGCGAAATGTTCTGGAATGACTGGTAAGAATATTGTGTACTACCATCGAGATTCTGAAGTACACATACGATGGATGCTTTACTATCCCATGAGGCCATGGGAGAGGATTAATTAATGGTAGTGCAGCGACGTAACTGACAAGGGTTGGTCACATGATAAATACCATGGTGGATTCATACTACACACATTCATACTTTTTTAACCACCATTAAGTAAATCCAAATTCAGTTCTTGCACCTGCTCGAACAGTATGCGATTTCACACACAGAATATGTGGGTAGCCCCGCCCACAGTGAAATCTCATTGGTCCAAAATCCCGTTCCACATGGCTGTTTATTAAGCGCCAAATCTTAGGCTTTTTCCTCTCACTTCGGTTCTCTTTCTCTCCCTCGCCCCTCATCTTTTCTGTGGTGTAGTTTGGCAGAGATCTGTGTGACAGCAGTGAGATTGTATTCTCTCTCAGCAGGTAGTGAGACGAAAAGAAAAAGATCAAATTCACTTGGCTTATTGCATGCTTAAAATGCTTACCTCTCTCTTTCTTTCTTTCTCTCTCTCTCTCTCTCTGTCTGTTTCCCAGGGTGCTGTTTTGTCACATTCTACACACGGAAAGCTGCCCTGGAGGCCCAGAATGCACTGCACAACATAAAGACCTTAACTGGGGTGAGTGTTTGTTTATCTGCTCATGTCTGTCTCTCTCTGAACGCTAGCGAGGCAGAGAATTCCTCACTCAAACGACGACAGTTTCAAGTTTTTAATCTGCTTTCCTTTTGTTAGGGGTGGTAATTCAGGAAAATGTATGAAGTCGGGTTGAGGAAACGGTAATGAGTTTATAGTTTGCGCTCAATGACGTAGCGAGCGATGTAGTCGCGAAACTGGAGCCCTTGCGCTCGAAATCCGAACTCAAAATAATCACGTTAAAAAATTTGGGGTCGGTAAGATTAAAAAAAAAAATCAGTTCGAGACCAACAATAATTATTTGTTATTTATTTTAAATTAAAATTATTTTAAATATAAATGTTGTGGCTGATAACCAATAAATGGCAGATATTAAAATTCTAAACAATTTTTTTTATCAAATTAATAAATAAAAAAAACAATGGGTTTATTGTTTTGTAAGTGAATTTAGGCATTGCAACATCATATTATACAAAAATAAAATATCCCAAAAAATCATTATGAAATTTGAGGAAACATATTTTTAAAGATTAACTGTACTTCAGTGTTAGACAATGGAAAAGTTAACACATGCTGGTGATATATGTCCAATACCCCTAAATTAAAAAAAATCTCATAACCGAGTCCCCACAAAAATAGCGAAATAGCAAACCAGACTGTGTGTGTGTGTGAGTGTGTGCATGAAACAGTATAGAAGGTTACTTTCCTTTGTAATAAAATGAAATGTAAGGTTGCCCATACAGTCAAAACAAGATTTATTTGATGAGAACATAATAGTGTTGGCAGATGGACTGTATTCTTGCTTTTAGTGTCTGTGTTTACTCTCATTGTTATCTTATCATCTTTTTGTTTAGTTCGAAATTTCGTTTTTCCTATTCTGAACTCTTTAGCCCACGGCAGACCAAAGATGTCACATGAGATTATCATATCAATCGCTGCCATAATCAGGCCGCCTCTGAACGGCGTGTGTGTGTGTGTGAAGGCTAATGTAGGACATGTCTGTTAAAGTGTCCTCCAGCTGTGAACGAATTCATCTCCTTCTCTTTCTCTCTCATTATGTGATTGTACATTAATTCAGTTCACTGAAGACTGCTCTCACTCTACAAGATCAGTTTAGTGTTGGCAATATGCTTGTCGTGAAGTTTTTGGTCACTAGACATTTGTATACAGCAATAACAGTCGCGTATGAACAGGTCCAAATGTAATCTGAATCTTATTTTGATGGAAAAATTGCATATGCTAAATGGATTTTAAACATGTTGGGTGAGGCTTGGGTATTTGTTGAATTTGAGGCATTCTGGTTCTGTAGAGATGTACAAAGTGCTGTGATGGCTAATTTAATCATGTTTATTTGTAAAACATAATAAAAAAATAGCAAAAGTAAACAAAATAACTAAACATTTATTGTACTACTAACATGGACACAAAATCTAGTGCCGAGACACTCCTTATATATCCCTATTGCCCTATTTGATTGAGTTGTTTAAAACATTTCCACCGTCGAGTGTGTCAGTATGTTTTCTGTATATAACTTGGACAATTTCACCGTCTGAATTGGTTTCAAGGTTTCGCCTGGTCGAGATTGTTTCCGAGTGTGTGCGTGCGCTCCATTAAATGTAGTTGCAATATTTTTCTGTTTAAAATTAAATATCATTCACTGCTGCTGCTGTGTGTGTGTGTGTGTGTTCAGGAAAGTGTAGCAGCTTATATATTCCCCACTGTGTGCCCATCTGTCTGACTCTTGTGATCTTTCACCCAAACACACCTTGTGTCATCAAACCACTGGACTACACACTCAATCATGAAAAAAAAAGGTTTTCGTGCGATATCCCCCCATTATCAGAACTTGATTAGTTTGTATCACTCCACTTGCAACATTTCTCACAGAGAGTCATGCCGGACAAGCAGTAAACCACCATCACTTGTTGTTGTGTCACTGAATGTAGTTTTAAAGCAGCATTTTGCTCTCGGTGTCCCCCTACAGTTGGGGAACAGTATTGTCTTCTACTACTGTCCTAAAATCTGTCATGGTTGAGCCCGTTCTCATCCTTTGGCGTCATATAGGTGACGCCATATGAAATTTCGTCGAAATGCCACGCACATGGAACCCTTTAGCGTCAATATAACATGCAGAACCCAAGGCGTCATTCAGGTGACTGGCATCCTTTAGCGTTTTACTTGCTGCTTCAGCCATGACAACATACAGAGGTAAAAAAAAAAAACGCTCGTTGGGCTCTTGCGTCGGAATTTGAGGACGTATGCCATAAAGCAGTCGAATTTTGTGCTCTGGTTCCTACCCGAACCTCGAAGTTACAGAGTGCCAGTAAAAGCAATACAGACACTGTCAGGCTATGGCAGACCTGTCATTCAACCTATTGTAAGTCGATATACCATCTCAAGGGTTTTGGAAAAATATTATAAACGTTGAAAAAACGACATAGTGCTGCTTTAAGAGTTTTAAGGCAGTAATGTAGTTATTTAGACCTTATATATTATTTAGGAAACTATATATATATATATATATATATATATATATATATAAACATAATGCATATTTTTGATGTATTCACAGATTATTTTATGTACTGTAGATAGTGTTATAACATGAGGTATAATTAATTTGGGGTATTTCAAATGGGCTGTCTTTGGTCTTATTAATCTATTTCTTGTTCCAGAGCAAATTGATTTGGCTAAGGGCATAGTTTCAGAACTTTATTTTTTTATTTAACTGAAATCCTGTAGGCCACAATAACTAGCATTGCTTTTGTACTTTTGACTGGACTGTTTGCTTGTGTTTATTTCCTATTGTACAAACTTCTTACATATATATAATGGCTAATATTATTAAATGTTATTCATCAATAAGTAATATGTTATATACAGGTAAACAACTTGTGATTATAAGGAATATCAGCTAGATGCAGATAGTGTACTCGCCAGTCTATCTCTCTCATAATATCATACAATAAGCTTCTGTGAAGCGACTCAACGTTCCTTTGTTATGGTGCTTTCACACCGGACGCGAATAGTGTGTCAGGCGCGAATGATTTCAATATTAAGTCAATGCAAAGATGCGTTACGCGCTTAAAAAATTCCTGCGGCGCGAATGAGGCGTAGAGCGCGGCACGGAAGACATGAATACGCCTCATTCGTGCGTCAAGTTCGCGTGAATGGCACGAATTGAGCGTCTGGCACGTTATGCGTGAATGATTTAGTTAGTGCCATTCATGCGTTTGACGCGAATTCACGTCGGCCGTCCGAGTTGAAAAATCTGAACTTTGGCGTCAATTCGCGCTGCATTAACCAATCAGGAGCCTAGCTGCTTGCTCACGTGGTGAAGTGTCCTGATGCTTTAAGAAATTACTTTGTAATATGACTAAATGCCTGGTGTGGTTCTAATGCACAACAAAGCAAATATTTTATCACTTAAACCTTTATTTCTATATACGAGACATGTTCATGTTGTATTGAATGTTATTCATTCCATATCTAGATTAAATGAAATAGTATTACGATGTAAAGACAACCAAAATACATGTGCAGAAGTTCGTGTCTGGACATGAGAGAGAAAAAAATGGTGAAACTCGCCAAACGGTTTGCCTCCGAAGGGTCCGGTGGACACAAATACGGTGACGATGATCCCCACGCCGCTGTTCTAGTTCTCTCGATGAATGCTTGACCATCAAAAAAAGATGGCCGCCAACGGGTTTTGCTTTTGACTCGTGAGACGTGTGTAAATTTCACTTCAAACTTTTGATTTTACACACGTCAGTTTCGCTCTTGACGCGCGAATTAACACAAAGTGGTCTAGACACGGTAGACGTGAATTTGACGCGCTATTCGCTTCTGGTGTGAACGTAGCATTGCTAGTTCTAAAGTGACGTTTTAGAATGGACTCAAATGTCAAACTGTCATCTTGAGATTTGAATCCGTGGCGGATGGAAGTGGTTGTGCACAAAAGAGGAGCCCGTTGTTGTTTCTCATTTATTTACATGCTTGTGCCGTCGAACTGTTGTATAAACACAATATAACACGAGTATCCGTGCGATATCGTGTTATAAACTCACGATTCTTAGAAAAAAGTCATTATTGTGAGTTATTAACGCAAAATTGTGACATACATGGATGAGCCAAAGCATTATGAATAGTCACAGGTGAAGCAACTATCATTGATCATCTAAGAAGTCCACATATTAAAAGTCCACATATGAAATGGGCTGGGATACAGATCTGAGCGACTTTGACAAGGGTCAAATTGTTTTGGCAAGGCGACTGGGTCAGAGTATCTCTGAAACGACAAGGCTTGTGTGTTGCTCCTGGTCAGCAGTGCTGAGAATGTATGATCAAATCATTGGGCCGAGGAGGGACAAACCTCAAACCGGAGACGGGGTGCTGGTCACCCAAGGCTCATCGATGCAACTAGCCACAATGAAATATTAATAAATGATAACGTTGTCAGTGTTTGCTTTTACCTGTTTTACTTTTTTTTGTGCATTGGACAATAAATCCTTTTTGTTGCCAAATTATTTTGTCGGATACATAGCCGGACATCACTTTTAGTTTTGAATTAGTTTTTCTACCGTTAGTCTGTGTCCAAAGTGAACAAATGGCATCGAGCAACAAACTTTGGTGTTTTAAAACTTGTAAGTATTCTAGCCACGGTCAGAAAGAGCGTTTGTGTCTTACAGGATCAGAAGCCTGTAGAAGATGCCGGCAGCATGGCAAACCATCAAAGACCGTGGGTGTGTGGTGAAGGTCAAAGGTCAGAGTTGAAATGAAGTGAAGGGATATCTTCAGTTATTTTTGACTGCTTTTATAATTCGATCCATCCCAAGAGTTATGAAGCTGTCATTCTGTCTTCAGCTGCATATGATCAATGCTTTCAGGTGTGTGTGTGTGTGTGTGTGTGAGCAAGCATGTATTTTATGAGGAATGGGAACCAGAGCATGATCTCTGCAATTAGTGTCATGGCCTTTAATGGGAGAGGATGACAAAATACACTTGTGTGTGTCTGTGTGTTGGACAGATCTGGTAGTATGTCAAAGCTGCTGGACACAAACTTGTAGTTTTTATCCACAAAGCTGAAGGTGTTACAAGAGAAGGATAGACTTTGAGAAATAGAAGGAATAAATAGATAGGATATAAATAAATAAATAAATAAATATATTACATATTAATATTAAAATATTCTGACTTAAACATACGAAAAACTATGTAGTCAAAAATCCTACATGATACAACACCTTAAAAACAAAATGCTGAAGATACAGCGTGACACAATGAAACCTCCAAAAACATCTGTCTTGACACGTATATGCATAGACTGACTATTAAAAAACAGAGCAAAAATTCGTTGGATGGAGATTAAGAGAAGAAGAACAAGTACTCGAGAGAAAGATGGAAAGCAATAAACATTACATCTGCAAAGTGCTGACAAATCACCTTCATCAAACCCCGACACGGGTACGTCTTCATTCCGCCAGCGTCTATCGAGATGAAGAATTGAGTCAGCGGAAAAAATGACGACACATTAACGAGATTACAGCGATAATGTAGAACATCAGTGCGCCAGTGAGACGAGCTTGATTATGTGCTGGCGTGAGCGTTAATGAGTGTGTTGTAGTAAATGTGCTGTTTGTGTAAATGTAACCCGTGTGTGTCCTCCTGTGTTTCAGATGCACCATCCCATACAGATGAAGCCCGCAGACAGTGAGAAATCAAATGGTGAGTGTCTGTGTGCGTCTCTTGTATTTCTCAAGTCGTCCGACTGTGCGTTTGTTCTGGGGGTTTGTCTTTGTGGTTGTGTCTGTGTGTGTGTGTGTGACTGGGAGATGGCTGAATTATTAAAACCCAGGAGGGCCGCGAGGGTCAAGAATAGTTTAAGTGTTTGCCCTGGTAGTGAACCGCACACGTATACACACACTCAAATAAGCCATATCACTCACAAAAAGATTGTGTAGATGTGGTTAGGAAGTCCTCGGAAAAGAAGCTGCTGCTTGACCAGGGGATTTGCGAAGCTCTTTCAGACTTGACAGCCGAATGACGACGTAACTTTGAAGACTATCATGTTACTACAAACATGCTGTAACATGGTTTTACTGCAGTTTACTAATTTTACTTTATATACAGCACCATACAAAAATTAGGGGTCAGTAAGATTTTATGATGTGTTTGAAAGAAGTCTCTTATGCTCACCAAGGTTGATTATTTGATCAAAAATAAAGTAAAAACAGCTATTGTGAATTATTATTACTAGTGCTGTCCAATCGATTAATTCCATTTAACATAAAAGTCTACATAATATGTGTGTGTGTATATGTGTATATATATATATATATATATATATATTACAATATGTACATTATATGTATATATATATACACACACACACATATATAGTATGAAAACTTATGTTAGATTTGATTAATCACAATTAATCGTGATTAATCGATTTGACAGCACTAATTATTACAAATAAATATTTGTATTTCTGTGTTTTTGTGTCTGTGTGTATATACACACACACACGCACACACACACACATAGTATGAAAACAAAAACTTTTATGTTGAATGCGATTATTCGTGATTAATCAATTTGACAGCACTAATTTTTACAAATAAATATTTGTATTTCTGTGTTTGTGTGTCTGTATATACAGTGTATATATGTATATATAGTATATACACACACACACACACACATATATAGTATAAAAACAAAAACTTTTATGTTAGATGCGATTAATCGTGATTAATCGACTTGACAGCACCAATTATTACAATTAAAATATTTGTATTTCTGTGTTTGTGTCTGTATAATTATACACACACACACACATACATATTATAAAATCAAAAACTTTTATGTTAGATGCGATTAATCGTGATTAATCGATTTGACAGCACTAATTATTACAAATAAAATATTTGTATTTCTGTGTTTGTCTGTATATATATATATATACACACACACACACACACACACACACACACACATATAGTATGAAAACAAAAACTTTTATGTTAGATGCGATTAATCGTGTTTAATCGATTTGACAGCACACCAGTTATTACAATTAAAATATTTGTATTTCGGTTTTTGTTTCTGTGTATATATATATATATACATACACACACACACACACACATATTATGAAAACAAAAAAATTAATTTATCGATTTGACAGCACTAATTATTACAATGGGCTATATGCACGCATAAGTTCCGCATTTGACGTAAGGATGCTCGTCCATTTCCGGTTGTGTAGATTAAAGCGGAGGAAAACCGGAGAAAACGGGATTATGGCAGAGTCTTCAATATTTACTATCCTCCCGTCTTTGAAACGAAACGTACATACGTTTAGATGTAATTTTATATATAGTTATGTTTATTTAATATAATTTTAAAAAGAAGCATAAACACAACGAGGGGTGTCTGTTTTATCTGTTTTTGTGACTAATGTTTCGTTAGTATAACCATGGAGTATAAAATTTAATATAAATTCTCGGTATTGCATTGGACTCTATGATCGGCAGAAGTTATCGAGCATCCTTAATCCTTCACCGGAAATAACGCCGTGCATAGAGCCCATTAAAATATTTGTATTTGTATTTTCATTTTAGATGTCATTTTAGTCCTGCGATGGCAAAGGAGTCATTACTCCAGTCTTCTGTATCACATGATCTTTCACAATACATTCTAATATGCTGATTTGGTGCTTAAGAAACATCTTATTAACAATTCTTACAATAATTGAAAATGGTTGTGATGCTTAATATTTCATTTTTTCAGTCAATAGAAAGTATATAACAGCATTTATATAATTTTAAAACCATTTGCCACTTTTGATCAATTTAATGCATCCTTGCTGAATAAAAGTATTGATTTATTTTTAAACAAATCATACTGACCACACATTTTTGTAAGTTATATATTTAAATGTATTATAAATGACTAATAATCATTTCAATAAAAATCAGATCATTTCTGAAACAGAATTATTTGCAAAAATTCTTATCGATTGATTATTATAAGTCAAGAGATAATAGATAATAAAAAATATATACTTGTTAGTGTGCACAATTCGCAATTTCAAAGAACAAATATTTGTTGTAGTTTTTCCTTCAAAATGTAACAACTTGTTCTCCCCCTGAAATGACTTATTATGGAAATAAAATGGTTTGCAAATAGCATTTCATATATTTTCTTGGGAGTCAGATTGGGCTCGTCGCTTGTCGGTGGAAAAGGATCCGTGTCTCTGAGTGACAGTGGTGTTATATACATGACCCCCCATAAGGCGTCTCACATAGATGATATCATATCAAATGTTTACTGTAAACACAGCTGTAATGCATTTATTCTGTTCATTAGTGAACACTGTAACCCATCAAACTGGGAACCCTGCTCCTGTGTGTGTGAGCGCCGTTAATCTCCTGATTTGATACTGTGTGTGAGTAAAGACGAAGCCTTTGAAACAGCACTTATCGCTGGCTCATCCTGTCGCTGTTAAATGCACAAACAATTCAAACAGCAAAATAAACAAGTGAGCTATCGATTTCCCAGAGTGCAGCGGCTTGCTTATCGGCCGCCCAGCGGTAAGAGCTGACACATTCTTCATTAAAAAAAAATTGGATTACAGTTGCCCCTCTCTCTCTCTCTCTCTCTCTCTCTCTCTCTCTTTCTTTGTCACTCACACAAGCATACACATCCACACAACTAAAAACGCTTTCATTGTATCTCTCTCTCTCTCTTTTTTTTTTTTTTTTTTGTTCAGTCCTTCTCCCATTATGCCGATCATTTCAGATTAGAAACATCTGAGGGTTCACACTTCCTCACGTTGCCTTCAAGTTTTCATTGATATTTACTGTATGGAAGCCCATTTCCCCTTCAGAGTAATGAGTGACATTGTGGTAATTGTGATAACACATTTAAAATAGTAATAAATTCACATTGTAAAATGATTTAAAGTCACAGTTGGAGGGCATGAATCTGCAATTTGTTTTATTTATTGTATTGTATTTCATTTGTGTTTTACTTTAAGTTTGAAATGTGTTTCCATACCTATTCACTAGATCACACTGTAAAATGTGTTCAATTGAACTGGATTTTTACCTTTTATTTTGCGGTCTTCTAGCCCCTTAACTGTCACCGTCCTGCTACCGGGACGCCTAACTTTACTTCACTATATTTCTATTAAATCCTAATCTAATTATGACAAATCTGAATTATGACCTTTTGGGCATCATATTTCATAATTTATGATAAATGAGAAAACACATATTGTCAGAAAGGTCTGAGTCTCAAGGTTCCAAATTTTGTGAAAAAATTGATATTTGGACAGAAATGTATTAATTAATTAAGGCAGAATGTAACAACTGAATTCAATGGAATTCAATGGCACCCGGTGGCTGTTTTTGGTACTACGTCTAAACAAAATCTCATGTGATCTTCAATTTTTGTGATATCAACTTCAAATTTGGAACATAACTTGGTTAGATTTATGGCTTTGATTTTATAGTAATTTTAGAGTAAAAATATTTTGTAAAATATATATTTTATAAAAAATATATAGTACAGTATATTTGATTTACTGTGAATTTAAACTTCCATAACTTTTTCATACTTTCATTTTTTGGAAGTGTGTTCATCTTCAGCAATAATCTGCTGAAGTGTTTTCTTTAAAACAAGACCTTGGGTATATATTCCAAAGCATTCTTGAATTACAACCATTTAAGTGCGAATAGTGCATTTTAACCCCCATTCTCAAAAAGGGGGGGGTGACAGGTAAAGGGCTAGGATGCTGAAAGCTTACTCAAATCCGCCGAATGATACCATACAAGCCTAAATGTTGTTCTTCAGTGTAGTTTGCACACATTTTATCTACTGTTGATGAAAAATAGCAATACAGTTTGCCTGAAATTACTACGCATTTAGTCAATGAGGTGAGCAACAACAAAACTACATTTCCCATCATTCTATGTGGCAGATAATGATGAAATATAGATCATAGATCAAGCAACAATTACACACCTAATGCACAATTTCCTCTTCATTTTGGTGCATTAGTGCTGAAAGAGCTTTCTGTCTTTATGAACTGGAAGAGAGACATAAAAATGAAATCACTCGACGCATCCATTTTATTTTCGACCAAAAATGCACATCGCATCATAATTACGGCCTCCGAGCTCGTAAACAGAAACATCCCGGGAGGACTTGAAGGCAGCACACACAGATTACAGGCGAAAGAGAGCGCCTGGGTCATTGAAAGGAAACATCAAAGAGAACCAAACGCAAATTTGCTGTTGTGTGTGTCTAGGCTTGATGTGCTAATGAGATGTTGATCACGTGATCACACCTTTTTTTTCCACACGTTGGTCTCATTTGTTTTCTCCACCCTTCCTATCGCTCAGCGGTGGAGGACAGAAAGCTGTTCATCGGCATGGTGTCGAAGAAATGCAATGAGAACGACATCCGGGTCATGTTCTCTCCCTTCGGACAGATCGAGGAGTGCCGCATCTTGAGGGGACCAGACGGACTCAGCCGAGGTGAGACACACGCACGTACTGTGTATATATATATAGAGATCAAGGTTTCTAGTTTTGAAAACGAAACATGTTGGAAAACAAGATTTTTCTTTCTTGTTTGAAATAATTTGATGTGTGCTCTAGCAATCTCAACGCAAATGTGAAACTAACTCTATAAGCTAAGTAGGTGCGATTGCAATGAAGCGTCACACTGGGTAGCCACGCCCACAGTGAAACCTCATTGGTCAAATAAAGCATTCCATGTATCTATATATTAAATGAGAAATATGTTCTGATTGGCAGTGATTGTTTTGCGTCACTCAGAATTTTCACTTTCTATGGGGACACACTGGACTGGACACTGTAAGCAGCAAAAACGTAAGCTCATTAACATATGCCCGCCCACATTTATACATCAACACCTATTCAGTATTCAGCCGCTTGTGCCGTCCTGACGAAAAACAGGGCGAGCTACCAACACATGGCAGTTTGCAACTATTTTACGTTTTTGACCAATCGTATTCTTTTGTACGATCGTATTCATATGTTCTCGTACAATCTGCTCACACCCAATGATGAGCATACACATTGTACAAATTTACACTAGGTCTGTCAAACGATTAATCGTGATTAATCGCATCCAAAATAAAAGTTTGCGTGAGTGCACTGTGTATAATTATTTTGTATATACTGTATATAAATACACACACATGCATGTATATTTAAGAAAAAAATATTATTTATATGTAAAATATTTACATTTATATATAATATAAATTATATATAAATCTATATACAGTACATCAATGTAAATATTTCTTAAATATATACAAGCATGTGTGTGTGTTTATATATATAAAATAATTATACACAGTGCACCCACATATATTATGTAAACACAAACTTTTATTTTGGATGCGATTAATCGCGATTAATCGTTTGACAGCCCTAATTAATACACAATCGCCACCTCGTAAAATAGTTTTCTCGTGAGATCTAGTTGGAGCTACAGCAGACATCTAACCAATCATAACAGGACTCATGTGCATATAAAAGTCTTAAAGGTACAGTAGCAAAAACCTCATTTTGTTAGTCAAGTCACTGTAAAAATTAATGTGTTTTTGGTGCAAAAAAACTTAAAACACTAGGGCTGTAAATTGATAAAAAATAAATTTTAATCAATTAATAAATCAAACTTATTACCCCTAAAAGACAATTTAACGCCATTATTGTGTTAAATGAGAAACGCATCAAATAGACATTAAAACGAATTTATTACACATAAACTTTTGTTGCTCCATTGTCGATTACCATTGATCATAATTTTAACTATTTTATCTTGTAAAACAACAACAAGCTTTTGAAATGCACTTATACAGTAAGTCTATGGAGAAACTGTTGCACACTTGTCCAATTGACCTCCATTGTAAGTGAAAAAGCCTTCACTTAGCTTTCAAAAAATCGAAATTTACAAACTGAGACAAATGTGCACATTCTGATCAAACGTGGTGGTTAGAGAAACTGGTTAGTGTTTTTTAATTTTTTTTTTTTTATTCCAGCTTTTAAGTTCAAAGGTCTGCTACTCATCAAAGTCAGTCTCTCGCTCTGTTTGTGAGGTTGTTTGATTTCCGCAAGAATCATGGGAATATGTGTGGTACATGATAGTGTTGAAGACTTTTTCCAGCTTGATGTAACCGGTAGGGAATTACACCGTACCTCCATCTTCCCACAATGCTCTGCTTCCGCATACAGCCCTCTTATATCAATCGTTTATCCTCCTCATCCACTCCTCTAGTCGTCCCTCCATCCTCCGCTCATTCGCGGTACTCCTCCACAGTCCTTATTTTTTCCCGTCTTTCCCTCCTGTCCTCATGAATATTTTAATTCCTCAGGAGATTAACTTTATTCCCTGAGCTAGTGGTTGGAGATATATTCAAAATGCTTCAATGAGAGGAACTAGCACCCCCTCCCATAAAAAAGGATTGGGCGAATAAATAGATGAGTAAATGTGTACGTAAATGAGGTGTACGCTAAATCCCATGGAGTAGGAAGACTTTACCAGGACTCTCGCATCGCTATTAACGCGGCCTATCAATCATCATTGAACTTCACTATTAATAAAATATAGATCAGGCCACATGCGAGCGCAGTGCCCTGGGAGCTACCCCACTTTCTTCAAAAAAACTCATCTCTCGCTCTCTCTGTCCTTTCATATCGCACCGCATCCCTCGTTTATTCCCTTTCGATGACACTGGCAGTTATTTATACCTCGTTTGCATTGTTTTCGCCACAGTCACTTAGTCATTCTGAGAAAAATACCTGACCAATTCATAAATGAATTAAAGTAAAAATTGTTCTAAAAAAAACAGTCCCCTGTGACAATTATGCCGTTTTGCTCTCATTATGCGAAAATAATTTGACCCCGGAATGCTACGATTGACCAATCACCGTCAAGTATTCCAGAGGGCTGCTGAATAAGAATAATTAATCACTTTCTTTGGAAACTCTTTCATTCGTTCTCCTCGTTAACGGCTTATCATCTCGACAGATCAGAGTTCGTTCGAGCAGTGAACAAACTCTGTCGCAGGTCAGCATAAACGAGGACTTTGAGAGTTGAAAGAAAAAGTTGTTTTTTTCCTGCGTTTCTCCATCATGAGATGGTTTCTTTAGAGTGTCGCCACAAAATATCACCCTTTCGAGTGTCCAACGCTGCTTTAATGATGAGGCTAATTAAACAGCCTTACATTGTGCTTTCCGGTTCACTAGCCGGGGCCAGATTCACCCCGCTCTGAAGACAGAAAGGAGGTTGTATTGGAGTGGTAGCGAGAAAAGAGAAGGTAGGTCCGCTATAGTAGGTGCCAGCAGATGTACAGCGCAACCGTGTGGTTCTAACACTGCATTGCAGTGTACAATTATTGCTGACTGAAGTCACGTGGGTCATTAACCAAAATGCATTTTATACATACAATAAATACACCTTATATCTTTTAATTTCTGTATTAAAATTAATTTAGGTATTTTTGGATGGGGGTGGTAAGGGATGTTGCTTAATATTTTTGTTTTATTTCTTAATTTTGTCCGTCAAATCAAAGTTTGATTCAAATCATATGGTGCAACCAACATCTTGCAGACCAATGTAAAATATTAAAATAAATTTTTTTAAATAATTAGACTTTATTACAAGGCAAGCTTAGTTCAGGTTGCAAAAACAAAATGATATTTATAATAGGGCTGTCAAACGATTAATCGCGATTAATCGCATTCAAAATAAAAGTTTGTGTTTACATAATATATGTGGGTGCACTGTGTATAATTATATGTATAAATATACACACATGCTTCTATATATTTAATAAATATTTTCATGTATAAACCGTATATAGATTTATATAATTTACATAATATATAAATATAAATATTTTACATATAAATAATATTTTTTTCTTAAATAAACATGCATTTGTATGTATATATTTATACACTAAATAATTATACACAGTGCACCCACATATATTATGTAAACACAAACTTTTATTTTGGATGCGATTAATCGTTTGACAGCCCTAATTTATGAATTAATAGTTAGTGATATTTGTTAACGTTACCGTTTACTAACACTTACTTACGATTCACATGTATTCAAGGTGTAAGAAAAATATTATTATTTTTACTTGGTTACACCGCGTCACACCACTTTGTGACATGGCATTTAAAGTGTTATTTAGTATTTTTGTCAAAATAGTATTTTTTTTAAACTCTAAAAACATGTGCAACTGATTCATTATTATATTTTATTTTATTGTGAATATCTCATTGACCATTTATGAGACGAGCAACCACTATGTCCTCATTTCCAGTGTGAATGTCAAGATTTTCTTGAAGAATCATGATGAAATCATTGTGGTATTGATCATAAGTTGTAATAGTGAATGTCGCATGCGCTGTATTTCGTATGCAAATTATCCACTGTGGGTGAAGAATAACGCCAAGCATTCCAGAAAGTACTACTTATTTAACCGGATTATAAGATGACAGGTTTGTCATTTCCCATCATTGTCTATGGCAGCATGAGAATGTTGCAGTATAGGAAAAAAGAGAAAAATAGTATAAAATTGACATGTTCATGTTATTCGGGCCGGCAACACATCACATCGTAAGTAGTTTAAGTACTCGAAGGAAGCATTTATGAAAAGACGCATTTGTTATTTCTCCTCCTCCATTCTTTCACTGCATCCGCATATGTAGACGTGTAAGAACCCGTGTAGTTAACCCATTAACTAGACTGTCCATGCATGTGAGCATGTCTGTGTCCTCAATATGTATAAATCTGCTGGACTGCACAGTAGAGTAGAGCTCTTCAAACAGGGTTGCGCTTTCCCCCAGCATGCCTCCATATGGCCTGTTCCTCTGGCTCCCGCTTGCACCGCTTCGGTTCCAAGACTCCTCGTCCCAGATGCCATTGCAAGCTCTCCTGAAACACACACTCGCCTCCAGGGATTACTCGACTTGATTATACAGTTATTTAAAAAGGAATATTACATATTTATGTTTTATGTATTTTCTTTTTTGTGTGTGTTAGTTAGTGGGGAACTAAAATCATAAAATCATTGTGTGTGAAAACTTTTTCCTTTGGCCTTTCGATTTAATGTCAATAATATTTACAAATCATAACACTGAGAGAAAAAAAGAGAAAATCACTCGCTTCCATTCATCTTTGAAGCACAAATTAAAATAGTTTTAATGAAACCTGAGACACTTCTGTCCCTCAGTTGAAAGTCCATTCCACCAAAACTTTTTCAAATAGGTCATGACCAAATTATGAATTTTGATACTAACCCTAAAATGTATTATATTCGTTTAAAAATTTGAAATAAAAGTGTCATGTTTTTGTTGTGGTATCAAAATCGTGAAATTTCACTAGCATTGGTTATGAACAGTTGAACTATTGGTATCGCAGTAACCGTGGGCCGTGACAAAGTACGTATGTGTGTGTGTATGTGATGACACTAGCCACACACCATAGCCAACCCCATAGCCATCACACCAAACAAAACTAAAGAACTGATACCATTGCTGATAGTCATTTTGTTGAGTGTGTATTTTGAGATGTTGAATGTTGAATGTTTATCTGAAGCTGAATGTTGAATGTTGATCGTTCTATTCTAGCAACTGTATAGCACTGTTGTCTGCTGTGTTCTTTGTACGATCTTTGTTTTTTGGCTTTATAACAACCTGTCCAACCCTTTTGTCTTGTTTTGTTTCTCTCTCGTCTCTCCTCCTTCCTCTCCTCTCCTCCCTCCCTCCCTCCCTCCCATGTCCCTCCCCTCCTTCCTGCAGGATGT
Source organism: Pimephales promelas (assembly GCF_016745375.1). The sequence goes on from NW_024121144.1 coordinate 18,858,826, forward strand.
GCGTTTGTCACGTTTTCTACCAGGGCTATGGCACAGAATGCAATCAAAGGCATGCATCAGTCTCAAACCATGGAGGTACTGTACCCTTGTCTTCTCTCTCTCTCTCTCTCTCTCTCTCTCTCTCTCTCTCTCTCTCTCTCTCTCTCTCTCTCTCTCTCTCTCTCTCTCTCTCTCTCTCTCTCTCTCTCTCTCTCTCTCTCTCTCTCTCTCTCTCTCTCAGTTCCTAAACCTAGTGAGCTACCTGTATGTAGGCATAATTTGAAGGGTGTGCTCCCCTCGGGTGTGCTTCCAACCAACATTTGGACATCCTTTTAATACAATAAAGCATTGTGCTGAGCTTAGTGAAAAAAATCCAAGATGGCCTACTATGATATGTCCGTTTTAAAAATTACTCATTCAGATCCTTGTAGCATCAATAATCTCAAATTTAAAGTCACCAATTCAATTCATGCTTAGTTGTTGTAGTGTCATTGTTAGGTTATCAGCTTCCATCCGAAAATGGTGAACAATACCCGTGATCTTGATACTAAAGTAAAGTATGTGAAGAAATAGTTCAAATTAAAACTAATTTACCAAATCTTGTGTGCTATTTTTGTTTCATTCATTAGTGTTGTGTTGTTAGCTTACCCAGACAGCAAACTGACATTGAATCAACGTGGAAACGGCGTCTCTCATGACATTGAAACAACGTTGATTTTGCTCATCGAATTAACGTTGAACCAACGTCAGACGCGGCATTCTTCAAAGCTAAATGAAAATCGAAAATTGGTTTGCTTTCATAACGTTGAAACAACGCGTTGATTTCAAGTTGATTTTCCGTTAGTTTTGAAAGAATGACGCGTCTGACGTTGGTTCAACGTTAATTCGATGAGCAAAACAATGTCAGATCAACGTTGTTTCGATGTCATATTTCCACGTTGATTCAATGTCAGTTTGCTATCTGGGTAGCGACATGCTAATACCAAACTCAAAGTCAACGTTGTGTGAGTGTGGCATTTGTATGACACAATTTGCTGTCTAGACCATTCCCAATATGAAAGTATTGTTGTTAGCTTAGCAGAATGTTAATGGTAACATTTTACCACTTTTCTAAATTTTCTACTTTGTTTTGCTTATTAGAACATCGCTGTTAGCTTAAGGACATGCTAATCCCAAACTCTAAAGTAGATGTTGTCAAGTGTCGTGCATTTGACACTAGTTGCTGCCAGTGTTCTAAATAGGTAACTTTTCGGTGCGTTTGCATTTGTTAAAAGTTAAACATGCAAATTTACCTATAAAGCTGCGTAGTTTGCAAGTGAACTACATTCTATTGAGATTTTGACCACTTATTGATATTGATATTGATAAGATATTGACCACTTGTATTGAGATTATCGTTGTTAGCTTAGCAGAATGTTAATCATTAGCATTCTATATCAAATCAAAAAAAAATTGTGGCAACAGATTACAAGCAATATTATGAAATTTAACAAATTAGTATTGAGTAATAAATAATCAAATTAATTCCTTAAAAGTTAACCATTCAAAATGAGTAAAACTTACAACAACAACCTAAAAAAACATAAATTGAAGTCACCATTTGTTTTAGGTTTGTTTTAAAATGACGGTTTTCTCCTTCAGTGATTCTGCTTGTTAACCTCAATGTTGGCAATATAAAATAAAGAGTTATTTATTAATCTTTGACGTCTGTCTGTTAGTGAGATATTTTTGGTGTAAATTTTACTCATTTTAAATGGTTAACATTTAAGGAATAATTCGATTAATTATTACTCAATTCTAATTTGTTAAGTTTAATTCATAATATTGCTTGTAATCTGTTGCCACAATTCTATTGATTAGATAAAGCGTATTCATTTTTACAGTGCATTTCAGCATTTTCTTGGATTCTCTGCTTTGTTTTTGCCTATTAGAATATGTCAGTTAGCTTAACAACATCCCAAACCAGTATGTAAGTAAGCGTGCGTGACGCACAAGTTGCTGCCTACATAGAGCGTTCCAAATCAGTCACTTACGAGGATTCATTTCACTCGGATGCTGCCAAGACAATTAGACTGCTGCTCTTGCTATCTCTCTATCTTTTTCTCTCTCTTATTTCTATTTGAATTGGCCAGTATCACTACCATGTTCGATTTTCCCATTGAACTTCTAAGTTGCAAGACAAAAGTTTTTTCTCTCAGTCAGTCACTTTTCTGCAAAACTTTTAACACCATATTAAGTGCCTCTTCGCTCCCTGTTATTACTGTCAGTCATTGCTAAAACCACCCATGGTCAAATGGGTCAAACTAAGAAGGACCCCCCCAGACCAACCCACCCAACCAGTCTGCTATTAGAAGACGGGTTTGGTTGTGGCGATGTCACAGACGCTTTAATAACAGACCTCCGACGGGCCCTTGCATTGTGATTGCCCTGTAGAGTTTAGCAGTCCGTCTCAGTGCCTGTCAAAATGTCAAAGCTCTGACACACCAAATCAGAGGGTGCTGACAGCTGTCTAATACAGGGTCCTAACTATGCCACTGCGTGTGTGTGTGCGACTTGCACACTTATGTCACCACTCTCCGCAAATTTCCCAACGTACGTTAACCCTTACAGACATGCTGTTTTTAACACCGACGCCCGGATTAAAAAGGCCACCTATTAACCAATCAGAAACCGTTGACACTAATGGATTTAAGCCGCTTTCTCGAGTCTCTGAAGGCCTGTATTTATCAATTCTTAGCTAAATTTACATACATATTTTATCTCTTTGTCTGCCGGTCACATAGCTGCACTAAATACGCAAAGGGAAAGTAATAACCCAGTTTTGATTAGATTGAGTAAATTGGATTGTTGTTGTTGTTGTTGTTTTTTCGGCCATCTCTTCGCCCTTCCCTCACACCGAGGAATTTGTGGCCTTTCTGAATGCCATGACTTAATGAAAACGGATATGACAGAGGGTGGTCATGCATGCGATTGGGCACACGGCACGCACACAGTTGCGATCGGCCTCAAAGGATTGTTTTCAGTGCTGTGATTTGCTAAAGTCTCCCTGGATGTTCATCTCGTTTGATATGTGTTTGTCTCTCTTTATCTCTGTGTTTGTGTGTGTGTGTCTCCACAGATGCACGTTTGTATGCTCCTGTATATTTCATGGGGGTGTGTTTTTTTTTTTTAAACTGCTCAAATAACGTATGGGCATGTTTTTATAAGATTAACCTAAGCGTCACCTATTTAAACTTGTACACTTTAGCTTCAATCTACTTCTTTCACATTAGTCAGAGGCTGCAGAGTGTGAGTGTGTGTGTAAGAGAGAAAGACAGAGCGAGTGAGTAATGAGATTTTTGCGGTCTCTTGAGATGTTCACTCGGAGATGGCACCACTCGATTGACAGCTTGAGTTAAATCTCATCCCCCCCCCCTTACAAGTTTTATTTTTACCTCCCCTCCATCTGAGAGCAGAAATAAGAAAATCAGCTCTCCTAATGGAAGGAACACTGTAGAACGCTCCGGGTGGATGTGAGGCGCACCACCTCCAAGAAACTCAAATGCTCTCTCTCTTGCACATTCACTCGTTCTAGAGTCTGTGATCTTTCATCTTTTTTTTTGTCAGTCTGTGGTTCGCAGTTCAGTGAGAGCACAACAGAGTGATTTATCAGAGTGAATCAGCACCTGTAATGTCGAGACAAGAGACAGAGATGCAGAATAATTGCCTTGAAGCGCTCGTCTCAATCTTTCGTCCTCTTGTGGCTCCATACGGCTGCCCTGCGTTAGCTGCCGTTGCCTGAGGAACAGCTTTGATATTAATACATGTAATGGTGTTTCTTAATGTTCTTACTGAACACCGTTTACAAAGTCTTCCTTCTATAACTTGTGCGCTTGCGTCAGAGAAAATTCTGTTACTTCATGCCGTCGTGATGATTTATATTTTAGTCTGCTACTCACTCAAAGCAACTAAACGCTTTAGAAGACCTTGGATGTATTGAGTGGTTCGTGTTAACTGCTGTTATGGTACATCTTTGGGTGAACATGGTACAAATGGAAAAAAAAAAACTAAGAAGAAAAAAATGAATGCGTTTTGTTTAAATGCAGGAAAAAACATTTTAAATTGTCAAAAATTAAGCTACATACCACAGTTCTTATTAGCATAATTCAGTATATACACTGTAAAAACATATTTTGAAACATTTTTTTAATAACATTTTCATACAACATAATATTTTGAGTTTTTGATGATTAAATCAATCTCCTTCATTGTATTAACTCAATTTTTTCCATTTCAATGAACCTAAAATTTTAAGGCAACCAGGTTACTTTTTTTTTTTAAGTTAAACCAACAATTGTAAAGTATTATGCTAATGCAGTATATGTATTAATTTTTTTGTATTACAAATTACACTTACTGGAATCTAATTATACTAAATCTAATTCATGTATTTGTAAAATATCTGATCTGGGAAGTAAATAATAAATAATACAGCACTGGTTTACAAAATAAAAAAAAATATTAACATAAATAAAACTTACAACATTATTGTAGTGAGAATTTGGGTTAGATTGTGCTTAATTCTCATAAGAATAATACATTTTTGTATTTTTATATTGTATTTTTTTTTTCTTTTGATTTTGAAGTAAATGTTACCTGGACTTGTTTTCATCAGATTAACCATTGTTGACTTTTTTTTATATAACCTGGGATTATTATATTCAGCATTTTGCTAAATGTTTGTGAAAAAAACCCCCGATGATTTCAAAAACCATGAGAGTTAGATGATGACTAAATGAAATCTTTTGGTTGAATAACCACATCAGGAACTAACACAACACTTGCATTATATTCTGACCCTTAGGGCTTTAGTTAAACAGGCATCACCGGTCAGGCCCAAGATGTTTACGTTTGTTTGCTTTCGAGAGAGACCGAACGCGTGAGAGATTAGCTAGAAATGCGGCAGGTCTGCAGGGTGCAGCGAGGGCTGTTTGGTGGGAGATCTCGCTCGCTGCCTCGCTCTCTCAGACAGATGATGAAATAGTTTTATAAAGCAGGAAATCGCTTTCCTGGGAAATAAAATCAGCAGCACAGCACAGCACAGGACTCTCATTTCACCAAGAACTCCCGTCGCTCCAGCGTGTGTGTGTGTGTGTGCCATTATCGGTTTATGCAGTACCTCGGCACAAGATCATTGCTCTTCTAGATACTTAGATTTCCCTCTGTTTTACCTCTTTTTCTCTTCCGCTTTCCTCCTCTGTCCTCACAGGGCTGCTCCTCCCCCATGGTGGTGAAGTTTGCCGACACGCAGAAGGATAAGGAACAGCGGCGGCTGCAGCAGCAGTTGGCGCAGCAGATGCAGCAGTTGAACAGCGCGTCTGCCTGGGGCAGCCTGACCGGCCTGACCGGCCTCACCCCACAGTATCTGGCAGTAAGAGGACACACCACGCCCACCAGCAGCACAGCCAGCGCAGCCGCCGCAGTCAGTCACTGTCTCCACCCACTGCCCCGCCCCCCCCACCTCTCTCGCTCTCTCCGAGCTAGTCTTCACCCCTTTCCAAATCTCTCATCTGTAGAACTTCGATCGTGCCTCGATCGATCGAAACCGGTCCCCATTCTCAAAACTATGAAGGGTGGTGCTGCCATTTTAGAAGCCGTTAGGGCAGTGGTTCTTAACCAAGGGGTCTAAATTTTCCAAGGGGGCCTCTTGATTTTAATAATAATAATAATAATAATAATAATAAACGGTATTGAAGAAGATTAAAAGACTGGTAATCAATATATTATGGACGCTTGTTTCCACCACAGAAAAATAAAATAAAAAGGTAATTGTGACTTATCTCACAATTCTGACTTTTTATTTAAGAATTGTGTGATATAAAGTCAGAATTGCGTGTTATAAAGTCAGATTTTTGAAATATAAACTCGCAATTGCGACTTTATATCATGCAATTCTGACTTTATAACATGCAACTGCGACTTTATCTCAGAATTCGGACTTTATATCTCACGATTCTGATAAATAATGTCAATTTTCTTTTAAAACTGTTTTATTCCGTGGCAGAAACAAGCTTCCTTAAGATATTGTGTTGTTCTCCACAACCCTCAACAACTCGTTTAAAAAATAAAACATGTTTTCCAATGTCTAGAAAAAAAAAACTGTATATATTGCATAGTCTAATTTTAAAAGTGTGATTTCTAGGCGTAATGGATATTTTTAGAATTGGGTTATAAATTTTGAATGAAAAGAAGAAAAAAAAAAGAAATGTTTATATCAGGAAAAGAAACAAGGCCTTGGAATATTGTTGTGGGCAATGTGGGTCCTTGGAATCCAAAAGGTTAAGAACCTCTGCGTGGAAACAGTTTCTTTTTTTTTTTTTTCAGCCTTAGTTACTGAAGTATTTGTCCCACTCATTTTATGCATTGGCATTTTTTTTTTTAATCTTCAGTGAAAGCCATAAACCCAAACCACCCAAGATCAATCACCACAATTCAACAATTCATCCCATGGCATGATGCATTGCAAAGAAACTTAGTACTAATCAAATAGTAAAGATTAAAAAATTCAATTTAAAACAATACATAATAAAGGAGTATATGCCATCTTCATAGGATTATGCAGTATTCTTAAATATCAGTTTCTCTATAGAGAAAATGAAAGCCCCGCTCTGGCTCTGTTGTGTAATTGGATTGGAATGAGAACAATACATAAATTCCCTGTTAAACTCATGCCCATCTTCACGCTCCTAAATATAAAGAGGATACAAACATGGTGGTGACATTTACTAGCATTTTTGTCCATAAGGACAGTGGGTGAGGATTAAAGGACTATGCAAGAGCATTGGGACAGGGCCATCTCTCCCACCCTTCTGCTTCTCCTTTTTCTGCCTTTTCCACTTCCCTGTCATTTTGAGGCTACGTTCAGCTTTTAAGCAGTCTGAGGGGTCTAGTTCAATGTCATCCTAATCCTCTAGAGTCATTTAGAGTCTGCTTTCCTCTCCCCTTTCATGTGCAGAAACTGCCCAGGACAGCAACACACTGCCAGCAGAACTGACGGGCGACTCTTAGCATGACAGTGTTCACTGGCACCGATGTATGAGTCTAATACCTTGAAGTGCTCCTCAAGTATTTTGCGATTTAGTTCCTTTAAGTATTTGACATGGTTTTCACTCTCAGCACTATTTTTTTGTGAATTGCTCTCAGATTATGGTTTCGAGAGATTTTATGAAATATATGCATTTATTTAGCATGATAACCATTCTTAACACAGTGTCCATTCTCACTGTGTTAATGTGATTAAAATTTTAAATTCCATATCTATCTTAAACTGAGATTTTAGTGCTAATTGGCCGCATAGCAATAATGTGCCATGCTGCAAACCATTTTATTGGTCACTTGTTGCACTTGAAAGTGCAATTATATTAGACATCACACATGTTGTATATTAGAAATCAAATATATTTTAATTGGCATTGGCATTGGATTTTGTTTATTACATTAAATATGTTGATAAAAACAAAATTAGAGCGGGCCCAATCCTAATACTTGAGGAACACCAGTGGCTAAGACCATGCCCTGACGGATAGAGGCGTATGTGTTGCTTTGCTGTTGACAGACTGCTCTATAGTGTCACTCCAGACAACATGGAACATGGGAACAAACCACAATGTTTCATCTATATTTAGCTAACACTAGCTCCTCCAAACATTATCCTTATAAATCCATCACCATAAGCCAATGCATAATTGTGATTACACATTAACGGTCTGTTTTTTTCCCCTCTCTTCCTCCCAGTTGCTCCAACAAGCGACCTCCTCCAGTAACTTAGGAGCGTTCAGTGGTATTCAACAAATGGCAGGTGAGATACTGATCTCAGATCTGTTACTACCCTACCCCCATTGTAACTCCTCAACTAAACTCCCATCCCCCCCTACTAAACCATTCAACCCAGCTCAGGATTGAATAACAAAAACCCAGTTTGACACCTGAGCAGATCCAGGATCAGCAGAGGTTCGGCTGAGGACATTGTCATCCCGCCTCAGAGTTTAGTTTCATCATGCTGCAAACTTCCTGGCTTTCTACAATGTTTAGCACACCTAGATACTTTTGTAATGTTTGTAAGCGTATGTGTGTGTCAGATTTGATTGAGCCATTCTTTTCCAATGTACATCAAACCCCTTTTTTTTGTTTGTTTCTTGAAAGAAGAAATCTCATCATCCAATCACTTTCCCTTGCCTGGGGTCTGTGAGGCTTATGATTATGATGATACGCCCCATCAACCCTCAGATGCCTTCAGCTTTTTGCATTTTCACTTTAGCAATCCTCAAAGAAGAGCAAAAAAATGAATATAACCGTTTCAAAAGAGGCCACTTATCACTGTTTTTTTCATGCCACAAATACTGTCAAATTCACCAGCAACAATATGGATGCCTCATCGAAGCAACATGACACGATTCTTTCTTCATGCTGACTGGAATATGATTAGTGTTTTACAACATCCATCCGCCGATGAGCTCCTGCTTGCTCTCGCTGTTAGATAGGTGTATGTCGTTCTCCCTTTGACATTTTTTTTTGCCGTCGACTTTCTCAAAGTTTCTCTTTGCTCGGTTTCCTTCTTTCCCCCCTCCCCCGTTTTCAACGTTTTTTGGTTGTCTTTTGCATTACATTCCCAGTGTGCGTCTCTGTTCTTGTCAGGTCTTAATTGTGGACTGTTTATCAAGCTGCCAGGCCTTCAAGGAAAGTGAAATATTTATAGCACACGGTCTTGCCTAATTGCAGCTGCTAAGGATGAAAGAAAAAGAACGTATTAGCATCTAGAATGGCTTACAGTGTGTGTGTAGGATGAGTGCCTTTATCTCCTAAAGCCTTCCCCCCCTGACAACAGTTTTGCACACCAGAGAGTGGCTTCCTCATTAATGTAGGCTCTTGTGGAGAGGTTGAGCAGGACTGTGGTGTTTTTGTTTACCATTATGAAGAGAGTCCTGGAAGCTCTCGTTTAAGTTCAGTGGTACATCTGTGACAGCCTCTCAGCGAGAATGAAGTTCACATTGAGCCAAACCAGCGGCAGCTGCCACCACACAATTAAAGAGCGGAAAATTCCCACATTAACATAACAATGGCATTTTCTGGAACTCATTTTTAAGGCAATATAATTACCAAAAAACAGCTCAGTTTAGACTTTTAATAAAACCGGGTTATTTGCGCAAAATAATGGGAGTTGGTCACGCATGATGGACGAAGTAGTTTGTTATTATACTTGCAGATTATATACAGAAATGTGTCAGCGCTGGATTAATGGAACCATTCAACTAAAAAAGAAAATTCTCTCATTTGCTCACCGTCGTGTCGTTTCAAACATGTATGACTTATTTCCTTTTGTGGAACCGAAAGGAAGACTTTTTTTTCCATGTCCAAGCTGCTCTTTTGCACACAATGGACAGACTGATCTCATGAAGTAGCATGTGTGTGACACGCCAATTCGTATTTCCATTTCTGGCGTGCTATCAAGACGCATAATCGCTTTTCAGCGTGTTTATGAACGTCGTTGACTTAACGTTATTACTGTATATATATAAATATGTGACTTACCTCAACTCCGTCCCTAAACCTAACCGTCACTGGGGTTAATGGCATTGATGACTGTTCCCTTACCATCCTAGGAAAAAAAAAAGGATCGCTCCCCAGATGTAGATCTACATTTTGCTTCGTTTCGCGCGGACATTTGACGGCGTGTACAGACACGCGGAATCACTCGGACGTTAATGGCGTACACGCATACACGTGGATAGCTCAAAATGCGTAGAGATAACACGCCACTTGACTCGAAAGTGGCGTGTATGTTTACGCAAAAGTCATGATGTCATGTTGCAATGGAAATAGTACATAGTACGTTGTTTTGTGCATACATTGTACATTTATTTACATGTCGTATCACCAAGTTCAACCAATGACGTTTGACTTTGCTGATGCCAAACTTGGTATACGACACATCTTGATGTTAAATATTTGAATTTACTTCAGCACAAATGAACCAAACTCAACCAAGAACTACTGAATTAAGAACTAATCAAGGTCTTCAGGATTACTAGAAACCTCATGCAAGAGACGCGGGTTTATTTTGCCTCTTTTAAAGTGGCGAACCGGCCAAAAAATTTTACGTAAAAAGTTGAAAGTAGACCATTGCGTAATCCCAAGCCAGAAACCTGTTCAAGATGAACAGATAAACATGTCAAGTCTGTTTGAGACACTACTTGAAGTGCGAATCGACAGGAGCTCTCAAACTCAACAGGATTTGAAGGCTTTTCTCGGCTGAATTGTGAAATCTTTGGACCCCTCCATCTGTCGCCTGGCAACCGTCTATGATTGGCAGACGATATATACAGCTGACATCTGCTGTGTCTGTGCTGTGGGTGGAGTTACGGGCCATAAGGAGCTCCATTACACATGATGAACATTCAGCGAGAGCCAGCATCACCTCTTTCCTGACACCTCTCGCTCCACTCGGTCTGCGAAGAGTGTGAAAATACTGCATGGATGGATCTCTCTTTTTCTCTGTCTCTGCCTCTCTCACACTAGCAGAAGTGCCCTTCTCAACCACAGAATTCACATTGTGCCAAATACCCAATGGCCATGTTTTACACTTGTGTGCCAGAAACTCAAAATGGGTTCTTTTCCGCTTTATTCAGAAGCACAAAGACGGTCACAAAGCCCTCAATTTCAGAGTCCATTTCCGCCGTAACCTCTTTCTTTGACCCCCCAAAACTGCACTTTCTCCTTCAATGACAGCTCTAGCTTCTTTTATAGTATATACTATACGATACATGAAATCAGAAATGGCCTATTTAAGTCTTATTGTAAATACTTCCATTAAACTAAAATTACTTGTTTTCAGGGTGACATCCCAAATTCCTTTTGATTTTCGAAACCAACTATGTTGAAGCCACTTTTAACAGGTCCCGCCCAACTTTCTCTCTTTAATTTGTTCTTAAAGTGCCCCGCCACCGAAGTAAACTGGGTTGTTTAGGACCTGCAACACGTTACAGATTTATCTGTGCCCTTATATCTTGACCTGGACTTTGTTTTGCAATTAGAGGTAGATTCCCTGCCTCTAATCACCTTCTGTGATGTGCTAATTAGACTCTTAATGCACTCCTCATGCTTGCCCGGTGGATTGGGAGGGCAGACAGCCGTGGCGTCCCCAGAGCACTGTCTGACCAATCCAAATTACATGCTACTGCTGTCTAAAGGGATAAGGCTGGAAAAAAACAGATTTTCTTTTTTTTTTTCTCACAATGGCTTTGGATTCTATGTGCTTTCCGTCTCCGTTGACAAACATTAATGTTTACTTGGCGTCTTGCGAGTCCATGAGACTGTAGGGTGTCCGATTTTTCTCATTTCTAATTTTCAGAAGGGGGCTCACAATCTCCATTTTGTCGTAACCAGACTATATATGGGACATTAGTCACAATATTGTGGACTTGTAGGAGCGTGGCATTTTGGGCAGGGGCTATAATTATCTTGTGCACAAAGTCTTTTATGTCGTGTGTTTGTGTGTGTGTGTGTATGTGTGTGCGCTTCCTCATAGTTTAGAGTATATACATTTCGCGTGTATATACGACACATGCTGTACATTTTTCTGTCGTACCACTTCCAATCTCTGTCCTTCTTGGCTGCGAGCCACGTCCCGCAGTGTGTTGGCGTCATGGCCACTGCATGTAGCCGTGCCCCAAACACGTTAATCTAGAGTCACCTTTAGAGTTTCTTTTTAGGTAGATGCACCAAAGCCCAAGCGTAGAATCAGATCCTCAGTACCAAATGCCAGCTCCACTAACTCTTGAACACAAGGACATGCACTCGTAGAGCATTCAGTAGAACATGTGTGGTTCCTTTAGTTTGGCATGCACAGGACACATGCACGCAGACATTGACACTTTCTCTTTCTTCAGGTATGAATGCTCTGCAGTTGCAGAATCTGGCCACTCTAGCAGCAGCAGCGGCTGCAGCGCAGAGTTCGGCCAGCCCGTCCACTGCTAACGCCCTGACCTCCAGCACAGGGTCCCTGGGAGCCCTGGCCAGCCCAGGTAACCAGAGGCTGTCCCAACATCATCATCTTCGATAGCAGTATCATTTCTACCATAGAGTCGTTGTCCCTTCATTTGTCGTAGTTGAGTTCGTCATTCTCTTTGGTGTCTGAACGTCCTCCATCGTAATTCTTTTAACTTAAGTTTTCATTGTGTGTGTGTGTGTAGTCCTTGGCACCGTCCATCATGGTTCATGGTCATCATCATCATCATCACTGTGTTTGAGAGAGTGTGTGGCGTTAAGCTGTCGTGCTCTGTGGCTTTAACCGTGTTCCACTCATTTTTGGAAAAAGTTGACATGTGAAAGGAGGCGACACATTAGCGTGACACATGGTTCTACGGTTAGATTAGCTTCTTTGTGTCTCGCTTTGACGCTTGAAAATTTCTTTCAAACTTGCATAAATGCAAAAGAAGCTGAGGGAAAGATTGTATATGCTGTATATGAGTTCTTTTGTTTCGAGGGGTGTTTTCTATTGTATTGCTCTTTTCTGAAAACATCATCTTCATGATTGCTATAATTCTCATTGTTGATGACTCATATCTTGTCTTTTTTTGTATGAAATCTTAACCGATTTCCTTTAGGAATCAATAGAGCATCATGCTTGTATCCATCTGGCCTATTAAAAACTGCATGATATAACAACTAAAAAAAAAGTCTTAATATTTTTCAGTTGTTTAATATTCAATAATAGGGTGATTTCTAATTTCTATCTATATATTTATATATTAAAAGAATATAAATATTTTTTAAAAATGCAATGAAATATTTGGTAAATAGTCAATGGAGGTTTTCCACACTTCATTTGCATGCATTAATAATAATAATTAAATAATAATTAAAAAACATTCTTACTGTAAATAAATGTACTAAAACATTTTAATAAATGAAAAGTGAATTGCGTGTTTTGATTTGATTCATTGTAACTGACTTTTTCAACTGATTCACACAAAAAAATCGAATCAAACTTAACGCAAACATGTATTCTACTGACGTTTATATTGGACTCTATTGAAAAAAAAAATCTTTGTTGACACACAAGTCACAAGATAAGGACGTATTGCAAAATTATGGTACGTTTACACGACAACGTTATTCTGAAAACGAAGACGTTTTTCCTTTGAGTTTCTCGCATTGTCAAAATGTATTCTGCTGCCAGGCCATTAGATGCCGATGAAACACTATAGACTGAACACGTAATTCGCATGAGCATGACGTCATTGTCTTCAGAGTTTCCTTTGTTTTTGACGTTTACACGGAAAACGGTTTCAAAAACATGCACTTTGAAACCCGTTTTCAGTTTTCAGCCTTCCGAAACGTCAAATAAACGTCCAAAACGCACAAAAAAGTTTTACATTTTTATTTAAAAATGGTGTCGTGTAAACAGCCCCCTAGTCCGATAATACCCTTTTTAGGAAACACACTGCGCAATAAAATTATTGCAATATTCACAAAGTTAAAGTTGCATTTAATATATCGTGAATATTCAATATATCGCCCAGCGCTGCCATCTCAATCAATCACCCATCCATGCATCCTTCCCTCTGTGTACCTCCACCAAAGCTTTATGTATGTATCTTTAGCCATTTCAGTGTCATATGCGACTGTATGTGTGCAATCAAACATCTCTGTTTTTCTCTCTTCCATTTCTCCACCTGTCTCTCCTTCCCGCTCTGTCTGTCTTTCCCCACAGCAGGTTCCACGGCTAACTCCGTGGGTGCAATGGGTTCCCTGGGTTCTCTGGGAACACTGCAGGGTCTGGCCGGGGCCACCGTGGGCCTCAATAACATAAATGCACTAGCAGGTAGCGTCAACAGTGAGTACTACCGTCCATCGGCCTCTCCATCTCACTCCATACAACATCATCTCATACCAGCCGCCCACAGCGCATAGAGATGCCCGCGGTCTCCCAAACACACACATAGAGGATGTTTCGTATTGATTTACTCTGAATGTATGCCAATTAAGGCAAGGGCATCTCTCTGGGCTTCAGTGAGAGTTTGTTGGGTGATTTTTTTCACATGAAGTACTGTTGAAATATTGAAACTGTGTGTGTGTGATTTGTAAAATGCCTCATTGTTTAATCAAATCAGATCTGATCAAATTCATTCACTAAGTCAAAACAAATGTAACCCATCCCTTGTAGTCGTGAGTGTGTTTGCACCAATCGGCCACATCTCCACACATCTAACACACCGCTAAATCATTGCTCTGGGTGTTTCTATAGACGTGCAAATGTTTTGTCGCTATTGTGTGTGTGTGTGTTGTGTTTATGTGTCTGTTTAATGTTCGGTATCCACGAAGAGCTCCCCCAGTATAGTCAAAGTCAATGGGGCCCAATGATGCTTTGGTCCCTATTGACGTTCATTGTATAGTGAAAAATGGATGAAGAATATAATTTTGTTTAGAAGAAAGAAAGAAGGTAATATGGGTATGGAACCATATGAGGGTTAGTAAATGGACATTTTCGAGAGTTCACCCCCCAAAAATTAATCACCCACGTCGTTGCAAACGCATAAGACTTTTGTTCATCTTTGAAACACAAAAGATATGGTAGATTTCTATCCCTCCATTGAAACTCCATTCCAGCAAAGCTTCAGAAATTTCAGAAATACATAAACATAAAAGTAATCCATAAGAATCGAGCAGTTTTTATTCATTGACCTGCAAGAACAAATGTCATTAGTTCACAATTTTCATTTACAATATGTAATGCTTCAAAGTTTTGCTGGAATGGACTTTCAATGAAAAGACAGGTTTCATTAAAAAAAATATATATATATTGAAACGCCACTGTTCCTTAAGGTTAATAGTTGACGTCTGTTAAGAGTGATGAGTCAGTAGCTGGTAAGCAGATGTTTGGCGTTATAGCCGTTATCACATTGTGTATTATAGCACGACTGCAATGCTGTATTGACAAATCAGCATTCAAGGCCAGGACTATTAATTTTTCACTAGAATGTACCTAATGGGCGTTGCAGAATGTAATTAGTATGAATAGGCGAGTTAAAGATCATTATGGCCTCTGCATGTGTATATGTCAGTGTGTCGGCACGCGGACAAAATCTCTATCTCCACCAGTGACCTTTTAGCCAGGTCTCTAGTTTTATAAATCAAGCTTTCTTCAACAGAGCGGCTACAATTTAAATTCATTCAAATGACTCTCTCTTGCACATACACACACTCCCAGTGCTCATTTAAGAGGCTGTATAGTGTAATTGAATATAAAAGGTCAGGATTGTAATTATTGCTGGATAAATGAGGGAGCTGGCCGTCCAAGCACTTCGCTCATCATTTATTGTTTCCAGGCCGTCAAGCCAAAAGGCCAGTTAGTAAATACTCATGAATCAGTCTTTATAAGCACACACACACACACACACACACACTGACAAAGGAACAGTATGTGAACACAACTACTTCTATTCTAGCATGATTTGCTTTGTTGTTTCACATTATGAATATTGGGCTACGTTCACACTGCAGGGCTTAATGCTCAATTCCGATTTTTTGAAAAAATTCGATATTTTTGCAAGGCCGTTCACATTTCCAATTAAATGCGACCTTTTGTGATCTCCTGTGTGAACGTGAAATGACCAAGAAGTGACCCGCATGCGCAGAAGAGTAATCAACGGTCAACGACGTCACTTGTTGTTTGCGGAATAGTTCTTTTTTTCCATATTGTTGCGAGCTTTTGTTTTATTATTATTATTGCCACAGCCCATATACAAACACAGACAACAATTATTTTATCGACGGGCAAAGTTTGCACATAAATGTAAGATTTTTCCGATCCTCACCGACCTCGTCGTTTAATTGATAGTGCGCGTCCTCGGCGCTCCTTGCTTTGTCACCGGCGGCTGCGGTGCGACACTGGTGGCTGGTGTTGCCAGATTGGGTGTTTTTTCGCTACATTTTAAGGCATGTATACATGTGTTTTAGCCAGGTTTTCGCCTGGAAGGCTCTATAGAAATCAATCTGGCACCCTACTGTACGAAGTTAAACTGACAGAGAGCGCACGTTCACAGACACCAGAATGAACGTGTTCACAGTAATGTTCATCAGGCAGTAATACAGTATATGAACGCGTTCATGCACTATCGTTCATTGAACGCGTTCAGGCACAACACTGGGGAAGAGACACGTCTGCAGTGGCCCATAACCAGTGTTGTGCAAGTTACTTCCAAACTGTAATACATTAGGTATTACTTGTTACTGTTATTTAAAAGTAATTCATTACCTTACAATATTACTGTCTCAGAATTGTAATGCGTTACATTACTCATGTATTACTTTTGAGTTACTTTCACCAAAATAACTAAGTAGAACAACTTTGGGGCTGTAACGATATGCAATATGAAACCGAAATCGCGATTCGCCACATGACTCAGATCCACGAGCAGAATTGCGACACACCTCTTCCAACTCCCAGCGATATTCTCCTTACCGTCCAGATCCAATGCTGCCTTATCTTTATTTTATTTTTTAAAAATTAGGCTATTAGTATTATTTGAAGTTAACATTATAAAATACGTGGACCTACACCACAAAACTAGTTAAGGAGCATTATGGACATGACATTTGCAGTCAAAACTTGAAATAAAAATTCTCAGAAAATACATGTATTGAAACGTCTAGGCTTCCTCAAAGGACTCCAGACATTAGACAAATATCAGTCTATGTTTTATTTTTAATATTAGGGAAAAGACACACATTCATGCGTGACAAAAAAAAAATAGGAGGCAAAATATATTTTTTGTAATTCTGTTAATTACACTGCGCAAATCAGATGAGGAAGGGTTGGCTCTCCAGTCTCCATAGAACTTAAAATATTCATTTTATTTTAGTTTTCGTGTTCGCATTTATGAGGAAAAAACAATGTTACAGACGCGACCGCTCTGAACTGGCACTAAAAGACTGCTTTAAAACTTTCACACAGTATGTTGCCTTTAAGAAGTAAAAGCAGACAATACACTGTAATACAACTGTAATACAAGCCTGACTGAACATGTAACGAGTAAAATATTACTGAAAATTGATTAGTAATGCCTTACACTACTGCGTTACAGCAAAAAGTAATATGTTACTGTAATGTATTACTTTTGTAATGCGTTACTCCCAACACTGCCCATAACAGTGCAGAAACGCATTGGAGTTAGCATGTATTGGCTAGCTACAGGTGCGTGCAATGACGTGCAGGTCGGATATATGTGACCTGGCCGTTCAGACTGAAGTCGCATTTCAAAAGATCGGATTCATATCGGATTTGGACCACATACCCAAGTGGCCTGGGTCGCATTTGAAAAGATCGGATCTGTGTCATTCAGACTGTCATGAAAAAATCAGATACAGGTCACATAGGGGCAAAAAAATCGGAATTAGGTCGTTTCAGCCTGCAGTGTGAACGTAGCCTTGGTTGCCACAAGGGACTCAATAGTTTAAAGTCTCTTTTTTCTGTCATAGCATCTGATGTATCATATAGACTATCAGTACAAGGAGAGATTTGAACAAAATGGAATATCCAATTCATCTGTTAATTTAAAAAATAACTGACAGATTATTTGATTATAAAACTGATAGACTAATAACTATTTAATGCCACAGGCATTTGAACTTTATCGCTCGCGATTACTGAGGGTTGTTACTATCGTAAGTTTTAGCTCAGGGATGGTATGAGAACATCAGGTATTTTGTTTGATCCTTGCTGAAAGTGAGACGTGACGTGCTTTTTGATCCATTACCATTGTGCTTTTTTGACCACCAAAACACCAAACCCCAGGTTGCTCAAGGTGGATTGTTCTTGTAATAAGATTATGGTTTTTGAGATAAAAAGTGCAAAAGCATTAACATATAATTATGAATCCTGAAAAAAAAAACATCGATATTAAAATGATTTATGAAGACACTGAATGATCAGGTGACACTGAAGACTGGAATAATGATGCTGAAAATTCAGCTTTGCATCACAGGAATAAAATACATTTTAAAATGTATTAAATAGAAAACAATTATTTGAAATTGTAATAATATTTTACATTATTACTGTTTATATTTTTATCAAATAAATCCAACCTTGGTGAGCATGCTAACATTTAAACGGTGATGTGTGTGTGTGAATATTACCATAAAGTTAATCTCCACTGATGCTGCCCATATATTTACAGAAGTTACTCCATGTGCATCTGTTTTAGCAGTCAGGGTTTCTGCCTTTAATGGATCCAAGGTTGCGTTTGTTTTTTATTAAAAGAGTTTAATGTTTTCCCCACGACCCCTTTTTAATATGGCCAAGATTGCTGGCACGAATAATGAGATAATTAGATGTAGAGTTCCACTGTGTGAGGTTAAAAAGGTGATTGGTCAGATGTTTCTGTGTGTCTGAGGGTTTGCCGTGGTGATCGTTTCGTGCTGCTATTGTGACATTAGTGTGCATGTGTAGGCCGCGCTCCTCATTTGCATATACTGGTCAGTTTATTATGTACTGTATCTTCTGTATATGTGTGTTTGTGTGTGTGAGTGGGTGCCGTTGATGACGTAATGTCCTGTCGAGTGTCCTTCGTGATTCTGTTGTTGCGACAAGCAGCGTTTGCTGTACTTTCTGTCCAGTGTCTTATTTATTTATTTATTTATTTTTTTCCGTATTCTGTGTTTTTGTGCGTGTCGTGTTGTGTTTTGTTGTAGAAACACACCCTGAGTCCAAATTCTAACGAGTAAGAGCACTTCTTTTTTCTTTATTGTTGGGTTTTATGTAAAGTTGCTCACATGCTCTCAGGTATGGCAGCTCTGAACGGCGGGCTGGGCAGCACGGGTCTGAGTAACGGGTCGGCCGGGCCCATGGACGCTCTCACACAGGCCTACTCAGGGATCCAACAGTACGCGGCTGCCGCCCTGCCCACCCTCTACAGCCAGTCCTTACTGCAGCAACAGAGCGCTGCGGGCAGCCAAAAAGAGGGTATGGACACAGCGTGCAGTTAGAACTAGCTCAAACTCAGTTCATATGGAGCTACATTAATAACAAAAGTAAAAAATAAATAATAATAATAATAATTGACTACAATTTAACATGGTTTGTTTATTTACATGTAAATATTTCAATTGAAAACATTTCGTAATTCGCTATTATTTTTTTTTAAATATGCACTTTCAAATGTTCCGGTTCTAAATGTTTCTATTTAATATAATATTTAATTAATGATTAATTTAAAAATGATAAGTACTATTTGACTGGTAGTATTTGTTTGTTGCTTTACAAATTCATCTTGACAAATTTCGTATTTTTGTCTTTCGTCATTAATTTATATCCATCAGAAAATAATTTGGGATGAATTTAAAGAATTTAGGATGGTACAAGCATAGCGTTATATATTTATAATTATATAAAGCATTATAATTTTGTCATTCAACATTTAGTAAATATATGCTTTCAATGTTCAGTTTCTAAATTATTTTTATTTTTATTATATTTTTTTTTTATTAATTATACTTCATTTTTTGACCTTTATTTTATTTCGTATGTAATATATATATATATATATATATATATATATATATGACCGGTAGTATTTGTGTTTTGCTTTACAAATTCACCTTGACAAATTTTGTGCAACTTTTGACATTAATATATATCCATAAGTGAATCGGTATCAAGACCAATATCGCAATATTTACAACCAATACTGATTATTTGTTTACTGTTGTTAATGAGGCGACCGACAGCCTCACATTCTCCTCAAAACATTGGATTCATCCCCACTGTGCCGTGCCGAGGCACAACCCACGTAAAGTTGATAACTCCAATTTCAGATTTCGAACAGAGATGGCGACAAAGAGGAAAAACTATGCACTGCCACTTAAAATTTATTATAGATTCTTTTTATAGTAAATTACTTACTAGTAAATATGATGGAAGTTTCGGAATTTCTTCATTTGTAATTGTTCAGAATAGATTGACATTCCTTAATGCAACGCAATAGTTGTGGATTCTTCACTAAACTAGACACGTGCATGTTCTGTGCATGTGAAACAGGACCTGAAGGAGCCAACCTGTTCATCTACCACCTGCCACAGGAGTTTGGGGACCAGGACATCCTACAAATGTTCATGCCTTTCGGAAACGTGGTGTCTGCCAAAGTCTTTATTGACAAACAGACCAATCTGAGCAAGTGCTTTGGTATGAACTGACATGCAAACACAGAAGTTATTCGATTAAGGCTAGGGGGTAAAACTAGTCATTGGACTACTAAACACTATAAAGGACCTTTTTTTTAAAATAACTAACGTTATGGTAATTCAATTATGGTAGTAATGGCATTATATTTATATATTTTATTTATTATAGTTTTTCATGCTATTTTGCAGCTAATAATTCGTTTTTATGTAGTCTGTCTGCATTTTTTTTTATTCAGCAGCCTTAAGCCCAGGACACACCAAGCCCTCTGGCAATGTCGGGCCGCACCGTTGGCTTTAGTCGAACATGTCTGTTTTTTTTTTTTGCGCCATCGGTGAGAGAAAGAGAACGATGATTGGCTATTAAGCTTAGCAAACCAGTCAGTGCACGAGCAAAAAAGTGATGACGGTACAATATGAAGGCTGTTCTAATTTTACATAATCTTACCTGAGCATTCGATTGTGCGAATATATGCATGATTGATATTCAGAATGCTAAGTAAGCGCTGATTTGTTTACAGTTTGTTTATCTGTCGTCCTAGTTTCCGGTTTCTCTGATGATATTTACTTACACGCAGAAGCAGAACGCACAGCAAGTTGACAATAACCTTTAGTACTTTTGGTGTGTTCAAGTGCAGCTTTTTAGCCGAGACGCAACTGACGAGAGGTTTTGTTTTCGCCGCCGCTAGTTCTTTGACATTGGGTTGGTGTGTCCTGGGCTTTATGCTCCATTCTCAGTCTGAATAGTTTGGGATTTTCCAATTTAGTTGCGTTGGAGCTGCCGCCAAACATGACTTGCGATCGAAAAGTTTGTGCTGTTCATATATCTTTTTTTTTTTTCGCAGGTTTCGTCAGTTATGACAATCCCGTGTCAGCGCAGGCCGCCATTCAGGCAATGAACGGGTTTCAGATCGGCATGAAGCGTCTCAAAGTCCAGCTCAAGCGCTCGAAGAACGACAGCAAACCGTACTGATCTTAGCACTAGGGCCTCTCTCATGTTACACTGCTAGGGTAAGTCCCCACTGCTGCCACGGTTACTAAACTGGGACTCCGGGGGGGAGGGGGTGCACGAGAGGGGGGGGGGTTCCACCCTTTGACCACCAGGGGGAGCCACTCTCCCATAACCTTCTTTTCGGCTTTTATTTTTATTTTTTATTTTTGATTAATAACAGTATTATTACTTTGTCTCTTTTTTTTCTCTCTCCACATGAACGCTTCCATTTCCGCCATTTTTTTGTATGACTTGCGATGGATGAACAGCTATTATTGGTATTTTTTTATTTTTACTTTGGGTCATGTGTAAATTATTCGATTTTTTTTTTTTTTTTAAGTAAATATTTATACAGTGGCTATTTCATTCTATGATGATAACAACAGCAGAAAGGAACGATGTATAAAGTATTATTTGTTTCTCTTTGCGAACCTGAGGCTTGTAAAGACAAGTGGAGAAGGTTCCGATATGATTAAAAGCACCAATATGCACATTAACCTTTGCCCTTTGGCCTCTGGTGTCGGTTCAGGGCTTTGCTGCTCCTTCGAACCCTTGGCCCACTGGCACTAGAGAGGAAAGGGTTAAACCCGCTGTGGCCTCTCTGTAGTCAACGGCAACAACTGCCTAAACAGCTTCCTCAACAAATACTTGCCGTCAAATGTTCAGTGATTTTTTTTCTTTTTATTATTCTTTTTTTTTTTGTCAGTTTTTAGTTGTTGTTTTTTTTTGTTTGTTTGTTTTTTTGTGTCTTTTTATTTGGAAGAAAAAAAAATAGTCCGACTTTTATGCGTCAGATGATTGTGGTCTTTGTCCAACTGAATTTGTGTAGAGCATTAAAAAAAGATTTTGATCTGTCGATGGTTAAACAGAATAAATCATTCTAGGTTCTATGTGGAGGGGCGGGGAACTGAAAACTTGACGTTTATCGAAAGAAAAAAAAACTGAAATTGCAGAAAGCCACAGGCCTGTAAATTTTATTTGTAAAAAAATGCAGTTCTATTTTTATACAAAATTTCTACTGCCTCTGAAGTAAAGGACTTTATTTATTATCTTTTAAGTTATTGGGTTTGGAAAGTCGTGCTCTCTCTATCCTGAGCCTCGTCAGCTAGTCTTCTTAAACCATACAAACCACACGCGTGAGGAGATCACGTACAAAACCCCCTAGTTTTCTTTCTTTCTTCCTTTCTTTCTTTCTTTCTCTCACCATTTCCCACAATCCCATCTGTCACGTCCCCATCATATCTCTGTCTCGACTCTCTCTTCCTCTTCTCTCTTTGGTCATAAGTAGTGGCACTTCATAAGTGAAATCTCTCTTTTTCGTTTCGTTTCATTTCGTTTCGTACTGTTTGGTTTTTGTTCGTACGCTCAAAAAAAAAAAAAAAAAAAAAAAAACTTAATAGTTTCTCCCAAACGGCGATCCATCTGCGGTCTCGGATCGGAGATCGGACCAGGATGGATACTTTTGGGTGTGTGTCTGTATGGAGGAGATTTGAGTGTGTGTTTGTACTCTGTGAGTGAGTGCCTCATTTACATGTACGTGTTGGCAATCTATTCCAATTTTGTGTATTGTACGACTTAAAAAAAGAAAACAGTTAAAAATGCTAATGTGATGTTGGTGAAACGCTGGTTGATAGCGCTGCTGCTGCTGTTTGTTTGTTTGTTTTGTTTGTTTGTTTGTTTGTTCTCATGGTTTAATGATGTTAGTTGTGTGCCGGAGCTGTGTGTGTAACTCTCCTCTCCCGTTTTCTTCCCTAGAACTCATCTCCATGACTCTATGCTCATCGTTTGCCTAGCATGTCTACGTGGCGTACAAAAAAAAAAAAAAAAACGTCTCATCGTCCCGTCATTGTTTCTGATGTCTTTCTGAGTTCTCCTGCTCATAATCTGGTCTCCTTTTACTGATCTTTGTACTTTGATCTTAGCCTGATCTTTTTGGAAAAAAAAAATTTCGCATGTGACCTCATTTTGAGCTTTTTTGCCTGTTTTTGTTTGAATTTTGTTTTGTTTTGTTTTTGTTTCGATTTAACTGGTGAGGGAGGGAAGGAAGGAAGGGAGGAAAGACAAAAAAAACAGTAATAATAATAATGTGAAAACGCTGCATTCACACTCTAGAGACAGAGTATATTTACTAACATAACCAGAGCATCATTTTAAGAAAACAGAAAAAAAAAATTAAAAAAAAAATCCTGTGGCAAATCAATTACGAATATTTGCGTTTTACTTTTTTTTTAATTCTTTTTCTTTCTTTTTTTTTTTTGTCTGATTGTTTTTTTCTCTCTTTTTATGTTGTGTTGTTGTTGTTTTCTTTTTCATTCATTTAAAGTAAACTTGAACGTTCAATACAGGGATTGGCGTTGGGACTTACTGTTGGCAACACTCTTATTTTGAGGCCTGCCGTAAGAAACCCGCGCTGGTTTCTAAACGAATAGACTACTTCCACGCAGTTTTAATAAAAGAAAAAAAAAAAAAGCTGCCTGATCGATATTAGAATCTCTCAGAGCTTGCTCGTGGTTTTTACATTTTTCAGGCAGTGTAAAGGTTTTTGATAAGGCCATTTTAAGTGGCTTGATTTCTCATTAAAGTCTATATAAAACCACTTTTTTCTAGAGTAGTAAAGGTATTAAGAAAAAAAAAACACATATACACACACACACACATACACAAGATTGCCCTGTTTGGGGGGAGATGCTACCTACGTGTCACACCTTTTGCTGAACTGACTTACAGTTAGACAATCCGTGGTTTAAATGCACATGAAATGACCTATATTTTATACTGTTTAAATGTATAGAGGAAAAAAAACAGAGTTTGTGTAACCCGCGGTCCCGTCGGTGCTTTTCGTGGATAAAGTCGTGGTTTCATCAAGTCTAACAGTCTTATTTGTCTCATGTTTTTAAAGAGAAGACTAAAAATCAATTTACTTGAACAATAGACAAAGCCTTTCATACGTACTATTACTACTACCTTTTTTGTTTGGTTTATTATTTGTATTTTTTTTCTTTCTTTTTTTTGTTTGTTTTGTTTAGTTTTTTGTTTTTTTTTTGATAGGACTCCCTCTTTGCTAAATTTCTTGTTGGGTAATTAGCTATATAAAAATTATTAAAGTTTCAGTGTCAGCTTGTGAAGCATCTATGTCATTATATTATTTTATTTCTATTGTGGGAAACAATATTTAGATGTGTTATGTTGTTCAGCAAAATGTGATTTTTTTTTCTTATAAAGAAAAAAACAAGATGAGTGGAATTTAGTGCCAAATTCTGACGGTACATCCTGCCTACAGCTTCAGTGTTTTACTTGTGAAATTATTTGATAACATGGGTATTTTATTACGTAAGTGTTTTGTATGGAACCCTCATATTTAAAGATATAGATTTAAAAAAGGTTGTTAACTTGCTCTTCTGTGGTCTTGTTGCCTGAAAATGTTCATGTTTTTTGCTTTTCTTTCTTTTTTTCTTTATTTGTAAAGATGTAAAAAGTGCCCATGTGTCATAATCACTCTCACAAGCGCACACACACATACACACACACACACACACACACACACACACAAACTCACAGGTAAGCACATACGCATGCACGCATACACACACCTGTGCTAAAGGTTGACCTCACAACCCTCTTTTCTTTGACAGTGTGTGTATGTGAGCCCCTGAGATTGAGTCTCAGCAGTTCTCCTTATACACACACACACACACAGATTACGGGCCCTGTTACAACACAAAAGCCCCTATTAGGAGCCAAATTTCACAGGACAAGTGAACAATTTGTGTGATGGGACAAAATACTGACGCATTTAGGTGTTGAAATTTTGACCATCATTCATGATATTATACAGGGCCATCGCGACAGCCTCTTCACAAACCGAATCATCGAACAAAAGCTGATCTGTGTTCCTCTACGTTAAATTCTGAACGTCTCAGTGTAGTCTCGCTTCCTGCTGCCTTTATCGGGACTATTTTACGTTCGTAGAACAACCAAAACTCCGTCCTGACGCCAAAGTAGTTCAGCGTGATCCGCAGTGTTCGATAGCGCCTGTAGCACTTTGCTGTAAACGTTTACACATCCTTCAAACGGCTCGTAAAAAAAAAAATATTGTTTACAAACGTAGTTTACAGGCAGCCCCCTTAAACCAGTTTACTTCACTCTATAGCACTATTTTATACCCAAGCTCTGCCGTTGCCTTAACACGTTGATCAGTATTAATGGGCTGGAATACATTGCTGCACATTTAAAATGTGTGCCAAGGGTGTGTGTGTGTGTGTGACTGTACATGTGTGTGTGCTATGATTGGTTGTTATCTGTCTATTCGTTCACAATATTTCTAATCATTAGCCAAAACTGGATCTGCAAAAATTTGGGACAGTTACAAAAACAAAAACAATAGGAACTCATTCATGAGACGAGAATCAAAAATTCGCCTACAAATTCTGTAAAATCATTCTGAAGTGAATGTCCATAAAGAATTCGTATAAATTGTTTGTAAACATGATTAACTCTTTCCCCATCATTGACGGAAATTTCTAAGCACAATGTAGTATACATTTTTTGACCTATGAACATAATTATATATTCCGAAATTCACTCTTCTCATGTTTCACGAATGAGCCTTGGGCCGGAAATACGTTTGCCTATAAGTTACCCCCTTACACCGTGTCCTAACTACACACGACGGCGACGCGATAAAATTCCAGCGGCAGCAAGTGTGTCTGTCCACAGTAGACGCGACTGTGAGACGCCACACGTCAATCAAAAATCACAGCCATTCAGAACAGCGTGTGGGCGGAGTCTCTCTGTGAAAGCGCACTGCTGACCCGCACTCGCATTGGACATAATCAAATCGAGAAATAACATTAATAAAAATCAAAACATTAACAAAACATACTCATCGACTAATTTTGTTATGAAGTACAGTTGTACGTTTGCATAGAATTCATTTTGAACGTTATATTATATGCTTTCAAAATCTGAGGTAAATTATCCGTTATCGCTTGTGGCACAGTGACCTATTTTTAACTAAAAATAAATAATGTGTACTTATAACCAGTGTAATATCTCTGTGTGGGCGGATCTGTCAGTCGCAGAAATAGGAACAGTTTCTAAATTAGAAACTTAACAGACGCCGTCGCGTCTGGTTAGGACAAAAACTCTTGATTAACATGGAAAAGATTACTTTTATTGTGTCGCGGCGTCACGTGTAGTTAGGACGAACGGTGCGGATCCACTTGTCCGACACGACAGTCACGTGGTGTCGCGACGCCTCCCCACATTTGTACTTTGATGGGCGTTCCTCAAGTTTACCGCTATGGGCGTGGTTTTGAGCCAGCGGCCAGTCTAGAACAGAGGACCTGCGAGAGACTTCCCGCTGTCTCCATATGCTCTACTTCTATTGGATAGTCGCGGCGCGTTCAACGGACTTCATTTGCATAAAGATGGGCAACGGCCAGCTTTTTGACGTGCAGCATTTTTCCAAATGAAGCGCCGCCTTCCCGGGATGCTTTGCGGGTGCGTTAAAGTCGCGTGACGTCACCCATAGGAATAAAGCGGAGCGTGTAAATTAGACACTTTGCGTGTCGCCGTCGCGTCTGGTTAGGACAAAAACTCTGATTAACATGTGAAAGATACCTTTTATCGCATGTCGCGTCACGTGTAGTTAGGACACAGTGTAAATTAGAAACTTCGCGTGCCGCCGTCGCGTCTGGTTAGGACAAAAACTGATTAACATGGGAAAGATACCTTTTATCGTGTGTCGCAGCGTCGCGTCACGTGTAGTTAGGACATGGTGTTAGCTTCATATTGGGAAGTTCGAGTCAAGTCAGGTTTATGATATACTGCTCTCTTTGCCAAATCGTATAACCACTAGCACAAACGCAAAAGCACATGCGCATTAGCACAGCGTTAACACGCAGTATTAAAACTGACGACTTCTTACGCACACCCAGTACAGCAGTCAATGTCGACTTGTTGAAAGTGGAGAATTGTAATAATGCAGAATTTTAGTTTGGCCTCATTTGATTGGTTTGACTTGATATATCACTCTATAATGAACTGCGGTGTTCGTATACCACACTTCATCACAATCAACTTCGAGACTTCAGACAAACAGGGTAAGCATTCACGGCCTGCAGTTTCACACACACACACATTTGTTAGATGTTTAGTAAAGCACAAGCTCACAGGGGTCCGCAGGAGTTCTCGCCGAGACTCTTCTCTCAGGGGTTTTACACACCGCACGCATCTGAAATCTGTTTGTTGTTTCTTTTGTTTCTTTCTTTCTCTTAAGTGCTATTTAACAAGTGTATTTTAAAGGAAAAAAAGATGTGTAGTTTCTTTGCATTTTGGCTTACGTCAAGTTTTTTGGAAATGTATGTGT
The DNA here is from genome assembly GCF_016745375.1 of Pimephales promelas. The sequence continues at coordinate 18,886,383 of NW_024121144.1, forward strand.
TTATCTAATGTGCCGTAACAAAAGCTTGTCGTCTGTAGATTAATATCATTTCGTTTGATTCTAAAAAGATTTAAATAGTTTTAAGTATTGTCTTGAGAAAAGCCAAAGTCAATGCATTTCAGTGGATTCTGTAAGCGTGATACATGTTTGTTTGACAACACTTTGAAAATCTGTCATTGGATGGGAATTTAAAAAGTACAAAAAAAGCAGGCTTTCCTATTTCTATCACTGATTGTACTTATGCCTTTTGTACCAGTGGAACTTTTTATACTGGCAATTAAAGGAAAAAAAAAAGAAAAAAAAAACTATCCGACAGGCTGCGCGGCCCCAGCCAGGGGCCGACAGCGTCTGGTTCCCGAGTTTGATTTCTAGTTGGCGTCCAGAACGTTAGGTTTTGATATAAAGATTTTTTAGGAGAAACTTTGGCTTGGTATCTTTAGCCTCCTCTTCTTTATTCTTCACATCGATATTTGCTTTCATGTTTTCTTTGGTTCATTTTCCTTTTTCGGAAAGAGGGTCGGGAGTTTTCCTTTTGGCTTATAAATACGTAATGCGGTTTGTCTTTACAAAAGAGTCTTTACAACAGCGGTAAGTTTCATTTAGTTAAGTATTGTGCTGTCACCATGATAAAGACGATTAGACGATTTAGAAGTATTTAGTCACCTTCAGTGGATAAATGTATTAGTTTGACAAACAAGATAAAAGTAAATTTGAGGACTTTGCTTTTAGCTGTTTAGATTTTTCTGGTTTCTCTGTCTTTGCTGTTAACCTAACTGTGTAGCTGGAACAGTCAGACTTATTTTTGTAAATGTATGTTCTTGTGTGATGCAGTTTTTTGCCTCTGTCTCCGATATTAAACCATTTTTCCTAATACTCGTCTCTTTCTCTGTGGCGTGGTGTTCCAGTACCTGTCCGGTGTTGTACAAATGTTCACGCAACCCTCCGGTGTTTCACGTCTCTTTTCTATCTCCCTTTTCACTTTTTTTATGTGTTTCTTGGATATTTGGTTTTGTTTCAGTTTTTCTTTATTTACATTGCGATTCATTTCAGTCTCGTCACCAAACATGGTAAATATACATAAAGATTTATATATGTATATTTCTGTGCAGCCCAACTTGCTGTAACAGTAGACGGACAGCCTTTCCGTGCTCTATTTACGAAACACCCCTCTTTTAGTTGTGTAATGTTTTGACCTCAAAGCGAAGAAATATTCAATTTGTAAAAATGGACCTCTTTTGTCCTGCTAGATCTGATTCAAAATGTAATGTAAAAACTCAACAATGGGGTCGAGGATTGCATAAAACTGAAGGTGCCGACTAAGAGGTCACACTGTTCTGTACTGTACTGTACCGCTGCTCTGGGCGTAGCCCCCGTCTGTCCTCCTGTCTGTGTCCCTATCCACTATGTGCTGTCCATGTGTCCACTGCATCCCTACAGAGATACCAGAGAGACCCAAATCAATTAACTAACATTATAAAGTGAGTCAAATGATACTCAAGTGTTTTTGGAAATGCCAGATAGAGCAGGTGTCAGGAATTCAGTGCTTGATTTTGTTTTGCGTAATTATACGGGATAATATACATTCAAAAAATAAATACTGTCATCATTTACTCACCCTCATGTCGCATCGAAATACATATGATTTTGCTGAACACAAAAGGAGATGTTTTGCACCAGGCACACTTTTCCGTAGAATGAAACTGGATGGGGACTTTTACTGTATCAGGCTCCAAATGGGACCAAAAATATGGGGTTAGAATTGTTGCTTTATTCCAAAATAAATAGATTCTTATATACAAATAAAAAAAAAATTCAAATTCACAACATATGAAGGTCCACAAATAAATGTAAAAGTGTTTCACCAAAAAATTATAAAATTCATAAATAAGTAAAATGAGATTTTTTTTGTGTGTGTGTGCAAATGTTTTATGATTTTAAAAACACAACTGTGCCTGCACTCTAAAAAATGCTGGGTTGTTTGCTTGGGACAACCCCATATGTTGGGTTAAAAATGCAATAAAAAAAATTACAGTTGAAAGTGAAAGTTGAAGTTGGGTTAAAATTTGAAATTACATTTTTAACCCAACATTTGGGTTTGTCCATATTTGACCCAAATTTGGGTTCAAACAACCCAGCATTGTTTAGAGTGTGGCATTTATTTGTGAACCACTTTCAATGCATTTGTTAATCACTGCTCGCATTTGTGAATTGCTTCTTTTGTATTTGAAAATCAAAACAAAATCCACAAAGAAGTAGACTCCACACACCGTTTACTCAAGCCAATCAGGACACAAATTGTACACATTTTTTGTGAAACTCTTTACATTTATTTGTGAAACTTAACCTATTTGTATGGAATAATGCAACGATTCTATCCTCATACAAAAACGCCATAGTCCACACTATTTTGGGGTTGCACTGCTCCTTTATTTCTGAAATTCCTCTGAAAACTGCATTTCTAAGGTGGAAAAACAGTACAGATGAAGAAATGAAGAGGTTTGTGTTGCACACATCTAAGGACAAACTTTGTTTAAACACTTCTTTACCTTACCGGGGGTACAAAGCAGTAAAAGTGTGTCACAGTAGTTATCTTTAAAGGGTCCATGTTGCTGTGTTTTCAGATATGACGCTGTCAAAATACGTTACATGAGAATCACTTCAGAGAGGGGGGAAGCAGAACTAAGAAGAGTCCGTGTCACTTTGTAAAAACTGAATTTGGGAATATAACAAAAAAAAATCTGAAAACTTTATCAAAGACGACTGCTGCTGGAACACACAGGCATCAGATCAGACACGTACAAAAGAGTTTCTTCTGGCTCTGAGCTAGAGAAATGGGGGGGGATAGGAGGGGGGTGGGAGGGCTGGATCCGACCACGAGCGATGGCTGCAGGTAAGACTGAACAACTGAACAAACCAAACCTGAGGTAATGATGCATCGTATCTTATAGGCGAATGCCTCTGGTCTGTATTGTAGTTACGATAAATACAAATGTATTAGTAGGCCTTACAGATAAAGACCTTGAGGAATATGAAACTATTGTCTGGTTTTCGCTGACTTGTGTTAATTAAGATTTATTTGACACTATAACTGGCCAAACTACTGCCATGGTGAAAAACAATCAATATAATTAACCACCAAACATGAATGGCAGAAATGACGTATAATGACTTCCTAATGTAGCTAATATGCGAGAATTTGAATCTAAATCAGAGAGAGGGAGAGAGATAAACATTTAAGGGAGAAGTTACCTCATAAATCTCTCATTAATACATCACAATGAACTAAAACAATGGTGAGGAATATTTTAAAGTGAATACTTTGAAAGCAACAAGGAGAGAATAAAAGACTCCCATAAGCTGCACAATGTAAATGCATTCTAACTTTTTGAATTCTAAGCTTTTGTTGGCCTCTAGTGGTCACCTCCTGTAACTGCATTAAAACAATCGCAGATCACGTGGGTATTCACTCATAATCAAATACATTGTGTCTCGTTTGTATTTTAGATTGATCTTGAAGGACAATTCTTCGGTAAACATATCTATAAAAAAAATACTGTCACATCCGGTATTACAGCGTATTTTGGCATATCAGTAGCTATTATATAGTAATCATCATACACTACCACAGTAGGCTACATTTATTATGGCAGGCATTACCTTTACATTATTGAATCAAAGTACTTCCACTAGGCTTTAGCAAGTGATGTCAAACTTAAAGTAAGTGCTTTATATAATAGGCTAGGCTGCATTAACAAAGCCAAACAATGCAAAGTCAACACACTTGACAAACAAGACATAAGAAGACAAACGGTTTTTCACGCCTGGATTTGTCTGAGCTAGTAAGTACACACTTCACAAATGGTCTGTGAAATGCTCCTGTGAAATTATCACATACTTATATAATAAGACAATGCTGAAATAATATGATTTCATGAACACGTTGCGGGTAACTGTTTAATGTTCTCGTCACACGCTACACCTACTATTGTAATAACAGTAAATTATGCTTTATTACAATAAGCTATACCTAAGCCTATAGTATATATATATATATATATATATATATATATATATATATATATATATATATATATATATATATATATATTTTATATATATTTATATATATATATATATATATATATATATATATATATATATATATATATATATATATATATATATATATATATATATATATATATATTTACAGGTAAGTCATTAAGAACAAGTTCTTATTTACAATGGCGGCCTGACAAGTGGAATAATCCCTTAGGGAAATGAAATGGTGCTAAAATACAGTAGCCTCTTAGAGTGAGATACAGGTTAACAGCTATAAGTTCATGTTCATTAATATTACTCAGTACGTATTTGTGTAAAAAAAAGTTGCTCAATCGTCACGTTTATTAGACTACTGCCCCTTTAAGACCGAATGCAGAACTCTACTTTACGCTTTTGCAAAAGCGTCCTATATGGCGCTTTGGGATGAGAACGGGCTCTAATTGATGTCTGATGCACCATCATTTTCTCCCAACTATTTACGTCCAATTAAGACATAAACTGTGTTTAAATGAATCTCAGAGCAGGTCATTTTATATTTTATGTATATTTGATGGTTTAGATGCGCACATGAAGCCCAAAATGAGGCGATAGCCTACTTTTCTTGTCTCGTTTTAGTGCATTTCGGAGCGCGCGTAACAACGTCTCTTGCGCAGACTTTTGTGCCTTAAATTAAGTACAATCAACTTGGATGTTTAAGTCAGTTCAATTTAAATGACATTAATATTACAAGGTACAATTACAATGTATCAAGGACACCTAACCAAGCGTTCTAACAGTTGAAATAAGGGTTGTAGAGTAGTTACATACTTTGGCCACCAGATGGACTCGTTACTTTTTAAATTGTTCTGAGCAAGAAGATCATAATGACACTTATAAGACTAAACTAACCCACCGAAACATTACAGCATTAAGTTACACAAATTAAATAATTAAAAAATAATAATAAATTAAAAAAAATAAACAAACAATACATTTCAGAAACATCCCTTCCTAGCAGCCAATATACTGTCACGTAAGTTTGTTTTTTGTTTTTTTTAAGGACATAATACTTATCACTAATACTATAATAGGCAACTATTTAATTGTTAATTTTAATAGTAATAAGTCTGTGGCATTATAACTGTCTGACACTAAGTAATTAAATGCTGAACTTTGCTGGCCAACTTCAATAAATAATAATAAATTAATTTATATGCATAGAAGGGCTAAACATGCATCAGTCATCACAACGCTGAAGACAGGAATGTAACTGTATGATTGTTGCATAGCATTGTGCTGATGATGTGGGCAGTGTGTGTCGGGTGCGCGCGAGCACCTGAGCTGCAGCTGCAGGGGTTTGTTTCCATAGCGAGCGCGCTCACTCACTTCAGTGGGAACACGGTGGACTTCCTGATGCCGGACAATGCGTGTATTTCGCTCGCATTTACGCCATAGAGTCGCGTAAAGGGACGTAAGCGGAGCGCGGACGCGAGCTACAAAGGTAAATGCGGATTATTGATCAATTGTGTTCGGGAGATGTTGACTATGGTGAAGTTATGTGTGTTTTCTATGCTAAAGTAGCGCTAGCGGGGCAGTTTGAGCCCCTCAGAGTCAAACTGGCTGTGGGAGGGAGTTTAAACCTTGGAGATAGGGCGATATGATTGATTGTACATGTCTATTAACTGTAACTGACAGAAATACTGCTTTGTTTACTCTAAAGTTGTTTATAATTGTATTCAATGAGGCCTAGCGAGCCAAACGTTCGGACGGCCTCCAGCAGTAGGATTGATGCAGATGGGCTGTTGATTATCACAAATGACGCGCGCTGATTGGCTGAGAACATAGATGCCAAGCGTTGATTGGTTGAGCGTGCTGTCTTTCACGAGGTGTCCCGAATGCCTTTAAATATATGGGCACATACATGATATTGTGGAGACGCAAGATTTGAATGAGTTTTTTGTAGATTATAACATTTGAAATGCATAAAACAAATTTATTCCGATTTAAAATAGCCAGATCATAGTATTGAAGGAAACAACTGATATAGGTTAGTCAGTTTCCTGAGATTTCCACTTACCAAAAGTACTGTGATTTTTTACCAATGTAATAATAACAGTATTCTTTGAAACACCTAGGAGCATAATGTTAATATTCAGTGTATGTTGAGGCTTATTTAGTAATTTGTTTGCTCAACTCATGAATCACTGCCTCATTAAGTAGCAATATTACATTAATAACTGTTCATAATTTATATATTTTGTCAGTGTAGTTTATATAAATCAGTGCAGATCCTATATGAAGCGTTTAGGTGAGTGTGTGTTTTCATGCTTTGGTGTCTCACATTCTGCTGAGCTTTGGGTTTCGCATTTGCTGACCACACGCGTCACTGTCTTGTTAGCTGAGCCTTTCTCAACATCACTTAAACAGAGACTTTTACATGTGTGATCCAGAGCAAAGAACGCCCAAGATTCATACTTAAAAAGTATCTTAAAAGAGGAGGCACTGGGATAAAAGTCAGTTAAATTAAGATAAACAAACTGTATGATCATGTTTAATTTTTAAACAATTCAATAGTGTACTTACAATTTATTACATAGAATTCATTAGATAATGTATTTATTGATCTCATGAGGGAAATTGTGGTTGCAAGCAGCAGACACAGGCAACACTTTAGGTTACACCATTTTTTTGTGAAATTATATTATTAACTGTGTAACTTGAATACTTTTGAAACCTAACTTAGAAAAAAAAAATGGATGCTATAAACTGCTAATATTGACCTGAAATGGTCATTTGAAAAAATTAAACATTGATTTAAAACTAATTTACACTTTTACAAAAAATGGTGCACAGTAAAACTAGTAAAGTCTTTTTAAGAATATTTAGATTTTTTTTTTTTACTGCAAAACAATCCAACATTATATATATTTTTTTCTGCAGTTTGTAAACCTCAAAGGGATGGTTCACCCAAAAATTAAATTCTGCCGAAATTTATCCTTCTCACATTGTTCCAAACCTGTATGAGTTTCTTTCTTCTGCTTAAGACAAAAAGAAGATCTTTTGAAGAATGTTGGTAACCAAACTGTTGATGCCACCCATTGACTTCCATAGTAGGAAGAAAAAACATGGAAGTCAATGGGGTCCATCAACTGTTTAATTACTGACATTCTTCAAAAGATCAGCTTTTGTGTTCAGCAGAAGAAAATTCACTATGCCCATTCAAGCATTCTCCCAGTAAAAATGATAGGGTGGTTTGTAATAAGACTAAAAGATAATGGCTAAATGTGATTTGGTAAGATTTTGCTAATAAAAAAGAAAACTGAGATCAAAACAGCCTGAAACCCCCAGACACAGTCACAGCAGCAGCATCCCCGAAGCCTTTGTTGTGCTTCTAACTGCTGTAAATGAAAGAAGAGGCAATCATATAGGCTAGGCTAGCTGAAACACACACAGATTTTTGATAAATGACTTCAGCTGGAGAGGGGAGCTGATGAGGAACTAGTTTATCCCACAGATCAGGGAAAGAACACTTCCTGTGTGTGCGAGAGAGGATGTACCATGACAACAAAATGGAGCAAAGCTTTCATAGCTGGTACATTTGACAGTTCTCTGCTAGGTACTGTTGTAGGGAGCCGTTGTTACTTTCGTAAAACACTTCCCTCTACCCAGAAACACAGACACACATAGCCATTGTCATCTTGTTGCTTGCCATGCAGGCTAAGAATTATAGCTTAAATAACATTTAAAACAATTGAGTTTTTAGCTCATATTGTTATATTTTAGTGTTTGTTAACTTTGTCTTAATAGCATAGAATGTTAAAATGAGCCATTAATCCATTCTCAGACACAAAAATAAGATAATTATTATTGTATCATCCAGTATTTTATTATCGTGCTTAACTTTTGAGTACTGATGTAAATTAAAGGTGCAGTAAGCGATTTTTGAAAAACATTTGAAATAAATTGAACTGAGCACCACGACAAACTAGCCAATCGGCAGTAGGGGGCAAATCCGCAGTAGGGTTGCACAGACTAGTCAACTTCAATTCTCTGATTAAAGGTGCCATATGTATTTTTTAGCGGCCTCTATCGGTGATGTTTCAGATTACAACCAGTTTTTACAAGAGCGCTCGTACTCTAGCGCATGCTCGAACAATAAGGCCATCCTTAAAAATATTTTGGTTTGCAGTAACAGCAATTTTTTTTAAAAAAAGGGTCGGTAGGTAGGTCTATATTTTTTTTTTCCAAGATTCAGTTAAAAAAAAAAAGGTACAATTTTGGAGATGGTGATCGTGAATTTAAAAAAAAAAATGCATATTGTGACGTCACTGACTGGGTCTTCAAACTGTGCATCCACCGCTAGGTGTTAATGCAAAATACGACCAGTTACATTTTAGGCTAGTCACAAAATGTATAATATATCTATTTGTTATGCATATATACTGTACATGAGATAAGCAAAAACAAGTAAACACATGGTCAAACAAAGAATACAATTAAACAAAGATACAAATTAGCCTATATACACAGTGCTTTAATTTCAGGAAGGTCTAAAATTAGCTACTTTTCAGTTAAGTGTCGCTCTCTCTGAAAAGAAATTTAATTTAGCTAGTAATCAAATGTAAAATGACACTGCATAGTTTATCATAGTTAGATTAATGCTTATTAAAGTTTAAGTTATTCATTCAAGTAGGGCTGAACGATTAATTGCATTTGCGATAAAATCGCGATATGATGAAACGCGATTTTGTAATCGCAAGAGCTGCGATTACACTGGTCACGTGACACGCGAGAGAAAAGCAGTCTGCAAGATAAAGCATCAACTTGCCACGCTACGCGGTCTGGCGTTCAGAAAAGAACAGTTTATTGTGTTTATTCTCTCCTCTCCTCAACTATCCTGGATCGATTCAGAGAATTTCAGAATCGAGTCTGAGCTTAGTTTTTAAACACATGCGTGATGACGCTGCGCGTGCTTTAGAAACGAACCGCGTTCTGAATCTGCTTGCTTCTATTTTCTCGCTCTCTCTCTTCCTCACTCACACACACACACGACACCGCTCGAACCTTCCAAAACATAGTAACGTTATTTCATAAAGTTCGGGATTGAACCGAATTACAAGGACATTCGCGGGCTTCATTGAACAGTTTTTGCCGCTTTGCTTGATGTTATAACGTTACTCTTGCAGTGCGCGTTCTCTCCCGCGGGAATTTTCTTTACAAATGCTTCAGTTCACAGAGGCATTATTTATGTCTTTTGGAATGCAGTTGGCTTATATTAAAACCATGAAAATCACTGAGAAGGCTGCTTTCATTTTAAAATACTAACGCGTGCTTTGTGAAGAGCGCTCGTGCATGCGGCCGTGAGCGACTCATTGGTAAATGTACTTGCATGTCAAAATGCTTTTATGACGCGAAATTAATGTAAACACGGTCAGTTATATCTTAAACCAACAGGACAAACCACATTTACAATTTCAAAAGAGATATATGCATTAGTGTGAATGCAGCTTATCGTATCTAAACTGAGGGGAAATCACTCCAGCTCTTGAATGAAAAACATTCAGACAGCCTACTTTTAAATACAGAGACCACTCTTTCTTTATTGCTTGTAATGTTTTTTTTTTTGTTTCTCTTTATTTACTAGCTTTTATATTTTGAAGCTATATTATTTTATATAGCCTATTTAAAATTCTTAACATGTAATTGCTTTAATTAAATGTTTTTTTTATATTTATTTTTTAAAGTATGTGTTTTTACACATGCAATTAAATACATATTTTAAGAGTTATTAAGATTAATTAATAAGAAAAAAAGTAGATCGAATCATGAGCTATCTAAAGATTCCCATCCATACTATACAATTATTTATTGCTTGTCTTTGTCGACTAATACAGAAGGTAAATAACTTTTTTTTTAAATCGCATATTAAATCGCAATCGCAATATTGGCTAAAAAAATCGCAATTAGATTATTTTCCAAAATCGTTCAGCCCTACATTCAAGAGCTGTGAGTGATTTTTATCTGCCTTTTGTTGTTTGATTCGCATTGGCTCAATCGTCACGTTTATTAGACTACTGCCCCTTTAAGACCGAATGCAGAACTCTACTGTAATAGATGCACCATCATTTTCTCCCAACTATTTACGTCCAATTAAGACATAAACTGTGTTTAAATGAATCTCAGAGCAGGTCATTTTATATTTTATGTATATTTGATGGTTTAGATGCGCACATGAAGCCCAAAATGAGGCGATAGCCTACTTTTCTTGTCTCGTTTTAGTGCATTTCGGAGCGCGCGTAACAACGTCTCTTGCGCAGACTTTTGTGCTTTTAATAGCTCTTTTAATGATTGAACGCGTCCGCAGTTTAGCAACAGTAGACTGCATTTTACAACAATCACCGATCGTGTTGATTCTGACTGTACGTTTGGGTTTTAGGAGGAAATGACAGCGCAACGCTGGGAAGGGAAGGAAGTTGCACTAGACTAATGGTTTCGTCTCAAATATCTTCTTTTTATAATCTTTGAAAGCGGAAATCTAAAATACAATTAGAATAATATCCCAGATCTAAAGTGTAACCACGTTTTGTCCTCATTGTCACTCATTAAGCAGGGCTGTCGTGCTGTGCGCGCTGTGGCTCCGGGTGAGAGATCGCTCTCTCTTCTGGACTACGAATAGCAAAATTGCATCACAGACAAATTGTTTAATATTTTTATTATATATAGAAATGGTTGATATTCAGCCCCGTTGCCCTTTTAATACCGGGTACCAAGCGGGAACACTGAAACGAGCGAACGTACAAGCCATATAGTGGCACGCGTAACGTTAAACCAATGGTGTAAACATAATCTGATGAATATGACGCCACGGGTTTTTATTTAAGAAAGAACGTAGCCTACGTTTGTAGGCTATGTAGACACAAGCAACTTTCACAATACTAACTAAAATATAATTAATATTATTTTATTGAATTTGAATTAGTCGTTTGAAGAGTAAAAAAAAAATCGGTCGGTCTGAACGCAAGTTACAACCGGCAAGTCGGTTGGACTAAAATGAAAATAAAAAATAAAAAATTGGGTCGGCCCTAAATTGACAGGGTCGGTCGGGTTACGGCAAACAAGAATATTTTTAAGGGTGGCCTAAGAGCGAGCACTCATGATACACAGCCACACTGAGATGTTCAACACACCGGAAACTCATGTAAACTCCCACTGCACTGTTAAAATAATAGGTTACGTTTATCAGCTTGACGTTGAACTAATGCTCCATGCTCGTACCATGATAACGTTACATTTGTGGTGTTATCTAGCATAAGGCATTTCACTAACTATTCGTGCATCTTTCACAATCAGCAATATCAACATAGGTGAATGTATAATATGATAACGAAAACAGTTAATGAACTAAACTGAACAATTTCAGTGTAACAGTAAGATCGTAGGAAGTAACATTACTGTACTGAACCAGTCTGGAAATGTGTATTATAAACAATATGATAGTAGTGGGATGAGTGACGTTAGACAGCTGATCTACAACGCATTCTCACCCCAAGGCGTCACCTTTGACCATGCTTCAATATTTAACGTTTTAGGCGCCCTTTAGCGTCACTTACATGACGCGATCCTACGGCGTCATCTAACTGACGCTAAAGGAAAGCGTCAGTTAGAGGACGCGGTTAGGTTTAGGTCTGGGGTGGGGGTAGGATACACGCGATCCTCGGGCGTCATCTAACTGACGCTAAAGGAAAGTGTCAGTTAGAGGACGCGGTTAGGTTTAGGTGTGGGGTGGGGGTAGGATACACGCGATCCTCGGGCGTCATCTAACTGACGCTAAAGGGCGCCTAAAGCGTCAGATATTGAAGCATGGTCAAATGCTTCCCAAGGCGTCAGTTAGGTGACGCCTTGGGGGTGAGAATGGGCTGAGACCTAGTACATAAAATAAAAGTTGCAGATAACCTACTTTTTGTTATCCTGGAACAGTCTTTTGTGTTCATTTCATGTCTCATATATGTTGTAGTTTACCTTGCTATTTCATTACAGTTTACCATTATTTAGCATATGAAAATTAGTAATTTATCCCAATAAAAATAGCGGAGGTCTCTCCATAATTCAAACACTCTGGCGATGTTGATCCGTCCTAAGTCGATCAGATTCACGTTTGGCCTGACGAGCTTCAGCAGATACATTATAGTTTTTTTTTTATATATTTATGTGGAGTTTGTGTTGGAGTGTGTGTTGTGCTGGAGGCAGGAGTTTTGTGGTGTTATCAGACGTCAGCTGCAGTGCCAACGCATGATATAAAAGGAGAGAGGCTCAGGAGCGAGCATGTACGTCACATCCGATGGATTTTGCAGAAAATCCGAGCCGGAGGCAGTAAAAAAAAGATTTATTTTAGATGAAAAGTTACATATAGCACCTTTAAGTTTGATATTGCCGAGTCACTAATCATGGCCTGTAGAGGGCGCAACAGGATAAGAAATCGGTAACGCTTCCTTTTACAGTACAGTACTTACACTGAACTTACCTAGAAAGTACTGGCTAATATAAGGTAAGTACATGGAACAGGGGTAGGTTCAGGGTTAGTACTAGTTATTACCCAGTAATTGTAGTTACTAAAATAAGTACATAGTATTTACATGGGTAACTGGACTGTAAAAGGAAGCGTTACCAAGAAATCTTTGAAGTCCACTCCACTTTAAAGCTCTGTGTCCAAATAGTTAAAAATAAGTGCATACTCTGAGAGCACTCCACGAGACCATCTGGATGCTCAATATTGATCTGGTGAATGTACATTTTAAACAGCTTATTGTACACGTAAATGAATATGTGTTCTGAACTAATGCGCTGCTGCATTGTAACGCACATACAGACAGTAGCTGGTACATCATGCACAGATCGCGCAAACACTGAAACATTCAGTAGCGCAGAAATCAATAAAATAGCTTAGAAACTGAAAAGTTCTATATTTTGTAGTCACTTAAAACCCACAGCTTCACTATAAGTAGAGAGATGCTGCCAGGTAGAATGAATTCTCTCACGCAATCTCTCTTTCACTAATGCAAACGTAATCATTACTGTGGTACTTTATCTGTATCTGATTTAAAACGAGCAGAAATCTGTGAGAAATGTACCAACCAAAAGACAATAATAAAATAAGCTGTGCTCAAGGCAATCCGCGTTCGAGTCTCAGCTCGAGGTTCAGGCTTATTTAATGACTTTATCAGTGACTAGTCACCGTCGACTTGACTTTAATAACATAAACGAGGGAGGGGATGACAAATGATTTAAAAGAAGATGTGCAGGAGTAAATCATTTGTAATAAATACTGCGATCTTCCTTTTAAAAAAAACACAGCAAACATAGTCAATTTTGATTTCATGGTGACTTCAATGAAATGTTTGAAGCAGTGATTAAAACAAACTGAATTGAACTTCTCATGCAAGTTATGAGACCAGCAGTGGGCACAAAACCTCTACTGGCATGATCTTTAGGAGATATAATGGGCAACTAAAAGTGCATTTCTCAACAAAGTAAAACAGGTTTTATTATGTAGCCTATGTATATTCAATAGCTCAAGGCTGTTGACTAACTGCAAAAGCCCCACATCCATGTAAACATACAGTGCTAAAGGTCTCCACATTCCTGAGCTCCTGGCCTGGCACTGAAGGGGCGGCCGGTGTTGGTACTGATGCCCACTGGCAGAGTGGCTCAAAACGAGACGGTCAGCCCACACACACAAACACACACACATTCAGAGGTTAAACCGAGGAGAATGTGCCTGGGTGGTGCGGTTTTGTTGAATGTACTAGTTTAAGTTCACCGTCCTATGGTTGTTCCTCTTTGTGTCATGCTATTGACAGCCCAGATCATGTGAACATATGGCCACAGTAATCCCAGTGTTAATACCAGATTTTCCAGAGTCGCACCCCAACCCCCACCCCCCCTCTTGCTCGCTCACCTGGCTGCTGTCCTCCATCTGATTTGAAAGGGATAGTTCACCCAAAAATGAACGTTCTGTCATCATTTACTCACCCTATTTGTTCCAGACCCATGTGACTTTTGAATTTTCCATGATGTTTTTGAATACTATTGTTCACACTTTTACATACAATGAAAACATATAGTAACCAGTCAAGCTAAACGAAGGACAAATAGACCCACGTAAGTTTATATGATTCGAATGCTGTATTAAATGTCTTTGTGCGAGGAAAGCCACTGTTTGAAACATCTCTCTGCTGCGTTTTGGTAATTATAAATAAAATACATGAAACGTTCTTAGAGATTGTAAGTAGAGCCAGACCGATATATCGGCAGGCCGATATTATCGGCCGATATTAGGCATTTTACAAACTATCGGTATCTGCAGTTATAATGGCCGATAAATGAATATTTCAAAAATAAAATAAAAATGGATTAAACACGCTTCAACCATGTCATGTCGGAGTGTTGGAGTTGTATAAGTTTGTCCACCAGAGGGCACTCTACACTGTCCCTGGCTTGTTGGCAACACTCGTTTATAACGCGCAACATATTGTAGCTAACCACAAAGCTAGCTAATGCCACTATCATCAGTGGAATTAAATGAGCTTTGTTAATTAATTCATGAGCTTTGGTTCCTTCACTGTTCTGTTGCGACAATAAAAGAAAGAAGTTTCTTTTTAAAATGCATTATCATATTATTTTAATTAAAACTCATACATAACTACAAATAACTAATGTTAGGGAAATCTGTTAATGTGTTGTGCGTTCCTGAAAAAAATAAAATAAAAAATATCGGTCGATATATCGGAATATCGGATTTTAAAACCAACAAATATTTGTTTCGGTATCGGCCTTCAGAATCCTTTAATTGTAATCCTGTTGGTTTCATATGGTTTTAACAACATTTTTTACTTAAAAGAAACTAAAACTATTTGAAATAAAAATAAAAACGTACTAGCCTATTTTATTTCATCTAGTATATTTAGTTACATCTAATGTACAATGACTAAAACTGAAGTTAAATTTATGAAATATGTAGACATAAAGAAACAATGAAAATGCATACAATATACAGTAAATATGACTAATTCATCAATAATCTCTCAATTATACTACATTAACACTGTTATGGACTACTTGTATGACACTTTTTTGTCATTTTTGGTCAGTTTACTTTAACTACTTTCATTTACTTTCACTGACTGAATGCAAACAATGTGAGGCTAAGTAAATTATGACAGAATTACATATTTCGTTGAGCTATTCATTCAACTGAAAGTTTGCTCATCACACAAGCATGTCAAGGGAGAGACTGTGTTCCGATCCCGTGTCGACCCTTATCATTTCCTATCACCCCGGTCTGCATCATCTTATTACAGTGATTACCTCCTCTCGCTGCCGTCCCATTACTATCATCCACATACACACACAATGAAAGTGGTCATTACTCTACTATGGTGAATGGCGACTGCAGGAGGCAGGGGTGGTGTGTAAGTAAGTGAGAGGGGTTATTAGTCATCCTAAATGAAGGAGTGAGATGAGTAAAATAAGAAAAGGCAGGAAGGGTGGGAGTAGCGGTTAGCTATTTTACACCCTGGGTCATGACAGCGAGCCTGATACCACAGTACTGATATCATCACTGTGTGTTTGTATGTTTGTGTTTGGTGCAGAGTGAGGAGGAGATAAGCTTTCAGTGGGTCTTATGAAATTGACCACTTTTGATAAGCTTTTAAGCTCCTGTTTTTTTTTTTCTATCCCAGCTTAATGTTCAGAGACAATAAGTAAGCCATTTTTGGTTGACTTTCCAAAAAGTGTTGACTGTCTTTTGGCACTTTGGCACAAAAAGGCTCTGTTTGTTTAATGCTGGGTTAAATATGTTGAAGAGAGGTGTGCTGTTACTTTTATAAGTAATCAGATTACTTTTGCCAGGTGGATGATAAAATGGGTCATAAAAAAGTCCAATCGAGTTATAGCCATTTCTAGAGTCCAAAATATAACCTTTTTTAACTGAAAATAATCTAGAATCATTTAGAAAATAAATTTACCTTGATTTGTTGTTAATAGCCTCAACCCCAACCAAAAAACAAACAAACTATATAACATAATATAATCACATAAAACTTCATAGGCTATTAATTCATTTGACTATATTGAGTATATGTTAATTATAACCTAAATAGTGTCAAAAAATTATGTATATTAAGTTTATAATACATAGTAAATATACTTTCTCAGTTCACATTCAATGTTAAAGGGATACTCCACTTTTTAGGGAAATAGGCTCATTTTGCCACTCCCCCAGAGTTAAACAGTTGGGTTTGACCGTTTACGAATGTATTCAGCCGATTTTTAGATATTTAGAAGAATATCAGTAAACAGACAGTTTCTGGTCTCATTGACTTCCATAGTATATTTTTTCCTGCTATGGAAGTCAATGAGACCAGAAACTGTCTGTTTACTGATATTCTTCTAAATATCCAAAAATCGGCTGAATGGATTCGAAAACGGTCAAACCCAACTGTTTAACTCTGGGAAGTGGTAAAATGAGCCTATTTCCAAAAAAAAAAGTGGAGTGTCCCTTTAATGTTTATACTATTTTATTGCATAATTGTTTAGACCTGAGCAATTATCTACTTTCGTGATCTACTTAATACTGCTCAGGTATTTATGGTAACAGCTCACTTATATATACAGTTGCTCATAAAACTGCAGATTATTATAGGCCTGTAAGTCAAACAACACTGCGTTAACATGAATTATATTGAACCTGCTGAAATGTTCCTATAAATATATTGTCTTTTCCAAATGTGCATTCTGAGTGATTGCCCTACTATCCTGCAGCAGTCTAGTGCTCGTCTTCTCATTTTTGTATTCCCAGTTGCTCCAGTATCAAAAGAAAGAAAAAAAAAGCATTTCCACAACTTTCCAAAAGAAGGAAAAAATATAGCCTAGAGAAATTGATCACAGCAGTCAAAATGATGTCAAGTTTGCCGTCACTCCCTCAGCCGTTGCTTTAGAAACACTCACACAGCAGAGTTAATGATTAAAGCACTAAAACTAAAGCACTAATGAAATGACAGCACTAAACATAATCCTGACTTTGGTACCTGAAATGAAACGGTTAAACATATTTAATTAATCTTACACAGTATACAGAATATCATCTCTCCTGTCCAGGAAAATCTGCTTGTAGACACAAATTTTAAGTGGCTTTTTGTCAACTAGGTGGGTATAGTACATTGAAAATATGCATAAATGGAAACTAACTGGCTGTACTGAGTTAGTTTACATAAACTGATAATATCAATTGAGATTTTTTGATGTCATTATAAAATGATGCATATCAGAGTTAAAGATTTTGGTCATATTTCCCACACCTAGTAGTAATTGTATTAGTTAGTTATGAGAAAAGCTCTTTTATTTATATATAATATATATATTATATATATATTTGCTTCCAAAAATATTTGGCCCAAATATTTGCTTCCAAAAATTATTTTAGGCGAGGTTTTTGAAATATACATATTTATTATGACTCAATGATTAGATTGACATGCAAATAACACTCATATGGAAACTGAAGCCTGTTTTGTGACATTCTACCTTCAATTCCTGGATCACGTCTGGTTTGGATGGTGGAATGTTATCTTTGCTCTCTTTTGGAGATAACAGTGGTTCAGCACATTTGGCTGGCTGACTGGAATGCTGTGGTTTTCTGTTGGATCTTTAGTTTTTTAAGGACCTGTTTCCAATTGCTTGCAATGAGAATTTACAATGGTTTTCTTTTTGTGTTAAGGATATATTTGTTGTATATGTGTACAGGTCATGAGTGCCTTGAGGAGAACAGCCGTTGAGAAGACCCTCACCTGGACCACACACCCCTACCAACCCCCGGCATCACAGTATGAGTGAGTACATGCGGAAATCAGCAGACACTCACCTTGTGGCAAATAGCAGTTCTCAGTGTGGTAAATGAATAACTTTTGGTAGTCCACTAAAACAATATATGGTATCCACCTTAATTTTTAATGAGGAAGTAAGCAATTTTTGTGTGAATTTGTGAGACTTCTGATTCGTTAACCTCATTCATTTAGGTAAACAAAAGTTTGCCAAAAAAGTTTAATGTGTTTATGAATATAATAAATTAAAAGAATATAAGAAACACCATTTTGCAAAACCAAGCAGCATAACGTTGTGTTCGATATAAAATTTTTGCCCGATAACCGATATTAGCGAATAAATCTAAATCCAAATTTGTTTATATTTTTTTGAGAGCCAGATTACAAAACCATAAGTCTCACCATTAAAAGCCATGTCTGAATAACACAATTATACAAAAACATATATATAAAAAACATATATATATATATGACAGACTTGAGCTGCACATGTCGCACTTAACTCTGATTTTAAAGTGATTTTAAGCAATTCAAAACCGAACAGTGCACATCTGAAGTGTCTCAGCTGAATTTTTCTTATCTCAACCATAACATTAAAAATGAACATACACCATACATCGATACCAATATGGTGGCCGTCGTGCATCCCTGGTTTTTGTATGGCTAAAATAACCGAAAGCAAATGACACTGGAAGCTAGGCACATTCAAGCCATCTCTAAAATAAAAATAAGATCTAAATAGGATTATAATATTGGCCATTGATTGGTTATTGGCTATAACACAAATCAAATTATCAGGTTAATGGAATATTGGTGCATCCTTATCAACTGTTAAAATATCTTAAAATTTGCTAGTCCACTAAATGCTCGTTCATACCAAGGATGATAACTATATCATAACTATGATAACTGATAACTAAATGTAAAAGAATAGTTCACACCACAACTATAATGATAACGGCATAGAGAAACAATATCATTGGAATCACTTTCACAACGATTTCTTTCAGCTAATGAACGATAAAAACTTTTTCATCCAATCAGAATCCATCCGGCTTTATAAAGCTGGAGCATTTAAAGCGGCAGACAATATAAATTGAATGCATGCATAATAAACAAAACGAGATTGTGCATTGGTATGGATACTAACTGTTATCGTTATAATTATTTTATAGTTGTGCTTGGGGTGAACAGGCCCTTAAAACAGTGAGACAAGAAAAAGAAAAGAGTAGTTTTACTCTTCCTCTTTACTCATTGTTTTAGCCGACTACCAAAAGTTACGATATTTTAACACTAAATTGGAATATAAATGCAAAATGAAAGATGAAAACTGGACAACAGTTGCTGAATTAAAATGGTCATAGTGACAAATAAAGTAGCATGTTGCCGGTCAAAAACATTTTTTTTTGTGTGTTAGCATTTTGCACACTTTCATATACCATTTTTTATTTAATTTTTTTTAAATAGCCTATATACAGTGTGATAGTGTGTCATTCCGAACACAAGCAGAGTTATCAGAGATAACAGCAGAGGTGGCCGGTTGTGTCACTGTGTGAGTAAATGTGATAAGACTTTGTAATGTGACCACTTTATTTGTAGATGCATTGTTCTACAAATCTGATTTAAAATCAGCTTGAGCTTTATAAAATCTAGTTAAAGCACGTCCCTGATTCGCATCAGATCAACTCAGAGCCTTCGGTAAGTTCCTGAAAGAACAGGATTTTATGGGAGTTTGACGTGCAATCTCACAGATGGTGTGTTTTAGGACTGGAGTGTATTTAAGTGTGTGCAGTTGCTGTGGCGACTATGGGCCGATTGGATTGGTCTGCTGCCATGTCGGGGGATGGCTGAGTTGAGACATTTAACTGGATTACACAGTGTGACCCCTGTGGAGTCCACACTAAACCAGTAAACAACAGTAATAGTGCTACATACTGTAGCCAACTAGAATTTTTTTTCTCAGTACAGTGAATGATAGTGATCTGACGTGTCATTGACCCTTACTTGATTGAACTTTGACAGCATGTTACTATAGGCCCATTCACACCAAGAACAATAACTATAAAGATAACTATAATAGAGCCACACTAACACAATATTGTTCTGTTTTGACATCTGCTCAAACTCTTTAAAGGGGAAATATCATACAAAATCCACTTTTTTAGCCCTTAAATGCATTTTGTTGTATATTTGGAGTTTTTATAAGTACAGAAAAGATGAAATTATTCTCTTCAGGTGCTTCGTTTATATCTTTATATTCTGTTTTGGTCATATTTTTCAACCTGTTTACATTTTTCTGTTTTCTATGACGTTTTTTGCACAATTACGTCACAGTATTTGCAGCGGAACTGACATATAAGGACATTGACTACCGGCCCAACACTTCGAGCAATCCGCCATTATTATTTCTCGCTTCGATTTTGTAGTCCGAGCTCAATGATGCAGAAATTACGAGAGGGCAAGTCAAAATGTTCGGTTGTTGGATGTACGTTAGTGACCTGAAGCACTTCAAGTATTCCCACTTCAACAACCTCCGCCAGTATAAAAAAGGGTTTGGCAATCAAGTTCGTCTGAATGAGAGGTAACTTCCTTCTATCTTTGCAGACGACGAACAGAGCATTTCGATAAGCTGTAAATATCAATGTGTTAATAAGAATATAGTACTTTACTTTCTTAAAACACATGGTGGTCATGGTTTAGCAGTACCTTTGTCTTTCTTTGTTTTTGTTTTGAAGTAACGTTACACGTCTGCAGTATTATTGTTCTTGAGTTTCATCAATGGTCATTTAGCTGCTTTTCTGATGCTTTTCTAAACGTATCATATTATCAATACAGATTTTAGTGGTATGATTAGACCGTAGTCATTTATCTTGTCAGTGTGCTTGTTTTAACAAGAGAAATAGTCGACTTTCACTTGTTATAACACAATACAGTTACATACTGCATCCATATGAAGATGCAGGTTCGTTGTACGTTGTTCGTTGTACGTTGTTCTGCAGGTTCGTCGTCGTCGTCTTCAAATCGTTCGCTCTGGCTCGAACATGTAAGGCTTGATGGACAAGTCTTCTGTTGTTGACATTTTGTTAACGTGTGAATAAAAATGTTCTTTAAAGGTATCGTAATCGTATATCTCTAATCCAACTACAAAAATGGCCAAACGGGGTAGATTTGAACCGAATGTGAACTCAGCAAGCTGGAGAGTGGGTGGGGTGTGACACATCTCCTTTTTATTTAAAGGGGCCGCTTCAAAACGAGTTGCTCACAGACGCACATCAGAAAAGGGGTAGAAAAGGGGCCTGTGGAGCTATAATAATGAGGAGTTCAGACCCAAGAATCGGAGTTATGCTTTATATAGACCACAAATGATTTATATGTAAAAATGAATGATTTAAAAGCATGATATGTACCCTTTAAAGCAGGATTGGTTGTCAATGTTTTTAACATTCATTAACCCAAAAAAATGTTTTAATAGTGATTGTTCCAACAATATCGTTCCTCTGTGCCGTTACCGTTGTTGTGGTTTTGACTTTGCTAATCTTTTAAATTTAGAACGATTTTTAAAACCATATTTTTATTGTAATCGTTTGGCCGTGAACTGAAATAGTACAAGTTTTCTTGCATTTTTGAGTGTTTAAAGGGATTCTTCAACCAAAAATGAAAATTCTATCATCAATTACTCAGCCTCAAGTTGCTCCAAACTCATAAGACCTTGTTCAAAACACAAATGAAAATATTTGAATGAAACCTATAGATTTCAGTCCCTGTCCTTGTTTTGACATTATACCAAAGCGTTGATGTTTCGAAAAGTTGGTAAGACATCGTAATAATAATCCATATGAATTGAGTGGTTTAGGTTTAGTAATGCAAAAGGAAAAACTTTATGTTAATGGCATACAGTTTTGAAACGACATGTGTGAATAAATGAGGGCGAGGAAATAATGATACAGTTTTTGTTTTCGGATTTACTGTTCTTTGAAAGTGATGTTCAACAAACATTTTACCAAACGCACTACAAGTTCTGGGAATGGAACCAGTAAGGTTTCTTTAAAATCTGAAGCTAGTTACACCCTATCCTTCTACATCTCTCAACATTTTTTTTCTGTTGTTATCTGAGACCTCACAGTCTTGATTCTTTCATCTTCAACATCAATCAGGACAGAAATAGAGAAATTGCACAAAGACCAAAAGCGGTGACTGTGAAAGGCACCTGAAATAGCCAGACAAGCACACACAATGTGTGTGTGTGTGTGTGTGTGTGTGACTCGTGAGGATGTGGTGTAGACAATATAACCCAGGGAACGCAAATTGCAGCCTGTTTATTAGCTTCCCTGTTTCTTCTGATCTCATTTTCAGCCACTGTTTTAGTGTAGAGTTTTGGTATTACAGACTATTTTTTGACCTTGCTGGTAAGTTTTGGGACTAAGGGAGGGAGTGTGTGTTTGAGTCTGTTTGTGTGTATCTGTTAATTACACTCATTACCCCCTGTGACTGGCAGCACTAATGAGAGAAATGACTCATCCAGACCAGGATTAACTGAAATAAGCACCTGAAATGAGATGAAGGGGGCTATAAAAAAGAGAGAAATATGCCTGTAGTGGTGTCATGTTTCTTAATTTATGAAAGATTTGGTCATAATTTATGATTGATGTCAGTGATAATGTACTGTGACGCAGGACGGCTTTTCCAGCTCCCAACAGAAAAGGTTTTATGGATCATACTTGCTTGTAGAATGCTAAGAAAAAAATGGAGCATGTTATATTATAAATTCGAATTATATATTCTGAATATTCTTATGATAATCGTGTTGTGTGTTTTAAACATTCCTCTGATTAGCCAGTGTTCATCATCAGATTAACATTTAATTATGAATAATTGACAAGAACATAATGATGTTTTCCTACTTGGAGAAAAGCTCTAGATATGTCTCAGTTCTCTTCTTCAGCCTAAGTCTATGGGATTTGTGCCAGTTTATTGGGTTTTATTGAATGCCAGACAAAAATGTAAAATTTGCTTAGAAAAGTAAAAAACATGCCTCTTTTAAAGAAACAGATGCATTATTTAGGTATCATGCAGGTTTGTAGCTCAAAAAGTGCAGGATGAGTTATTTAATAATTTAATATCCTTATATACAATTTTAGCTTTATACAAGTTTACGGTTTGTTCATAGCTGTTAATAATAATAATAATTATATCTATTTATTTATTGCAAATAAATAAACCAATTAATTAATTAATAGTAGCTACTAGTCAAACATTAAAAAAGAAAAAGGCATATAGAGCTGTCATGTGACTTTTACCCAGATGCCCGTGCTGAGCTTGTGGGTGTGTTTGCACAGCTAACTATGATCACAGGAAGGAAGTTACTCAGGAATGTGATTACATTTCATGGTAAACAGTGGAACATGAGGAAATGGATCCTGTGCCCTTTTGCTGTGTGTACACACACACACACACACCGAGAGAGAGAGATAGAGAGAGAGACTGCCCGGATTTGTTATCTAACCAAGGTAGAATGAGACCGTCACATAAGCTTTGTTTCAAACCTTGGCTTTTTAAGGCATCATAGGCTCTCTTGATGCAAATGATCTTCTGGAGATTTTCTCCTTATGAAGAACGATCTTAATCGACCACTTATGATATTATCATCATGTCATAATGATGTCTGTGATTATGATGTCTGTGTCTGTCTGTTTTTATATTTAAATTATGCATCAGTTATATAAGTTAATATAAATTATATCAGTTAAATTATGTTTAATTAACAAAGTTTCGGGAGGAAATCATTGAAATGATCTATCCAATCAGCACGAGATGAGGCCTATACAGGCCTGACTCACCTATGTTCCTCGACAGTTTCCTGCATCCCTCCGCCACCCCAACTCCTCACTATCGGCTGGTTCCTATCCCAGCCAAGGATACGGGGGAGTACTCTGGGTTTGGGCCAAATTCAGATCTCGGAGGCTTGGAAGTTTTCTTTGGTGCACATGTCTGGTTCAAGGGTATGTGTGTGTGTGACAATGATGCATACACACATAGGTGCACTCATAGGTGCATGATGGTGACTTGTGAAAAGTTATTTGTAAATTCCGCTTTACTTGTAGTCACTTCCCCACATGCATAGCATATAATTTGCAATTCCCTATACAGGGATTATCAAACCTGTCCTGGGACCACCCCAGGACTGCACATTTTGGATTTTTTTATAAGAGATTTTTATTTGATCTGTAGGCTGATTCATAAGTGAAACATACAAACGCGTGTTTACAATGTAATGGGAAAATGAGCACTTTTGAGGAAGAGCTAATCAATGTGAGGAACATGGTTTTAAATATTGATCAAATTGAAGAGTTTTGACGTACTTGGCAAGCAAACTAGACATCCACAAGCAGAACTGTGTTTTCAGCTTTTTGAAGTGATGTCTGTAAATGTTTTATTACTTTAGAATGGATAGACATTCTTCTGATCACAAAATCTACACAAATATTTCACTCTTTTATACAACCATCTGCAGAGACTCCTAAGCCTAAGGGTTTTATTTTATTTATGTATGTTATTGATTTGAGATAAACCCTCCTCTAAAGTGTAGTTGGTCACTTAACATGCAAGTCAGATTTTCTCTTCATATCTTAAGTGGGTGATTGGTGACTAGAATAAGTTGCATAATAATAGTCATAGTCTCCCCCATCTGACAAATGTGATAACAGTATTAAATTGTTTTACACATATACCAATTTTATCTTTAAACTCCTATAAGCCAGCAGTTACTGCTAAACTCTCAAGAAACAATAAATAAATGCATCAGTTAAATAGAATAAACAAAATTAAATAACCATTACTTTGCATGTGAAACATAACAACATGGATGAGAGAGTGGCAAACAGGATGTGACAGACTGTTTTTTCTTCATAATCCACTATCCCCCACTCTCTCACTGGCATTTTTCCAGCAGTAGAGAGCGAATAAAAGAGGGGAAATTCATGCTGGGCATTTTGAGAGGTGCATTATGATCTGTCTTCTTCATCACACACACACTGATCGCGGTGCAGTGGGATGTTACCGTGCCTCTGCATATCTGAATCAAATGAATCCACGGTTCAGCATGCATTATTAAAGCTCAGCTGAGCCATGCGCTTGCACTCTATTCAGCTTCTACAATTCCAGTACTGTTATCACATCAACTTAACAGTCCATCATGCCTGTTACTTCTGACACACTGAGGGTCTGGACCGCAAGCTTTGCTGTAGAAGTTAGCTGATTTCAAAGTAGTTATGCTTTGTCCACACTGATCAGTGTAGCAGACCCCCACAATTCAGACCAAGTCCTGGTTCTGAACCTGTGATGTTGGTGGGCAGAACTTCCACAGCTCCCAAGTCAGTGGAAACTCGATCCAGTTCTGAGCAAGTATACCATCCCCAGGCAAGCACCAGCTTTAAGACTTTAAGACCTATTTAAAGACCAATGCTAGGCCTCTCAAGGACCAGATATAGACCAATACCAGACCATGTAAGAGCCAGACCCCCTAAGACTCAGACTAATACTTGATTCCTCTAGGTTCAGATCTGGAGAATTTTCAGGCCCCATATGGACCAGACCAATTAGAGCCCCCTTTAGACCCATACTAAAATGGATCCCATAAGATCGAGACCAAGACCAAAACTGACTGAGGAGCCACCACTCCTTGAGTGGACAAAGGACCTTGCTGCAAATTAATATTTGAACTCCCACTCCTGAACTATCGAGACGAAGGTCTCACCTCCCTCATCCTAATCTACATTTCTTCCCCTCATCCCCCACTCTTGCAGAGATCATCCAAACTCACACAAGAATCTATATGGTTTTAATGTGAATAAATATCTTACAGTTTTATACATGTTTGTAATTATTTGAAATGTCTCAGTGTGACTGGTCTCTTTTACACGCCTGTTGTGACTGCAGGTTTGGGTAAATAAAAGCCGGTCTCAAATAGAGGCACGGTCTGTTTTTTAGTTTCGGTTTGTATTTCGTCTTCTAAAACCCGTCAGATCGTCCACTTTTTGGTGGCTGCCAAAGCACATTTTTGTCCCGCCAAAGCCTTTTTTGATCGGTGAGTGATGTAGAATAGAAACTGCTGTGCTTGATTGGGCGTGTAACGAGCAGAGAGAGCGCGCCGGATGCGCGCGCGCACTCGCACGTCTTCAAACAACACGAGCGCTGTCTTGCTCTCTCTCCCCCGCGCATATTGACACGATTGTAAAAGGTCGGAAGACCGCAGGTTCACGTGGAACATTTCAGTAGCACCTCAATGCAGAACATGAGATCCACGGGGAGGAGTCGGATCATGATCCAAGGGGTGGAGATGGGTAGGATTAGGGTTGGGTTTAGGGATTAGGGGTGGGTTTAGGGATCAGGTGGCGGAGTTGGTTAGGTTTAGGTGTATGTAAGGTGGGAGGAGTTGGATCTGGATCCGACTCCTCCCCATGGATTTCATGTTCCGCAGTAAGGACCATCTCGAACATTTGGAAATTTTTAGAGATTAGAGACTCGGTGAACAACATCTCAACACTAAATTATAAAGCCCGGTCTCATATACGCAGACGTCCGTCTAAAATCCAAGCCAGTGCAGTTCGACGATTTGGGAAAATAAAAGCCTGGTCTATTATTTGAAGTTTTATGGTTATAATAAGGTTTTTAAGAGTTGAGAGATAACATGCACATGAAGGAGGGTGGATGGCTAAACCCTCCTGCTCACAGAAGGTGCTAACTCTACCCAGATAGCAAACTGACATTGAATCAACATGGAAACATAACATCTAAACAACGTTGATCTGACATTGTTTTGCTCATCGAATTAATGTTGAACCAACGTTGACATTCTTTCAAAACTAACAGAAAATCAACTTGAAATCAACATTGTTTCAACGTTATGAATGCAAACCAATTTTCAATTTTCATTTAGCTTTGAAGAATGCCGCGTCTGACGTTGGTTCAACGTTAATTCGATGAGCAAAATCAACGTTGTTTCGATGTCATGAGAGACGTTGTTTCCACGTTGATTCAATGTCAGTTTGCTGTCTGGGAATGCTAATTCCCAATAAGCAAATTGTACCATGTAAATCAACTTCTGACCATAGTAAGTCTGGGCGAGTAAAGTAAATTTGGAAGTAAGTAAATTTACATATGAAATGAGGTCTGGCTATATAATGAAATGCATCTAGAGATCAGGGCTTTTTCTGTACTTCAGATGAGCCTGTGAGCCTGAGTCCGCGAGACTCTCAGCTTCGCATAGCCTATTTCCTAATGTCGGGTTCGTCTTCTCTTTATTCCAAAACATTTATCCCTAAGACCCAAACCAACACCAGAGCCCCTGAGAATCTAGACCCCCCTACATCCATAAAATGTACAGATTCCTTAAGATCCAGACCCAGATATAGAACAATAGCCGCGTTTCCACTGCCGGGCCAGGGCCGGGCCGTGCTAGTGCGTGCCAGGGCCAGTCGCGTTTCCACTGTCACTTCCGGGGCTTGATCGGGGCTTCCTCAGGGCCAACGGCCAGGATTTCTGGCCCATCGAATACCTTGGGCCAGAGGGGGCCAGCTCGGGCTTGAGACGTGCTCAAGGTAAAAGGCGGAGTTTATCGGTGTTATGGAACGTTATGATCTGAAGCAAGATGCACATAGGGATGTCCATGTTTAACCGATTAACCGTTTAAAATTGCATAACATTTTAATTTGAACGTATAGGCCTATGCCAAATGCTGCGCAACAATATATAGGCTAGCTATATCGACGAATTTTCAGACATTTGTTTGATTTTTTTTGCCCCTTAAACATTTAAAATATTTGACAAATTAATATGAAAAAAAATATATATTTTACTGGTTTTCTGAGGCCAAATTAGAACCTGGAAATGATATTTTCCCCGCAGTGCTGAATGAGAAGAGACGTAACCACAGCCTACAGGAGGGGATTTATGGGTGATTTATAGGCTATAATAAATGTGTCTGATAATAAAATAATATAAAATAACGAGGTATTAATTGTTTATTAATAAACTATTGTTTTCTAAATGATTTTCGGCTAAAAACATATCTCCATCTCCGGATGCACATTTAAAGAGAAATTAAGCAAACATAGAAGATATTGGCTTTCGATTCGAATTTGTTCGTTTTAAATTGGACATTTAAAGCTTTAATCTACAAAGGATATAACCCCTGTAGACTAAAGCTTTAAATGTCCAAATTAAAACGAACAAATTCGAATGCGGTGGCTGTTTCAGGTCTCGCGCTTCAGTTCACGGAGATCATGAAGCGCGCCTTGTTTAATTGTTAAAGCACAACGTTTTCTTGTTATAAATAAATGTATTTGCGAATAATGTATTATTATTTTCTGTATGACCAGAAATTAAAGAGTATTTTAAGTTGTTTCCACTAAAAGAAATGCAATGAAACTGTTCACATGGGCGTCTCGCAGCCATCAGTGCGTGCTCCACTGGATATGCGCTGATATTTGTCAAAAATATTTTGTTTATTTGTGCTCTGTTCCTTTTTTGGATAAAGGCGTCTTCTACATATGCAGCCTAATAAAATGTTACAATAATGATGATGATGGTTATTATTATTATTATTATTTGCAGACACGGAGTTTTTGTGAAATGGACGTTTTGCTTATTTTCAATTGGCAATTTCAGTTTGAAGGGTGATGGAAATGGGGCTTTAACTGCTCCGTACTTGCTGCGTTTTATTTCTATAAATTAATTTCGTTTCAAATGGGGTCCAATCAGTTATTAAAGGTGTTAAAAATTTACTCTGTATCTCGAGGTTGCGGCGCGCACACTATGCACCGAGTATTAACCGATGGGCCTCGGTTAACGATTAATGAATAACTTGAAAACGTGCCCGCAGCCCTACTTGTTATATCGCGCAAAAAATCGCTGCTTGAAATGGAGAATCGCCTGTACTGGTCTCGGGACACTATTGCAGCCACTACGGCAGTTGAGTTAATATACATGCTATCTTCCTAATTTAAAAAAATAAATTAATTCATAATACCCGCTGAAATGGGTTGGGTTTTATGACGTTTGATCCTGAAAGGCGTGTTAGGGGTGGGGTCTGGGGCAGCGCTGTGGGGCTACTGGCCCGGCAGTGGAAACGCAAGCCCGGTGCTTGAGGCCCGAGGCCACTAGCTCGGCCCGGCTCGCTGTTAGCTCTGGCCCAGCCCTAGCCCGGCAGTGGAAACGCGGCTACTGCCAGACCCTCTAACGACCAGACCAATTAGTGATCTCTTAATACCCAAATCTCTCAAGGCCCAGATATAGACCAAATCTTAAATCCTCAAGCCCAGATACAAAGACAGCAACCTACAAAGAAGACCCAGCCTAACACTTGTAGTGGGTCATGGAGATTCTCACCAATATATAAGACCAAAGAACATGATCCAAACCAAGATCTAGTTTTTACTCCTAGCCTAATACCAGGTTTTTGCGATATTAATAAGATTCGAGACCAAAACCCCAAGATCAAAACTCTTTCAAGAAATAGAAGGTTGTCAGCTGCTTCTGAATAACATGAATCTCACCCTCAACTCTGATGGAAAATGGTTGACACGCTAAAAGTGGGTTAGTGGAATCCTACAGTTTCTGTCTTTTCTTTTCTTTGAATCCGTTTCACTGTAAGTTCAGTATTCTTAAGTTAGAAATTCTGGAAGTCAAAGCCATCAATTTCCCATAAGGCCACAGTGACAGAGACACAGATTGATTTGTGTGTGTGCTGTCTGATAAGCATAACTCTGGGGTAATTGAAGCTCTGTGTTGGGGAGGAAAATCTTTTTTAAAACCACATAAAATTATCAGAAATATCAAGGTGTCTGTCTGTCTGTCTATCTGTATTTCTTCACCCCTGAGCAAGCAGTGCTGAATAAGATTAACATACTCCGTTGACTGGTTCCTGCAAAGGTTACGGTAATTCAAAAGAACATTCCAGGGATGAAAGTATTATTTACTGATTGAAGTAATGCTGAAGTTGCATTGCAGTTTGGTTCAGCTACAGTCCCATGATAGCTGTGGTTAAATAGTCACATGGTTCTCATGGTTTAAAAATGGTTTACTAGTGTCTGTTTGGGGTGAGCAGTGGTGATGTAACAGTGATGCAATGTTGTCAGGCTGTTTTGTGTTTTTGACGCTTTCAGCACATTTCAGGAAAGTAGGTTGGTAATTAGATCCAAATGAGGCCATTATGTAGAGATTGATTACAGCGGAGGTTACACGTACTGCTAGATGTCTGCACAAGACACACTGCTGCAGCCAGCCATGATTACACTGTCCTTGAGCAAGATCAGGCACTGAAAAAGGCAAAGGTAGATGAATAGCATGCTTGGAGCGGGGGTGTGTGTGTGTGTAATCATTTATACATGCATGGGGTTGGGTATGTGTGATTTAACTCTGGGGTTTGGTATATGATTAGTGTTTTGCAGGTTTGCTGTGAGAGCATGTGTTGTGTGTGAAAAAAAAAAAAAAAATATATATATATATATATAAATACCTGAACTCAAATCTCTCTCAAATGTCTGTTTTATTTCACTTACTGTGGGTTGTTGTGTGTAGTACAAGAACTATTAAAAAGAGGGATGAATTGCCACATTTATGATCACAATTAAGCCTGTTGCAATTATGTGATCGCAATAATTGAGCACTTCAAATTTCAATCTAATAATGTATTATATGATTTTATCGTATAACAATTTTTAAAAGTCTCTCTTGGGCCTTCTCAGATTGCGTTCCCATTTTTGCAACCAGTAAGGAATAATTGCAAGGAAAAATATTACCACATGAGGGAAATCATTGTGGTGTCCACGAAGGTGTGAAAAATAGGCATAAATCTAGCTTGCACATTTACCCAAATTATTATACGCCTGTTTAACCGAAGCTAATTTGGGCGGGTTTCTCCCATCCCCATAAAATGTCACCTCTCTGTCTTTCACGGCCCTGACGAGAAGGTCGATCTCATCGGCCGTGAACCTATGTGTTTGTCTAATATCTTTCTGTATCTGTGTCTTTCTATCTGTCGAAAGATTTTCATGACAACTTTAGTTCTATTAATGTTTCTGAAAGTCTCCATTCCTCTACAAAAACAGACAACTGGCTTCTCTCTCATTGTTTCTTCAAAATTGCAATAATAATCGTTAACAGGAGTGAGGCATTAGAATCGTTTTCTTATCTACCATCTTGAAGGATTCCACCTTTACAATCCCAATGTTATTCTGGATATCTGGATATGATATGAGATCAGCACATATTCACATTTAATCCTGAAACAGGAGGAATAGAGGAGAGAGAGAGTTGAGGGGAGGGGCTGTTGTAACAGATGCTCTCTAATTTAAAGCTGGAACGTGTGTGTCAGTGGCGAGCTGGGCTGTGAAGAATAAACGAGAGAGAGAGGGGAATAGAGTAGAGCTGTGTTATATAGCTTGCCCTGGCTGTATTGATTTGGATGCCAGAGACTGCGATAGAGAGAGAGAGAGAAGTGGAGACACTTTTTCAGATGGTCTCTTTGATACACAAACATAGGGGAACAGGAGAGAGAACTGGACAGTGTCTATCTGTGAAACAGTGAGAGAGAGAGAAAAAACAAGAGAAGAACTGCAGAAGCCAACTCTGATTGGAAGAAGAGTGTTTGTGAGAGACAGAGGCAAGCTGCGAGAAATGATGTGAGCGATGAAGAAGAAGACAGACACGGACTCTCATCTTTTGACTGGTGGGACCTGGATTGCGGAAAGCAAATTCTGCAGGATGCATTTCTGTTTTTAACCCTCAATACTCCTTCTGGATGGATTTGATGTGGTTTATGAAGTACAGAGGAAGACAAAAACTGTGTTTTGGATGCTGAACTATGTGATTAATTGATGTGATATGAATTAGTGATGTGTTTTAATTGGTCTTGCGGACCAAAGCTCCCTTTGGATTCAAGAAACTTGAAATGAATACAAAGACGAGACAGAGGGGAGGAGACGATCAATGATAAATTGAATGGAAGAATTCGTTACGCTCAGTGTGGTGGCTGTAGAAATAGAAATCCTGCGTTTTTATGTAGAGAAACCAATCATCTTTTGATTGTTATTTTGCTATTTTTGTATGTTGGTGGCGAGAATGATGCTCGTTGTGCTTTGCCCTGCACTTGCCCCGCCCCCAACCACACCTGTCCGTGCCTTGACCCCGCCCTCTTCTGATCATGCAAGTGTTGCAGATTGTTAAGGAGCTGGTGTCGCCCTCCCGCCGCCGCGCCAGTGGCCGTTTTGCAGGTGTGTATGCAAAACTGAGCTGTCTGTGTGTATATGTGCATGTGTGCGCATGCTTGGATTTTCAACCGGAATGCACACTGATTCATGGGAACTCGTGTCACCGTGAGGACCCAAATTGAGGAACCCCATGTGGAAACAAGCTTATAAATCATATATATTTTGTTCTGTCATTAATTTACAAAAATTAAAAACCAGCGTTTGTCCGACACATCACTAAGTCTGATATATCAGCTCATATTCAACATACGTTTTTTATGTTTGGCTGATTAATGTATGAAGTTGGAAGAAGTTATTTATTTTATTAGGTAGAAATGTTAAACAAAGAATGTAAATGGTATATGAAAATTATCACACCGTTTGCATTTCTATTATTAGTTATAGAAAGGCAAATGCTATAATACTTTCTTATATTCGCACAATTATATTCCACAAACCTTGAAAGATGCCCGTTATACTATATTCACTGGCTACTGTATGTAATATGTATAATATAAACTTTGCTCTTGAAGATATCAGCCAACAGGTACAGATCTAAATTTAGGTCATCGTTCGTTGAAAATCGCCCCCGCCATAGCTTTCAAAAGAACATTGTGAACATTATTAAAAGTGTCTCCTTTTGTGTCCTAAAGACAGAACGGTCAAATAGGGTTGGAACGACATGATGTACTTGATGACAGAATGCTATTTTTTGGGTGAATCCCTGTAAGACATGAAGTGCACCTTTTAAACCATGTTTCTATGTGTGCACGTTTATTTGTGTGTGCAATTGCTTCACAAAGAAGCCTCCACCCTTGACCTTGAATTATCGAGACCAAAGCCTGTTTTCCACGGTTCTGTCTTCAATTTGAAAATGATGATGGGGAAGTTTGTTGATCAATCTAACCCTGAATTGAGTAATCCAGGCAAGTCCCCTGTTAGCTGTGCCCATTATAGCTCATGGTTACATACACGTTTACCTCAAAAGCTTTTATTAAGGAAGTATGATGTGACATCTCTAAGTTAGTTTGAAATCAGCTATTTCAATCAGCTGTTGTTAACTTCCCATTTCAGCTTGTTAACTTCCTCCTTCTGCTTCTCTATTTATCAGCCTTTCTTTGTGTTTGTATTGCATGTGCGTGTATACGGGCACCTTTTGTGTAGACCGTTGGATTCACTCTGAGAATGCCTGGTTGATAATGTTGATTTATGTTGTTGCATTTCCAAACTTATTTCCTGTCATTTTCCCAGTTGCTTCCTGACAATAATGGGCTTGTGTCTCTTGCTTATGGTTTAATCTCACATCTTGTTTGCAAGATGAGAATCAGTGCATCCCAAATAATAATATTTTGAAAATAGTGTACATCAATTGTATATAAATTGTATTTGAAGCATGTGTTCATGCATGCTTTCTCAGCTTTAATTACCCACAATACCCTGCATGACGGAAAAGGAGGAGATTGTAACAGAATTGTATTATTATTTTTCAGATTTTAGCCCTTAAACAGGCAGGAGTGGAAAATGCAAAAGCAAAAAATAATTTCATGTAATTTTTTATGTCATCTGGCCTTAAATACAACATATCCAATATATATATATTTTTTAAATTTGATATATTTTGGATTTTATGAGTTGTCTCTCTTGAGACATGTTGCTGATTATAAAAAAAAGGACCAAGTCATCAATCTGTTAACTGTTACTCCCACTGTATGTTTAAAACAATTATGTTGACAAATTATATATCATTCGAAAGCGTACGAACTCAAGATTCTGCATGTGAGACCTGTTTTGAAATTGGACGTCGTGTTACCATAGAAACGGTATTCTAAATTATTTTAATGGGCTTCTCCCCTTATCGTCATGTTTCATAATTTATGATCAAAACCTTTTCTAATCTTGACAAAACACATATTGTCATATAGGTCTGAGTCTCAAGATTCCATATTTTGTGACAGAATTTGGACAGAAATGTATTAATTTGTTATGGCAGAATGCATACAATTAAATGCAATTGAAAATGTAAGTCACCCGGTGGCTATTTTTGGTATTATGCTTAAACAAACTCTCATGGGAACTTAAAGGTGCTCTAGTCTAAGCGATGTCAGGTGACTTGACTTCTTGTTGACGTTTAAAGTTTTTTTTTAAACAAAATGGAGGCTAGATAGACCCTCCCTCCTCCTCATCTGCACTGACCCCCCCAAACCCCACCCCCAGGGCCTTCTTGTCAGTTATTGGCTGGAACAGTTTGTTATGTTTCGTGGACGGGTTGCCGCAGTTTGTTTTTGTTGCCATTTGTGGAGCCTGGGGTGTCCGCATAGACCGCGTTTTTTTTTTCAGTGTGTTTAGGGTACAGGCAGCTAGCGGATGGTGAGGAGATGTTTGCTGTATGTGACAAAAAATGTTTTGGCCTAAAAAACGTATGACATCGCTTAGAGCACCTTTAAATATTTGTGATATCAACTTCAAATTCGGAACACAACTTGGTTAGATATATGGCTTTGATTTTATAGTAAATAGTATAGTAAAATACATATTTTATAAAAAAAAGAATAAATATGAAGTACAGTATATTTGATTTAATGAACAACATATGACTTAATTTTCTCCTTTTCCTTTTTCTTTAGAATAAAAAGTAAGTTTTATATATATATATATATACTTATCTCAAAATCTGAATGTTCTGCACCACTGGCAGCCATGTTGGTCAGGCTGACTAATTGATCACCAAAAAAAAAAAAAAAAAAATTGATGCAAATCATGTGACCAGCTTGCTCAAGACAGACCAAGCTGTCATAAGTGATAATATAATTTGATGAAAAAAATCGCTTTTATGCCCCAAAAAAGACAATAAAAACGACGTATCTCGTGAGACACGTTGCCTTTTATAGGGTTAAAAACAAGAATGAATTTTAGTGTAGCGTATTGTTAATGTTAATGTGCAAACAGTGATATCATGGAATAAATTAAAAGCATATAGGCTTGCTGATGGTTTGATTAGCTGTTCTTAAGTGAAAGAGGCTGATTCTGCCGTTTGATTGGTTGAGTCAAGTGGTAGTCTCAGGTCAGTGGTGTAACACAAGGATACGCAGGAGTAAATAATTTATCTTCTGCTTCCCTCATATTCTATTTCTGGTTCTTTTTTTTCTTTTGTTTCCCTCTCTCCTTTCTGTTCTGCCTTTTCATATTCTGCTTTTTTCTTTTCCTCCCACACTGCATTTTTACTACAAGGAAAAATCAATCAGTTTTTATCTTTATTTTAAATATGTTAATAGAGGCAAAAGCTAAAATATGTTGTCATCTCAGAGGAAAACTGTTCAAAGCAAACGTTAATGAGGTCTTGAAATAGAGTTCATTCATGTCTAAAGTTTTAGTCTCTGACGTTTCTCCTACAATTGATTTGGAGGACTAAAAATAGACAAAATGAGTCAATCGTTAGTGAAATATAGAGCCATAAAAACAATGTGAATTGCATATCTAAGGTTAAAATTTGGTATTGGGATAGTTTGAGAAATATTTGAGTTCATATTGAAATCTTCTTCTAATTACAAACTTTGTAAGGTTTA
The DNA here is from genome assembly GCF_016745375.1 of Pimephales promelas. The sequence continues at coordinate 18,922,110 of NW_024121144.1, forward strand.
AAGTTTTATTTAAAAATATTAAATTATTATGATAAAAATGTAAAGTGAGTACACACATGTGAAGTAATGTTTTTTTCATTCATACTCGTACCCAGAGGGGGCATTCGTGCAGAAAGTCCACAAGTGTGACTTATAGAGGTCAGAAAACATGTACTTGTACTTGAACTAAGTACGAATAGCGATAGCTGCTATTTATTAAAATTATTAAATGGATGTATACTTATTGGGACTATAAAGCCCTCCCAACACCTACCCCTGATCCTACCTAAATACATGTTTAACTTTTTTATTAAACATGTGTTAAACCATTTATTTTCTTTTTTTAAAATATTTCATTCATTATTATTGAAAATAAATGGCTTTCCAATCTGATTTGTGATAGGAAAAGGGAGTAGAGCGAGTTCGGCAACAGGGTGGATTTGAACTCGGGTCGATTTGCATCAAATCCTCCATGCAAATCCTTACACTCTGACGTTGTAAAGGGAGTTAGGAGGATAAACTATATTATTCTCTTTTGTTGGACAACAGGTTTGCAAATGCTTGTCATTACAAGTTTAGAAAGTTGATTGGTGTGTGTGTTGCTTTTTCAAATGCACATTATAAGGGTCTCAAACTCACAGCGCTTGTAATTATGGAGCAGCATTTACTGCAAACCGATCGATATGCTTTGATCGCAGTGCCATGCTTGAACATGAAGCACGCTGTTCATATGCTTATTTAAAACTGCAGTTTGTAACTTTTATTGGGTTAAAAATGATCTAAAATAGATTTTTTAACAAAGACATAACCAGCCACTGTTCAAAACAGTGTTCAAAACTTGGCTTAGCTCGATTCAAAGCAGTAAGCTTGTAAAAATGTTTTTAATTCCAGTGGTACTGGTGAAGGAGTCTCAGCTAGTAGACTATATTGAGTAATTACATCACATCTGTACACATAAAGGAGGAGTCTCGACTAGTCGGCTATATCGAGTCATTACGTCACATCTGTACACATAAAGAAGAGTCTCGGCTAGTAGACTATATCGAGTCATTACGTCACATCTGTACTCATAAAGAAGAGTCTCGGCTAGTGGGCCATATCGAGTCATTACGTCACATCTGTACACATAAAGAAGAGTCTCGGCTAGTGGGCCATATCGAGTCATTACGTCACATCTGTACACATAAAGAAGGAGTCTCGGCTAGTGGGCCATATCGAGTCATTACGTCACATCTGTACACATAAAGAAGGAGTCTCGGCTAGTGGGCCATATCGAGTCATTACGTCACATCTGTACACATAAAGAAGAGTCTCGGCTAGTGGGCCATATCGAGTCATTACGTCACATCTGTACACATAAAGAAGGAGTCTCGGCTAGTGGGCCATATCGAGTCATTACGTCACATCTGTACACATAAAGAAGGAGTCTCGGCTAGTGGGCCATATCGAGTCATTACGTCACATCTGTACACATAAAGAAGAGTCTCGGCTAGTGGGCCATATCGAGTCATTACGTCACATCTGTACACATAAAGAAGGAGTCTCGGATAGTGGGCCATATCGAGTCATTACGTCACATCTGTACACATAAAGAAGAGTCTCGGCTAGTGGGCCATATCGAGTCATTACGTCACATCTGTACACATAAAGAAGGAGTCTCGGATAGTGGGCCATATCGAGTCATTACGTCACATCTGTACACATAAAGAAGGAGTCTCGGCCAGTAGGCTATGAGTCATTACATCACATCTGTACACATAAAGAAGAGTCTCGGCTAGTGGGCCATATCGAGTCATTACGTCACATCTGTACACATAAAGAAGGAGTCTCGGATAGTGGGCCATATCGAGTCATTACGTCACATCTGTACACATAAAGAAGGAGTCTCGGCCAGTAGGCTATGAGTCATTACATCACATCTGTACACATAAAGAAGAGTCTCGGCTAGTGGGCCATATCGAGTCATTACGTCACATCTGTACACATAAAGAAGGAGTCTCGGATAGTGGGCCATATCGAGTCATTACGTCACATCTGTACACATAAAGAAGGAGTCTCGGATAGTGGGCCATATCGAGTCATTACGTCACATCTGTACACATAAAGAAGAGTCTCGGCTAGTGGGCCATATCGAGTCATTACGTCACATCTGCACACATAAAGAAGGAGTCTCGGCCAGTAGGCTATGAGTCATTACGTCACATCTGTACACATAAAGAAGGAGTCTCGGCTAGTAGACTATATTGAGTCATTACGTCACATCTGTACATATAAAGAAGAGTCTCGGCCAGTAGACTATATTGAGTCATTACGTCACATCTGTACATATAAAGAAGAGTCTCGGCTAGTGGGCTATATTGAGTCATTACGTCACATCTGTACATATAAAGAAGAGTCTCGGCTAGTGGGCTATATTGCGTGTGAGGATGTTGGAGGTCGAGATTTATAGCCTTTTCTCATAGCACTTGATATGATTAAACTTATCAATTTGATGGCGGATCCAGAAAGTTTCAAACGACAATCAGCAGTGACATATGAAACCATACGAAAACAAGGACACATATCGGAAGGACATTACATGTAGTAAACTCAATGCTGACTTTGTTAACATTAACAAATTTGAGAACAAAGTTTAAAATGCACGGTTTGACATGATATGACATGCGCTCATTAGATTTAATCAGCGTGATTTACTGCAATGTGGTAAAAATCCTTATGTTGTCAATTCGCACGTTCTCCTCAATATCAGTTTTGCGCGATATGATAACTTATAAGCGATTGTTAGATTTAATCAGCGTGATTTACTGGACTGTCAGAACCAGAACAAAAGTGGATGTTTCTTACTAGTTCAGTTCAGACGACATTTTCCTGTGAAAATTCTTATGTTGCTCATTTGTGATTCTGAATGCCAGTATCCACACCAGCGCAGAGACTGACAGCCTCACGGTCTCCTCAAAACATTGAATTCATCCGCACTGTGCCGTGCCGAGGCACAACCCACGTAAAGTTGATGATTCTGGGAATAACTGCAATTGCACATTTCGAACAGAGATGGCAACAAAGAAGAAAAACTACAAACTGCAGCTTTTATTAAAACTTTTAATGTTGATTAATCATGCAGCCCTAACCTCACAAACACAAACAAGCCTATAACAAACTCTCACTTCACACAAACAAGCGGCTCTGTCTCACACACTCTATGTCACACTGTACAGCCCTGTTTTGTTATCTTGGCAAATGTGAGCACATTTTGAGACATTGTCGAGATCTCTTATGAAACTAGACACATGTTGAGATTTACTTAAGTAAGTTTACATTTGCTCTACACCCTTTATATAAGATACAACTGAATTACTGTATGTAAGAGGTCTGTGTGTGTGTGTGTGTGTGTGTGTGAATAGGAGCTCTTGTTAGTCAGTCAGTCTGGTATTTAGTGTGTGGGTCTAAAGTGTGACGTGTCTCTGAAGTAAACAAACAGCCGTATTGTCAGAGCATGTCTCGTTGCCTCCTTTCCTCTTTGCTGTCATCTTTCTCCAACATTCCTCTTTCATTTCTCAATTTCTTTCTCTTTTCTCCTCATTCTCTGTCTCCCCTTGGCGTCTCATTTCACTCAGAGTGATGAGAAACTGGAATTTTTTTAGTTTACATGCGGTTGACTTTAACATGGCGAGTTAAGGAAACTGAGACGTGTTTGAGTATTTGTGTGCGTGTGTGTGTTTGTCACACTCATGCATACCAAATATCTGAATGGCAATACAGACCATGGGGAGATTGAGCCAGGTAAGATCTGATGACCTCATTCATCCGTCTCTTCTTTAAAAGAACATATGTATGATAACATTACATTTCATTATGATGTCAGCTTTTATTTTCGTTTTGAAAAAAAGATGGACCGGCTGTTGGTAGATAATAATAATAATACATAATTACAAATTGGTTATTGGACACTTAAAAATAAAAGAAACTGGATCTTGTATTTTCTACACAAAGCTGTACTTTGATCTTTGCATTAAATGAGAGAATGAAAAGAATGTGGCTCTGTCATAAAATATGCAGACTCTACATGTGGTGGGTTCTGGTTTGTTCTCCAACAATCTTTATTCCTCAACGTCTACATTTGAAAGAAAAATGTCACCGTAGAAACATTGCAGCAATAACCACATGAAATTGATCTGTCAAACGTTCAATTTGTTTTTCGACCGTGTGCGCCCTTGGCCTCTGCTCCATCTTGTCTTTCATTAAGGATAAAATAAGGATGAAATGATGTATGAGTCAAGGGTAGAGAACAACAGGCGGGAAATGAACGTGTCACCAATCAGGCCTGACATTAGTCACACTTGCACTCTGATGAGAGAGAGAGAGAGAGCAATGAGTCTTTGCATGCTAATGTCCTCAGCACACACTGTTAATGCTGCACAAAATGTATTTAAATTATTGTTTTTGGCATAAATAATTAAGGATGCACCGATGTGAACATTTTGGCCGATACCGATAACCGATAATTCTTTATATTTGAAAGCCGATAACCGATATATTTGTCCGATAAATCGAAATATAATTTTTGAGAGCCTGATTGCAAAAACAAAAGTCTCACAATTAAAATCCATTCTCATTATAATTTCATGTAGCCGATATGACAGAACATTTTGCACAAAACTATATTTTCCTTTTTGATTCCAGTCATATTTCAAGCAATTAAGATCAATCATGCTGAACAGTGCACATCTAAAGAGTCTCAGGTGTCAAGCTTATCAGCTTATCAGCTTTAATACATCAGCCAAATTTTATTATCAGGCCGATAACGATAACATAAAAATGAACAAATATCGCCCGATACCGTTATGCTGGCCGATATATCATGCATCACTATAAATAAATAATCCATGTAACTCCCTGTTAAACATTTGCTTCGTCATGGTTTAGAAAAGAAAATACTATTGCCATTTATTTTGTACACCATTTACTAACTGCTAATGTGAAATAAATCAAATGAGGTATTAAGTTTGTTTGCTTTGGTTGCTTTTTCTTTGTTTTTACTAGCCAAGGGGACAAGTGGAAATCATTTCAAATTGTGTTGCTTTTTGAGCCTTGACTTAGTACATCTGTTCCACCGTGGGCTGAACCTGACTCTGTGATTTGAATGATGGCTTGGTGTTTGTGGCTAAAAGACGCCCATGTACGAGTGAGCTGTAATGACAGACGCCATTACAGGGTTGTGTGTATGTGTGTGTCTGAGAAGTCATAAAGGTCCAGACCATTCATTGACATTACATGCCTGAAAATACCACAACCACTCTGATGAAGAGCTGGGGATTTTTTCGCCATAAAGAGAGGTGATGAGATTGAGAAAGACAGAAGAACATTGTACGGGAAGTGAGGGAGAAAATAGAAATCACTAAGTTCCTAAAGTGTTGATAAAAATAGCTGGGGAATGTCTGCCTCCTGACTAACTATAACTGTATGATCTTTGTTAAATGATGTCAGACAGTGTCAGCATTGGTGTGTGTGTGTGTGAGACAAAGAGCTGGACGGCTCTTGACTCTGAGTGGAATCGTCTGTGAAGGCAAAGATGCCATAATGAAAACAGAACATGCGTTACTCTTAGGGCTTTTGCACACAATAGAGACTAGTGTCTGTTTGTTTGTGTGTGTGTGTGTGTGGTACTTAGGCTATGTCCTCAGTACACACAAACAAACAAAAAATTACAATAAAAATACAATTCCACAATAAAAAACCTATCGTTCAATGGAAAGGTTATGTGAATGTTAAATATTCTTCATGGAACTATCAATGCCTATCAAGTGTTGATAAACAAGTTTGAATTAGTGATGTGCGTCACGAGACTGATTTCATATACGTACGTTTTAATGAATATTTTGTTACTCAAGAGCAATTTAAGCACCACAAATAACTTTCTTGGCACTTGTAGCACTTAGCACTTGGCAAATTGTGCTACAGAAATGAGTTGCTCAGCTCAGAGTTTGCCACCAATTTTTGTTGTTTTTGACGTACACTTAAGAGTCCCAGTGGACATCATCCATTTCTTTCGCTTACTATTTCATCATGAATACTAGGCAAATTTAGATTTGCTTTGAAAGTTAGTCTGGCAAAGAGCTCATTCAAGCCCATTTCCAATCCGACGAAATCGCGGCACCAATCAGAAACGTTGGGGCGGGATTTACACGATGACGACAGCGCTGGGATTTTGAAGCAGATTTAATAGCCTAAATTACAAAGATGGATGCCGCCGTCAAACATCACTCTCATCTGTTTTAAGCGATTTGAACATTTCCTTTTTGTTAAAAACCGAGCAAAGAACAACACTCGGAGATGTTTCTCCGCTGGCCGCCGCTCTCCTTCATCGCTATGATTGGTTTTAGGTCTACCCGCGACGTCCGTTGGTGACGCCCCTCTGGACATGATTTGTCTTTGACGCTTTGCCAGACCATAACTGAGAATGGTCTGGTTTTAACCAGGCTAATGAATACTACATACAGTATTTGCCATATAGCCTACTGCTTTTGGCATACTGAGTAGTAGTAGGAAATTATACTATAGTATAGGAATATATACCCCAAAATTGCGAAAGTGATAAGCCAACTTTTGAGTTTCACATATTTGTGAGTATTTAATAATATTAGCTGTGACGGGTCCCATTTCAAAAAATGAAAAAATGCTGCTGTTTTTCCTTCATAAATCGGCATTTATTGTATTTGGAGTCAGCTTGTTGCAGTGTCTGTGCTCAGCAGTGCAGCTCTGTAAATTGTCAGGGAAGATGAGCTGTGATTTCTTCACTCTTATCCTTGTGAAATGAGCTCTGTTAATCTGACAAATGACCATTAAGAGGGATTGAAATGGTTCTCATACTTATGTACGACGTCTCTTCCGCAGAGGCCTCAGAGAACGTTCGCTCATCTCTAAATACGCTGGCGCTCACATACGCTCAGCGTGAGCTGTCAGACTGATGTATGGAGCATGAACGAGAGAGTGTTGAGCTGAAACATGGTGCTGAGTGAATGCTAATGTACCATGGAGGCCCTAGAGCTTTAAGACCACCAGCCATGGAAAAAAAAATCTCCTTTACATGTCTCTTCTCTTCTCATCTTTTCTCCATTTGTCTCTCACATACATCTTTCATATACTCTTTTATTCCCTTCTCAATATCTTCTCTAACGTCTCCTTTTGTCTCTCATATACTCTTCCTTTCTCATCTCAGCTTATTTCTCACATAGTCTTGTCTTGTCTCATTTAGCCTCATCTCTCATAGTCTTGTCTCATTTATTTCTCACACATAGCCTACTATCTTGGCTCTTCTCTCATATACTCTCTTCTTTCCTTATGTTCTTTTCTTACATAATCTTGTCTCATCTCATACTCTTGCTTTATCATCTCAACTCATTTCTCACATAATCTCATCTGATCTCGTCTCATCTCTTTTCTCAAAAATTTTCATTTTTGGGTGAACTAACCCTTTAACTCTTCTTGTTTAATCTCATTCACTGTCTCATCACATCTCATCTGCTCCATGTGCTTCCATTTTCACTCTTGCATCTGGTAAATACACACACTCACACACAAACAAGCACCATCCTTCCATAAAAATTCCATAGGCTTAAAAGCCTATTCATTCAGAACTGAGAATCTGGCTGGCTTTGACCCAAGGGCTGAAAGCTGGTGGAAGCCTGTGTAAGTAAGTGTTGCCTGTAAAATACACCCAGAAAGGGAACCAAGCCAAACAGGAAGTGGCAGCGTTAACCTAATTCCAGGAGAGGAAATGATTGGCCACCATGTGCGCTGGTTGTAATCTCATTGGCCGGCTGCATGAAAAATAGATGTGTTTGTGCACTGGCACCAACGCACGTTAAATACACTGAAAACCCAATCCTACATCAACAGCTCCACAGCAGAGCTCTTCACGGGAGAATGTTTCCAATTTTTCCAATTCATAGACAACATCAAAGTCCAGGCTGGGATTCAGTAGGGTGCTTTATTGCCCTCAAACACAGACTTTTCTCTTATCTCACTCTGTTTCTCGAGCTGTGCTGGTTTTGTCGGAACGTCCTAGGTTCGATAATAGTTAAGCTCTGTAACATGCTGTCAAATGCCACAGAAAATCATCTCAGTTTGTAAAAATAAGCACAATTGGTTTTAGTTTAATGCTTTTAGTGTGTGTGCAATTCAGTATTATTGGAATTCAATATGTTTTGGAGAGTATACAAGCATAAATGTGAAAAAAACCTGGGGTTACTATAGTAGTTACAGATAGTTCACTCATAAATGAAAATTCTGTCAGCATTTCCTCACCCTCATGTTGTTTCAAACCTGGTGGGGTTCTTCTGTGTATCACAATATGTGTATGATAAATGTTATATAAAAATATAATATATTTTGAATAATGTTGGTAACCATGAACCTTTGATGGCCATTGATTTCCAAAAAAAAAAAAAAAGACACTGAGATTTTTCAAAGAATCTTGTTTCGCGTTCTGCAGTAGAATAAGTCATTCAGGTTCGGAAAGACATGAGGGTGAGTAATTATGACACAAATTTAATTTCTTCACTTTTTTAGTTATGGGATAACTTATGATTATTTAACAGTGCTTTGCAGATAATGTTTCCAGGTAAACATGGCCATGACAATAGTTGAAAGATTTTTGCTCAGACCGGCTTATTACAGTATAATAAAATCATATTAATAACATGTATAATATTTACATCTTGTGGCTATGCTTTCGAAACAGTTTATTGTGTTTATTGCAGTAGAATGTTTTTTTTTTATTCTGTAGCATTGAATCAACTGTTTAAACAGCCTCTGATTTTATTTGTAATAAACTTTCAATATTATTTTCTCCTCATAATACAGATGTACGGTATTGAACACGGAACCTTCCTATAAAAGCAGACCCACGTTGTTTGCTTTAGATGTGAATGACGCAGTTTGCCCTTGAGAGCCACATACTGGCTCAGACCTATGTGATCAGCCACTTGTTGCTATGCTCTAGCGGATAGAAAAGAGAGAATGTGTGTGTGTGTGTGTTTGTTAAAGTGCAAAGAAAGTCCAATTTCTTTTCATTTCTGTAAGCCTGGCTTATTAGTGAGATGATTCACGTATTGGATGGTGAAAATTGCAGCTAATTGGTCTATTTTTTTCTGTTTGTCTTTCCAGCGTCTAATTCAGAGCAGGATGCTGCAGTGAAGTTGGAACAGGAGCGAGCTGAGATACTCGCCAAATATGACAAGGTGAGAGAAAACAGCTGTCATTCACTCACCAGCCAAATACCCTCCAATACACTTCCGAGAAAAACAGTAACACAACAAACATGTACTCTGATCCAATCAGATACCTCCTTCCACCATAATTCACAACCTGCACCTTCTTTGGGAAGATTCTCTGTAATCTCATTTGCGACACTTTGCTAAAACGTTGTCTGCCTGATGTTAGAAAGATTGGTCCTGATTGGTGAAAAGAGTCCTCTTGAATTGCTGAAATATGTAGCAGGCATGAGGTGAAACACCTGTTCCCCATCTGCTATGTATATCACTTATGTTGGGAGGCTAACTGTTATCCTAAGTTCACATCTGGCATTGTATCTTCATCCATGCTTTCCAGAAGATACACTCGTTACAAGACATAGGTGAAGTATGTTGGTTTACATGGAAGGAAGTGGCCTTTAAAGTGAAATGAGACATCGATGCATAATGATTATGTGGTAATAAATATTATGACTTCATCTGTCCCCTTTCTATGATTAATGTGTGTTTACACTGAACGCTTGTGTAAGGTCTCATGGTTTGTCCCATGAAATCTCTCAAGCATGGCCGGTTTGTTAATTGATAGTTTAAATTGAGTGTAATCTGAGCACTCATTAGGGAGCTGTAAATCTGTAACGTGTCTGTTAATTGGATTGTGATAAGCTCCCTTACGTAGGGATTCTCCTCTCAACTCAAGAGAGCACAAAACCTAAACTCCATTACAGTTTTAATTTAGTTATTTTAATTTTTTTTTTAACTTTTAACATTTCTACTCCCTGAATTCTTGCATTTTTGCACAACTTGCTCCCGATGAAAACCGATACTAGTTCACAAAAACAACACTTTGTTGTTCCAAACCTGTTTTTGTTTTGTTTGTTTTTTTTGTTTTGTTTTCTGTTTTGTTTTGTTTTTCTATTTGTTTTTGTTTTGTTTTTGTTTTTGTTTTTTTTGTTTTGTTTTGTTTTGTTTTCTGTTTGTTTCTTTTTCTGTTTTGTTTTGTTTTGTTTTTCTTTGTTTTGTTTTCTGTTTTTTTTTGTTTTCTGTTTTGTTTTTTGTTTTGTTTTTCTATTTTGTTTTGGTTTGGTTTGGTTTGGTTTGTTTTGGATAATGAAAATAAAAAAGGACTGGCTCGTTATTCATTGAAAATCTTGACATCGGCCCCAGATCTCACGTGGATTCTCATTGAGAGGTTGCAATGTCTGATTTGTTAAGAAATAACAAATTTCTTCAGTCTGATTTTTGGTTTTATAAATTGGTTGATCCAGTTCCCAAAAACGTCCTGAATGTTTTGTTCCCGTTCTAACATAACTCACTGATTCATCCTTTCAGCGGTGTGTTGAAGAGGTTGAATTAAGAGCCCAAACTCCTTAAGAGGTTTTGTTGTGTCCAACAACAAAGTAACAGTTGGACTGTCAACACAACAAATTGCACACTGAGATGTGTCCTCCTAAATCCATCCCCTCCAAAGCATAGTTTTCACAGCCAGCCAAACAGCGCATCTGCAACAGACTCCATATTATGTTTATTAAAGAACTCATTGTTCAGGCTCTAGTTTTGGGTGTTGTCACATTTTACAGTAACAGAAGGGAAGTGTGAATGCCACTAAACCAGGTTGTGCTGTCATTTAATAGTCACTCATTGTTTAAATGTCAAATGTTAGTCCAATATCATAAAATACAAATGTAAACATGTTAGTGCATGCCATTTTGTTCTTGTGAGTTCATTCTGTCAGGTCTAGAGGGATGAATAGATCCAGAAAGACATGAGAGAAAACAGTGGAGGAGGGGTGTGCCCTTGGCATGTGTCACAGGCCGAAATATTTCCCACAGCCACGCGTGTCACTGTGACATGCCATCAGATTAGCATATCCCACTGTAGATTTATGCCTGTGACATACAGGAGAGGATGAGAGAGATAAATGAGTGTGTGCGCGTATGCCCTTGATGTGGCTTTTTTTGTCTCTGATTTTCGATTTCCTTCATACTCTTTCTTTTTTATCGCTCCCACTCTTGTTCTCTCTCCTGCCGATTGATTCCTCCCATTCTTTTTTCGTTCTCCAGCCCTCCTAGATCTATCGAGACCTTCACGTTTTCTTTGTGCATACATTTTCTTGCCTAAGTGACAAAGTCCACATGTTGTTTATTACATTGTTAGTCATTGGTGTGACAGTTCAATGGCTTTTGGGATGAAATTATTTTGTCAATGGGTAGCGTGCTTCACCTTTCTTTTCATATGTTTAAGTGACACATTTAAAATGTGAATACAAAATTGCCATTTGTCAAACTAGGCATGCATAGTGCACACAAATGATTGAAACTATGCATTTATTTAATTGTTTAATTGCAATTTTTATATTGGCCATTTTATATTGGCAAACTTATATATGGAAGTTTGTTTCCACCAACAGAATAAAACATTTTACGACTTTTTATCTCACAATTGCGACTTTTTATCTCAAAATTGTGAGATTTTGCAATTTTGCAATTGTGAGACTTGCAATTGCGAGTTATAAAGTCTTAGGGAAAGTCTTAGGGGAAAAAAAGACTGACTTTTTTTCTTCACAATTGCGAGTTTATATCTCACAATTCTGACTTTATAACACACAATTATGACTATATATATCACACAATTCTGAGATAAAAAGTCAGACTTGGAAGATGCAAACTCTCAATTGTGAGAAAAAATAGATTAAAAGTCGCAATTACCTTTTTTATCTTTATTTATGTGGCGGAAACAAGCTTCCACCATAATATCAGTCATATTTTTTAAATATTATCTGCTTATATTTAAATGAAGTGTCTGTGTTAAGCAGCCCTGAATTAACTGCACTTTACGAAAAAGTTTACGTTTAGAAAAACACATTTTGTGTAATGTGTATGTGTGGTCAGAAAATGTGTCTCTCCGTGGTGGTCCTCCTTTTGTAAACACACTGTTCTTACTCAAGGATGATCTGCTTCTGCCCCAGGTGCCTCTCTCTTTATTTGTGGTGTACTGAACCTTTCATATTCTGCCCACCCCTCATTATGTACCTAAGATATGTATGAACAGCAAATTCACAGATTAGTGGAGCCAAACACTTTACAAACTCAAGCCTTGAGCAACTCCACACACACATACACGCTAAAACTATGTCTCAACTGATGTGTACTCACTGCTTTGTGTTATTTGTGCTTTCAGGGTAAAGAAAGTGCGGAGGTGGAGCCGTGGGAGGAGGCCAATTTTGATCTGTATAAAGCGGTGGACCGCTTCGGATTCCTGCAGTAAGAAATGTGCATTATTCTGTTCTGTGAGATCTTACACGTTACTGAGGAGATGCAGGTACTAGAGAAAGCCAGCAGAGTCGGAGCGTTCCCTGAAGCCCTATTTTGTTGTTTGTCTTTTTCTTTGGCCTGTCCTGTCTTCTCGTTTCTCCTCTCTTCTCGGCTTGGCAGGGAGGTTTGAGGTTTACCCAGGCCCCTTAAACAGCAGTGCCCTATGCGATATTTATAGGGTGCCACATGTGTCTGGTATATCAGGAGTCTGTAATTGCAGGGTTGAAAAAAAAGAAAAAAAAAACCTGGAAGAGAACAAGCAAACTGAGAGATAGATAGACCTGGCTCAGTTTTGTCAGTTTTTCTTATGATCTTGGTTTTTTTTTTTTTTTTTTGTTTGTTTGTTTGTTTGTTTTTGTTAGTTATTTTGTATTTTAAGGGTTTGTTTGTTGTTGTTTTTTTTTTTTTTGCTTGTTTGTTTGCTTTGATCTTATGCTTTTATTCTGCTATTTTTTTATTTTTTTATTTTTTGCTTTAAGTTTTGTTTGAGCTTTGTTTTGGTTTTGCTTTGTTTTGTTTTTCTAAAGATGGCAATATTTGTTTTTAAAAAAAAAACCCAAAAAAACATATGAACACGTCAATAATTACACTGATTCTGATTGGTTTTTCACAACAACATATTTGAACTCTCCAAGTAATTTATTTCGACCACAGTGCTGTGGTGCCTTAAAGTTGTAGTTCACTTTTAAAAAAAAAAAATACTTTTGCTGATAATTTACTCACCCCCATGTCATCCAATCCCCCATGTCTTTCTTTCTTCAGTCGAAAAGAAATTAAGGTTTTTGATGAAAACATTCCAGGATTTTTCTCCATATAATGGACTTCAATGGGAACCAAACGGTTCAAGGTCCAAAAGACAGTTTCAGTGCAAACTGCAAACTGATCAAAGGGCTTTAAACGATTCCAGACGAGGAATAAGGGGGTCTTATCAAGCGAAACAATCGCTCATTAAAAAAATTACTCAAAAAAAGATTTGTTCATTTTGATGAACAAGTTCGAACAGGAGAGTCACAAACTCTCATTTGAACCTTGAACCGTTTGGTTCCCATTGAAGTGCATTAAATGGAGAAAAATCCTGTAATGTTTTCATCAAAAACCTTAATTTCTTTTCAACTGAAGAAAGAAAGATATGGAAATCTTGGATGACATGGGGGTGAGTAAATTATCAGCAAATGTTTTTTTTTTTTTTTTTTTTGGTGAACTACTCCTTTAAAGTTGCTGCCTATGTTGACAGAAATAAAGCTCTCTACGTTTTAGAACAGAGCCATAATGTCATGTCACGAATTCCCTGGTTTTCCTCATGAATATCCCAGATCAGATCCAAAATGGCAGCCATTTCCTGTTTGCTTAGCTGACTAAGATCTTGCACTTTGAACAGTTTCAGGGGTGGGGGTCATGAGGGTATCATTACCAATAATGATGTTTATTTATCCAGTTATGTTCACTTCCTGTGGAACAAAGTAATTCCTTTTTCAGTAATACATGTGAGAAACCAAGATTTGACGTCAGCAGCATAAACCAGCGCATGATTTATGGATGCGTTTTCTGTCCTGCATGGCCAGACAGAATTTCTGTCGTGTTATGTGAAAAGTGGACAGATATTAGTAGCTATGTGAGAGACCAGTGTAGTCTGACTAAAATGAGTTTTGTCCAACTGTGTGTATTTCCTTTTTATAATAAAGTGTGTTTTGTCTTTCACAGTGAGGAGGAGCTTCCAGTGTATGACAGGAATGTAGTGGAGGAAAAGGTGAGTCCAGTGCTCTGTTTGTATCCAAGGCAACAACATGGTTAAACTTAAACCTCATGTATTCATTCTGCATCTGTGAAAAATAGAACCAAGATCTGGATGATGAGGAAGACACTTTAAACCTATTTATCAACACAATTGTGTGCAATGTTTAGGCTTTATTAAAAAAAAAAAATGTAACTTAAGTAATGGAATAACTTTAAGTGTAAACATGCTGTAAGTCTGAATTAATTCATTTTTATGTAAAATAATTGCCATTTGGATGCAAGTATGATTCCCATTCTCATGTAGGGGATACCACATGAATCAAGTTTGTTGCAATTTGTCAAATCCATAACTCACAATAACCTTTTTGTAATTGATCACAGTTAAAAATAAATACTCAATATTATAAGAATAATCGCTGTATTTCCAGTGTAGAGTTGCAGAATACATATAACACATAGGAAGGAAAGTCATTGTAATCGGGGAGCAAAAGTCTCAAGAATTGGTTGAACCTGACATGGTCTGCCATACTTTTTATTTGTGTTTTTTTCTGTTAACTTTGACCCTAAGAACAAATAATTGGAGGGTCTGCTCTGCTGGAAATATTGCGAAAAAAATAAATAAAAAATCTGGTCATTTTAGTGCATGCACCCTTTATTTTTTATCTGAAAAATGTGAAAAAAAAAAATGTTTTTCATCAAATCCTTAGTGGTTTGGGTAGGCTGTCAATAAATGAATTCCAGATACACAGAACACAACATCCACTGAAAAAATAACTCTTAAAACACATTTCTACATGATTTTGCATCAATTTAATGCAAAAGAAAGAAAAAAAAGGCTGGGAAAAAGCCGTTTTCTCACTTGTTTCCAATATTTTCATCTTTACTTCATTTGGCAATCAACTATTCCCCTAAGTTATGACATCAGTCAATAAGCACTATACTCATTCCACATAATTTTTTTTTTTTTTTTTTTATAAAAATCCAACGAAAATTAATGGATCTGTGATGGTTTCACTACTAGTTGGCGATCAACAGGCTCAGCACTTCAGTAGAATTTTAGACTACTCTCAAAATTCTTAAAAAACATGCTGGATATTAGACATGCTGGGCAACTGTGTGAATTTGAGGGAAATGGACTTCATACATGCACTAAAATGTCCTTCACCACTTGGTTAAAAGTAAATATAAAAATGACAGACAAGTGATTCAGATTCAAAATTTCTTGATTTGTTTTTCACACATTTAACATGCAAAAAGTGTCAGGTTATAAAGTGAAAATGAGCTCTAAATTGGAGAAACACAGAAACATTGCTTCCTCAGAGTCCGTTATGCTCTTGTAGAGAAAATATCTGAAATGTGTTTTTAATGGGTGGCCTCCTAAATTGTAAAAATGCTGTTTATTTAATACTGCTTTCTAGATCTCACTGAAATCCATTTTCATCTTTAAACATTAAGGTATTGTTTGTCTTTTTGTTTGTTTTTTTAATACATTTTGTCTGTTTAGCATAAACATCTGGAATTGGAGAGAACAACAAAATGGCTGAAAATGTTGAAAAGCTGGGAGAAATACAAGACCAGCGACAAGGTGCGTGTATAACAGGCACTTCATGAACAGACCATGACTCTGAAGGACTTTGAGAAAGTCAGTTTGTCAGTCTTGTGTGTGTGTGATTGGCTGAAGTTCCCTTTGGCTGTCTCTGTCCTGTTTGGCTGTACTCTGTCCTCGCTGACATTGGACCATTCCCCTAAGAACGGTCGGTGTCTGTCTATATTGTTTGGACATCTTCAGGCAGCTTGGCGTGTTCAATTGCTTTTCTGTCCACTAACAGTGTCTAGTGTGAAATGAGAAATCTTCATACTGCCTGAGGTGGAGCGTGACCGTTGTTCAGTTTATGACTCTGTGTAGAGATAATCATTACTTCTTATTATTAGTCCGATTAGTTTGATTTGACTGTCACACTGTGTCTACACTAAGCGAGCATTAGCATGAAACATAGCATGTGTGTTATAATAGTAGGAAGGACAGAGACACATTTCACCATTGCTAAAGTCTAGCTCAAGCCAGTTGTGAACAAGCAATAAGTACACTTATTGTGAAAATTGCTGATGATATTACAGTCATATGGATTATTCTGTCAACAATGGAAATGATCTGGTGATCTGCGTGTTGTCCAGAATTAATAAATATACTGTATAAATATTAGTCTGAAGTGATTTGGCAAATGTAATTTCCCAATGATCTGAGGTGCAAGGTCAATACCCAGCCTGTTCTTCCTCTTGCAGGATAGATCGGGCTGATGTTCACTCTTTAATCACCAAGTGTCAAGTTTATTATTCCAGACAAATCCCACCCAGTTCATGTCCTGTTTGATCTTCAGCCGTGTAGCTCATGCTATCTTTCACATTCCCTTTGCACTATTTTTTGTTTGTTTATTTGTTTGTTTTTCAGTATCTGTCCTGTGCCTTGATTCTTGCATCTTTAAGATTTAAAATATACAACTCATTTTCTTTAAATCGTTTATATGACGAACAATTCATCCACATAAAAATTGTTTCATTGTTTGTATTGGCGCTTTTCCAATGCTGAGTGCGGCACAGTTCGGCTCGCTTTTCCACTGTGTGGTACGACTCGGCTCGACGCGGCACGGCTCGGTTCGGTTCGCTTTAGCTCGGTTGCTTTTCCACTGCAGGTGGGATTATAGACTGATCGATAACAGCGGTGACTGTTACTGGCTATTTAAATCTAGCGGATTCTGTCTGACCAATCAATGATCTGCAGTGTTTCACATCACATTTAGTACCGTTTAAACCCAACAGACCATTTAAAGCGAGCCGTACCGTGGAAAAGCGGCACAAGTTAGCCGTACCGTACCATGCAGCGGAAAAGCGCCAAAGCGTGCCGTACCGAACCGTACCGTACCATGCTGTGGAAAAGCGGTATAAGTATGTTATGTTTAGTTGTGTTATTAAAATGCCCATTCACTGTAGGTAAATCGTCTAGTTTTAAATAGTTTTAAATTATAGTTTTATAATTTATAGCAGGAATGCTCAAACATTATGTTTTACATGTAAAATCTCACTGGGTACAAGGTCAAATGGGTTCGCCTAACATAATGTTTGAGCATTGAACTACCTAACAAGGTAGGCAAAGTTTTTCATAAACACTATTTTGTTATTCTGGTTGAAACTCTCTTCATGGCCCAAAAATGCCGAACGTCCAATGCCGAATACAATACGATGTCCTACCTGCCTGTCAATATATTTATTTGCATACCTCCTGTTCGCCCGCAGACATCACACATCATCAGCGTGTCCCATGATGCAATGCAGAGATGTAGACAGACCGAGCGCCACAAACAAACAGCAGCCGCCTTTACAGTTCCTCCTGAACCAAAACAATGAGCATATGCTGCGTTCACGCCACGTCAACCGTAATTACGAGATGACAACCTGTGACGTTCTACTCGGAGCGGTTCACGTCCTCAGACTTATGAGTTTCCCTGGCAACATTATCAACGCCGAAATGAATCTGCAGCAGTCAGGTGGTTCAAATAGGAGCTCTGCAAGTTGTTTACGGTCAGGATTATTATGTGCTTTGAGACACGAAGTAATTTAGCACTATCTCTCGTGACGTTTTGCAGACTCTTTTGTGTGTGTGTTTATGTGTTTTGAAGGAGGTATTGCATTTGCAATTGATTGTGTATTTTTTTTTTTTTCATTTATTTAAAATGTTCATTTGTATAATTTAATTATTAGTTTCTAATCAATAGACTGTAGACTGGATCTGCATGGTTGTTTTGGTTCTGACTTCATTGCACTGCACTCACTCCTGAGGTATCTTGGGTATAGTGTTTTTTGCAGAACAGATGGAGTCATTGACTTCATCCGCAATTACAAAGCCAATCCCCCGTCAGCAAACACACTTAAACACATAAGCAAACACACACAGACACCTGCCGATTTGTAATGTCTTGTTTTTATTCAAATAAACAAACAGTCTTAACCGGCTCATTTCGCCGAGATTAGGGGCAGAAACACACACACACACACACACATTGGTTGGGTTTGTGGCTGTGGGATATAAATTCCCACTGATGTCTGTCAATAATCAGCTCCTCAAGAGCCTCCCGAAGATTATTAATAACGTCGTTACCATTATTGTAAGAGAACTACTCAGCAGCCATCAGTCCACACACACACACACACACAGATGGGCCCTGAGGGCGGAAGAGACGTTCAGGAAATCACTTAGAAGCAGTAATGTGGACAGATGAGTGCAGGGAACTGAAGAGTGTTCATTCCTCTCTTCCACCTCTCAACCCCACCACTGTTGTACATCTCTTTCTCTCTCTCTCTCTCTCTGTTCCAGCGGGTGAGTTTAATGGTAGCTGAGAGACGATTCACGCCGGCCATTAGCTTTTGTGGTTTCAGCGTTTTGCTTTTGAGCTTTTAATCTGCCCTCTTATGGGAGTTTAATCTTTACTGACTGCACAATTACCTGTTGGAGACAGATGTGTTCTATTACACTGGTATTGAATGTGTTTAGATGGTGGGATTATGGTTATTGGGGGTGTCCACATCGTTTAGTTATATATATTACATACCTTTGTTTGTTTGTTGTTTTCAATGTCTTTCAGATTTTAAGAATGAATTCAAACTCCCAGTTCAATTTAACATATTTCACCATAATTAAATAGGTACAGAAAATGTGGAAAGACTGAAAATTCCATCTGGGTCTGGCAAAAAAAAAACAAAGTCATCTGTCTCTGATAGAGTTGTCTATATTCCAGATTGCAAAAGCATTACAGTTTATGAAATAGCTTGGTTTCATTGTATTATTTTATTTCTTTAAAGGAGTGCAGAAATCTGTCTGACTAATCAAAATAAAATGTAATCTTGTTTTGATCATGCATGTGTGTGTGTGTAGCTGGCGAGAAGGATCTATAAGGGAATTCCACTGCAGCTCAGAGGTCAAGTTTGGTGTCTGCTGCTCGACGTCCCCAAAATCAAGGAGGAGAAGAAGGACTTCTACGAGGTAAAAACAGTCTCTCCATCCACCATAGCCATAATTTTCTTTAGAGATAGTTTATTCCACAGAAATGTGTGTGTGTGTAAGAGAGAGTCAATATCATTGCTTAAATATGACTTTCTAAAATTGCCAGCCCCTGAGGTTTGCAGTGTAACACTTATGTGGTTTGACACACACACATACACACCGCAGAGGGAACCATCACCCCAAATGGACAATAGCAGCTTTACTAAAGCCCTGCAGCATCCAAGCAGACAGAAAACATGATTTGCAGGCTGTATTCTCCTTTAAACTCGAAGTGTTTGTGTGTGTGTGTGGCAGAAATGATGCTGTGGTCTCTGCAGAATATTGACTATAATACACTATAATACATTGAGTTTATTATGAACTCAATGCCCTGTCTCTTTATTTGTGCAGAAACTGAAGATCAGAGCGAGGGGGTTGTCTCCGGATGTCCGTCAGATTGATCTGGATGTGAATCGTACATATAGAGATCACATCATGTTCATGCACCGTTATGATGTCAAGTGAGCATCCAAACACATGACAGAAATACAGACACAAGATACACAGGAAGTTTTAATGGCAGCTGACTACTGTATAAGATGACTAGTAAGCAATCTAGGCCCCTTAGCACATACAAAAAACAACAATAGTAACGTGGAGAGGTTTGCAAAACAGATGTCGTCTTACAACATGACATTGTGTAGCCGCTGCGCTGGACTGCTGTATATTTTTGAGGCAGAAAGGAAGGAGGCTGGTATGTGTGGCTTTGTTCTGTGCCGTTTTCGCCGGTATCAAAATTCAACATGCCTTCATTATATTGTAATTTTCCACTCAACCGGCACTTTGCAGCAACACATACTTTTTATTACAGCGACAGCATGTTTCCTGTAACGTCTGACATGTTTACGTTTTACGTGACGTTGGAAAGTGACATAAACCACAAGAAATTTGATCAGAGAGGTCAGATTTCCAGAAATGCGATTTGAATCGGATTTTACACATGCGTTTGCTCAAAACGGTTTTTTTTTTTTTTTTTTGCCGTTCACGCTAATTATGATCCGATTCCAGTCGGATATGCACAAATAATGGATTTTAACTGACAGCCTAAATTTTTTTTTGTTTTTTTTAATTCTGATCAAGTTATTCAAGTAGCCAAATATTTAGTGTTTTGCTTTTAGTTTTGTATTTGTTTTGTTTCCATATTATCAAGTATTTAATTTAATGTAATGTAATTGAATTTAATTTCTTATAAATATGGCATACATTGTGGTGTTTTAGCAGGCTTTCATACTAAATTGCTTTGCTGATGGAGACTCTTTTTTTATGTAGGGCTTTAATCTGTCTGTGTAAAATACATTTTTTATTTCTCCTCGGAGGTGCTTCCATTTCTCATGGCCATAAAACTGCTACATTTAAGCAGCATGTGAAATGGAAAAGTTGCGAACGCAATGGAGCGAGAGAGAGACGCCCACACCCCACCGTTTCTCTTCGAGTTATTGGTGTATTGAATTGTGACAGGGCTAAAGCGCTCATATTGATTGATGTGACATTTACCTGTGGAGATTTAAAAGGGTCAGATCATTCTCCCAGTGTGGCCTTAGACATCCACGGGACAGGAATGGGAATGAGACAGGAGAGAGAGGGAAATAATAGAACATGCAAAAATCTGCTAAAACTTAATGATCTATGGCATTTCAAATGAAAAGGAGAGTGGAGGATGTGTACATGATTGTTTTGTGTGTGCTGTGTTTCAGACAGCAGGATCTGTTTCATGTGCTCACCGCGTACTCCGTTTATAACACGGTGAGTCACAAATACCCCTTTTTTAAAATAGTTACACTGGTTTCAGTTTGCTTCCCAATATTGAATTAAATCGCTGTCTCAGAGTCAGCAATCATTTTGAGTATGGTTTTGGTTTATGTGTGGAAAGACACACAATGGATTCTCACTGTAATGGTGTGTGTGTGTGTGTGTGTGTGTGTGCAGGAGGTGGGTTATTGTCAGGGCATGAGTCAGATCACTGCTCTGTTACTCATCTATATGAATGAGGAAGATGCTTTCTGGGCACTGGTTAAGCTGCTGTCTGGACAGAGACATAACATGCACGGTACATGCAAACTCTTATACCCACTCTAGAACTGCTGTTGAGAAGTAATGATGATTATTGATTAAAAATCATCATCATAACCATAGTGCATGTGTTAGATTGCCAAATTTTTGTAATGGAAGAGATAGTGCATCCATTTTAAATTCAAGATAGTCCAAACAGACATCACTTGTAAAATTAAAGAAATATCCAAATTAAACGAATACTAATACTGCAAAGAATAATATCGTTATTAATTATTTATGTATTTTTTCAAAGAACTGTGCGTCCACTTACATTCAAGATAATCCTGCAATTATAAAATTAAATAAATATCTGGAAATAAATAAATTAATAAATAAAATATACATTTTTATTAAATGATTTTAATTATTTAAAATGAAATTTAATTTTTTTAAATAAATAATTATTAATAATAATGATAGGAATACTATTTTTTATGTATGTATTTTTTTTTTCAATGAACTATGCGTAATCCAAACACCCTGTGATTATAAAATTAAATGAATTTCTAAAGTAAAATTTTATTTATGTATTTTTTCCAAAGAACTTTGTCCACTTCAATATAAGATTATTCAAACAGCCAGCAATTATGTAATTAAATATCTAAAATAAACAAATAAATAATGTACTATTATTATTATTTTTATTATTGACTTAAATTTTTATTTATGAACTGCAATTGAAATATTTCATAAAATTAATACAAATGTAATACATATCTAAAATAAATGAATGAATTAAATAATTATTATTAATAATAGTAATACATTTAGGCTTATTTTATTCATAGTATAAAATACTAGTTCATAAATGCCTAATATTTTGTTTGACTTTTTTTTTTCTTCTATGATTACATTTTGGGACCACTTGATATATAATGTAAAATCTGAGTCCTGAAGCAAAAATTAGAACCATTGAGCACAACACTAATGTTGTATTTACTTATTCAATACTGTATATTATAAACATGCACTTCATGCACACTTTCTTTACCAAACTGAAAAAATGTTGTTGTGATCCTCTAGGTTTCTTCATACCAGGGTTCCCTAAACTCATGCGCTTTCAGGAGCATCATGATCGCATCCTGCAGAAGATGATGCCTAAACTCAAACAACATCTAGTAAGAAAAAAGAAAACACCAAAACATCATGGTCTACATTCAAAAAGTGACATTTAAACCTTAGGCCACTTTACTCATCCTTTTTTTTTTTTTTTTGCATGCCAAGCTCTATTTTTAGTGTAGATACACTTAGAAGAAATGGCACAAAAGCTGTCACTGGGGCAGTACCCTGTAAAAATGTTTTAATATGTACCTTTGAGGTGCTAATATGCTCTCGTTTGGTACAAAAGTGTACTTTTTTAATGGGTTCCACCCCAGTGACATTTTTTGTACCACTTTTGTGTATACGGATGAATGATTAGTGCCGTAAATTAACTTTTCACAATAGCTTCAAAGCTTCATATGCAGTCTTATTTTGGCCTATATTGTGTTCAGTGTATCGGTGTCTTTTCTGAAGTCAACTCGATCAGAACAGCCGGCCAACCCTGAGTGCTCATGTCACAGAGAATCCAGCAGAAATGCCAGCAGGGATTCATTAAAGGGCAGAGTAGTTAATAAAAGGCAATATTAATTAATAAAGAGATGGATGGTGTGAGGAATGAATCAATTATTAGTGTGTGAGAGTCAGCCTTTCATGTGGGTGGATTAGAAAGAGGATAAAAGAGAAGGATAAACTTCAGTCTTTCATGTGTATGACACTATACAACCACAGTACTTGCACTATTTTTGCAGTATATAAACTCGGTAAAAAAAGAAATGTCCCTTTGTCAGGACTGTGTAGTTCAACAACAATGTTGTAAAAATCCAAATAACTTTACAGATCTTCATTGTAAAGGGTTTAAACAATGTTTTCCATGCATGTTCAATTAACCATAATCAATTCATTAACACGCACCTGTGGAATGGTCGTTATAGGGATAGTTGACTTTGAAATTAATTTTTGATACGAGCGGTTTGTGTGAGAAAACAAACCGTATATATATATCGTTTTTACCTCTTGTAACCACAGCCACGTCCAAGTGAACGGTTTGACCTAAAAATATAAAAATGGAGAATACTGTGGAAACAAAGATTAATTTCAAAATGAAGTATCCCTTTAAGACCTTAACAGGTTACAGAGATTAGGCATTTAAGGTCACAGTTGTAAAAAACGCAGGACACTAAAGAGACTTGTCTACCGACTGTGAAAAACACCCAAAGAAAGATGCCTGCCAAAGAGGCATGCTGCAGGGAGGCATGAGGACTGCTGATGTGGCCAGGGCAATAAAGTGGCATGTCCGCACTGTGAGACGGCTAAGACAGGAAGGACAGTTGATCATCCTCGCAGTGGGAGACCACGTGTAACAACACCTGCACAGGATCGATACATCCGAATATCACACCTGCGTGACAGGTTCAGGATGGCCACAACAACTGCCCGAGACGCATCAAGAACAATCCCTCCATCAGTGCGGCCGAGAGAGGCTGCACAAACCCACCTTCGCTGGACCAGACAGGAGTGGCAAGAAGTGCTCTTCACTGATGAGTCACGGTTTTGTCTCACCAGGGGTGATGGACGGATTTGTGTTTATCATCGTCGAAGGAATGAGCGTTACACCGAGGCCTGTACCCTGGAGCGGGATCGATCTGGAGGTGGGGGGTCCGTCATGGTCACGTGGTACCCTTCATGCATGCTCATCTGGACATGATCCTCCAGCAGGACGTTCTGTGCGTGAGTTCCTGCATGACAGCAATGTCAGTGTACTGTCCCGCCCAGCGAAGAGCCCGGATCTCAATCTCAAGCCTCCCATCATGCATCATGCTATTTCTGTTAGTCACATGTCTGTGACATTTTTAGTTCATGTCTTATGGTGTTGACTCTTTTAGTGTTGATAGAAATATTTACACACATTAAGTTTCAGTAACAGTTGAAAGTCAGAGGACGTGTCTTTTTTTGCTGAGTTTCACAATATATGAAACACCAATGGGATGCATGTACCTGGATTATCTAATTTTAGGAATACGAATGGTGTCGTGTACAACCAAAGATCACACACAATGTGTGAGAGTGTATGTGCACTGCAAAGACTTGACCTCCCAGGTGTAGAGTGAGAAAAAGTAGATTATTTGTAATATTATTATTGATTTTATTTTGACAAAGTAGGATTGTAAACTCAAATGTGAAATGTACTAATTTGTTGTAACATTCACCGATAGAATTTAAAAAAGTATACGCTGTGCAGCGGGTTATACAGTAGTATTGCTTGTGTGGGCATGCAAAAAAAAAAATTGATCTGCCGTCGGTTGCCATTCACTTTTTAATAACTGTTCCTTTGCTGCCCTCTGCAGGATAACCAAGAGGTGTTCACCAGCCTGTATACAATGAAATGGTTCTTTCAGTGTTTCTTGGATCGGGTATGGACATTTAAAACATTATTTGAGTAAATCAGAGCATATTATGTTTTTCTGTTGTAACATTATTTGTGAAACCTCACTGATTTGAGTGCATTTATATGTGTTTTGAATAGACTCCGTTCACGCTCACGCTGAGAATATGGGACATTTATATTTTGGAAGGAGAGCGAGTTCTGACTGCAATGTCCTACACCATCCTCAAACTACACAAAAGTAATGACTGTATGTGTGTTGTGTATTTGTGTGTCCTTTATTTGGCTTTGTGGACAAAATTGCTTCTAAGGTACTGGTATATCCGAAGGGTCAGTTAATGACTCACCCTCATGTCCAAGCCGTAAGCCCGTAATCACTGAAGCGGATTGACAACAGAACGGGAAGACACTATTATGTTTAATAAAGTCGTAGTTTTTGTTATTTTTGGACCGAAATTGTATTTTCGATGCTTCAAAGCATTCTAACTAACCCACTGACGTCACATGGACTACTTAGATGATGTCTATATTTCCTTTCTGGACAAGGACAGTATACTGTACATTCATTTTTAACGGAGGGACAGAAAGCTTTCGGACTAAATAGAAAATATCTCAAACTGTTTTTGGAAGATGAACTGAGGTCTAACGGGCTTGGGACAACATGAGGATATTAATGACATTAAGGTTTAAGGTTTAGATGCTAGCTCCTTAAAAACATGTTTGAAATATTGATATATGAAATAAAATGATTGATATGTGAAAGGGAAAACGTGCAAAATAAACCCTGAAAGGACTTCATAATAGTTAAAATTATTAAAATTAAAGTTAAAATTAAAATAGTTAGACTGTATAGTTAAAATTAGTGTGTGCGGTTCTTAGACTTTCAGAGACTTTGAAGATGTCACATTCTTGTTGTAACCACTTGTGTTTTCTCTGGTTTGTGTGTGTTTGCATGTTAGAGACCCTCTTGAAGTTGTCTATGGAGGATCTGGTGAAGTTTCTGCAGGTGACTCTGTCAAAAGATTTCTGTTTTGAGGACGACTTTGTGATAGAGCAGCTTCAAAACTCCATGTCTGAGCTCAGACGATCTAAATTGGAGCTGCCACCTCCAGGTACTTTAAAAACACAAACACATACTAAAATCATGGCAAATCATAAAATGTATGGCTGTGTGTCACCACCCATAGAGGGAGACATCCTGTGCACACACACTGTCTCCCGTCTTTGACTCTATCTGCTTTATCTTTTCATTTATATCTTGCACACACACACACACAGACAGACACACACTCATTCACTGCTGCTATGTATTGTTTGTCTAATCTGCGTTCTCTCCCTTTGGCTTCAAACATAGCTTCTGCTTACACTAGTGGGTCTGGGAAAGGAGGGCACCAACCCTCCTACAAAAGCAACCGGTGGGCAAAAACGCACTGACTACTTTATCTGTCAATCAACCAACCATTCGTTCGTCTACCCCCTATATACACACGTCCCTCTCCCCTCGTTTGTTTCTCTGACCCTTCACAAAACCTGTGGTCTTCAGCTAAATATTTTTTGGGGGTTACGTATTGCAACGAGCTGAGTTATAAAATTCAGTTGACAGAAAATACTTATATTAAACACGCTTAGATGAGTTAAAAAACTAGCAATAGAAATATTTTTAACCTTTGTATTTTTGAGTAATTGAGTATTTCCTCAATTACTCAATTATTTTAGCAATGCTCAAACTATTAGAATCAATTCTGAGTCTCCTAGCTAACGTTCCCAAATAATGTTTTCATAACTTAATGGGAACATTATTTGTTGTTTTTTTGTTGTTTTTTTTGGGACCTATTATTCAAAATTCAATTGTTTGAACATAAATGTGTGTCTGCAGTGCATATATAATGGTAAAATTCCACCCACTTCTTTTATAGAATGCCCACAAATCATAAGCAGTGTAAATAAGCCGTTTGCCGTTTCTACGCAGTGTGACATCAGTTTTGCACAGGCTTTGCTACGACTGCTGATGGACTCTGCCGTGTTTGCATAATAGGTCCCTTTTAATGAGAAATCATACATAACCATTCTTGATTTGAACAACAGTTCATGCCATTTGGCCTGTAACCTGCATTTGGTGCTTGGCAAATCTTAATTCTGGAACCAAAGTATGATAAACTAGCACCGTTGAAGGTGGTTTGTTTGGATTCGACGTTTACGTTCCTCACAGCCCTTTCTCAACGCAGACCAAGAACCGCCCCAACCATCAGTATCTGTGTGTAAACGTTCATCATTCCCTTGACGTTTTCTTCAGTTCCCTTCACTGCGAACATGAATATCGTGCACATTGTGTGTGAATTCCAAAACGTGCCTAACACATCCTTTCTCCACATGATTTGTATGTTCACAGTCAGGCTTGAACAGTAAGTGTCGTGTTAATATGTTCATTTGTATCTCTTTAGCTTCTTAAATCCTCAGCTTTGATTCGACACCAGCCGTGGATGTTTGTGGTTTGTTTTTTCATTTGAATGAAGTGTCAACTGTAACTGTTGTGTTATTTGGCAGTTTGGTTCTGCTAAAAAACATTCAGCTGCATGACTGTTGCATTTCAGTGTGTGTTTAATAAATAAATGTCCTGGTTTAAAAACTCCATGAAATGCAGTTTTCTTTCCCGGGGACAATCTCATTCTACAATATTTTGTCGTTCCTAAATTTTTTACACGTCCCTGAGAGCAGGAGTCGTCATCGATATTTGGATCTGTTTTTCTTATGTAGAGAGAGGCTGCTCATAAAGTTTTCATGGAGTCTTTAATACCTGGCACTTCCTTGTTGACATCGGCTCTGATCGGTTTCTCTGCTGTCACCCGTGCAGGTAAGGAGGACGAGTTTCCTAAGAAAAAATTAGGTCAACTTCCCCCTGAGCCTCCAGGATCGGCGACAGGAACAACCAATCACGTGGCTAACGGGCAGCCGTTCGGGCCGACGTTCGCGGGTCTCCCCCCTCGTGGTCCGAGCCCTGCCGCGAGCACCGGTAAACGAGCAGAGTCTGGTCCCATCGCCGATGGAACACCCGGCTCACCGGACAAGAGCGAGAGGGACGCACGGGGTGTGGAAACTCAAAAGGAAAGAGTCCCAACCCACGTGCCAAACAGCGGCGCGAGAGTCGGTGGGAAGGCGTCGAGCCAGAACCAGCCAAATCACACCTCCAACACTAGATCCAGCACGCGCAAGGAAACGGGACCTCGCTGGGTCAAGCCTTCCGAGGGCAGACTGGAAGCGGTCAAGGCCGCAGCGATTCGGGAAAGCCAGTCGAGTCTAAATACGGGCGTTCCGCCCTCGCCCAGCTCCCTTACTCCAGAGGAAGCCTCAGGGGCACAGCGCCGACCCCATTCTCGTACGTTCGCCTCGGGCTCCAACCGCGCTTCCAACGCCTCGCAATACGACAACGTCCCGGGACCAGACGGAGAGGTGATGGAAATCATAGAGCTGGAGAAACCACCGTCTCGCCCCCCATCCCGACCACACGCCGGACCTTCTTTTAGAGGCAGTCCCACCCGTTCTCCCAGCGGTGCGACTGGGGTTTCTCCCTTTAGAATGGCCAAACAGAGCACGACGCAATCCAAGCCAGAACCTCGCGCACCTCTGCACTATCCACCTGGCATGACGCCCGTCTACACCACCTACTTTTCGGATTCTCGGCCAGAGGACAGACTGTACGCGACTACGGGACGTGGCTCATCTAACCCGTCGCCTGAGAAAAGTCTGACGAACAGCAGCTACTTAACCTACCGACGGACTCCGCCGAACGTTCCCCCGCTCAGGGTCGCTCCGGCCGAGACGTCTTTCCAGTTCGACGGCGTGGGCGGGTATTACGTGAGGCGGCCCACCCGACTGGGGTCTCCCGCTCACCCGCCCACAGAACCGCGTTACGAGGGACACAGACAGAGAGAGGGCTGGTACGGGCACACGGAGGCAGGGCCTCCGCGATCTCCCGTGGGACTACCTCGATCTCCCAGCTTCCAGAAGGCTCAGCTCTCTCCCGTTCACCCGGTTCAGGAGTTTAACTTTGCACCCGCAAATATCTCGGACGCCGCGCTCCATTTCAGAGGACACTACCAAGAGCACTCCAGCAGGCAACAGCTCCCCCCGCTGTTCGGAGGAGCACACTACAGGCAGGCACAGGAGGCCTTCGCAATGCAGGAGTCCATGCTGCTCTGAGAGGGACACACTGTATGAGTTATGGCTCGCGAGAAGTTTACCGTTGGCTTAATGCTTTTGCATTTTGTTTGTTCGTTCGTTCGTTCGTTCACTTTGTCTGGCATGTCTTACTTAGCGAGAGTTGCCAGTTTCAGGCATTTGTACTGATCAAAGACT
The DNA here is from genome assembly GCF_016745375.1 of Pimephales promelas. The sequence continues at coordinate 18,951,309 of NW_024121144.1, forward strand.
GACTGAAGAATTTGACTTTTGTTTTTGCCCGTAAAAAATAATCTTTAACTGCCGACGTGAGTTGTATAACAGAGCTTAAATGTGCAAAGAGAGATTGTTGTTGTTTTGTCGAATTAGTACACTGAGATATTTAAATGGAGGGTTAAAGACAGACTCAGTTACTGATCTATTATCATCTATTTTTTTAACGCAATCCAAACATAAACACATACTCTAGAGGACAATTGATTCCTTGATTGTGAATATATATTTTTAAGAACAAAGATTTGTGTAGCTTAGATATGGATAATGATGAACAACTGAAACAGTGAACATAATGGCTGTTGTATCACTACACAGTGTTGAAATGAAAGAAAAAACCTTGTTTGGAAGGCTCGTTTTTGACGACATATATAAAAATGGCAGATATTTAACTTGAAATGAAAAGGGATATGTGCATTTGCAAAATCTGATCAGCAATTAGATCTTATAATGTCAGTTCATCAAGGTTAAAACATCAAATAACGGATCAAACCGATTGATATTTGAGTTTGTTCAAATCCATCAACAGATGACTTTCGGCGGTCAAAGCGGTTTGATTTATCCAAATCCATCCAAGAAATGTCTGTGATGCACAGTGCAAGTTATACAGTTTAGTTACAGAAAACTGTTCAATAATACGGCTGCTAGTTGGTCGTGGCATGCGGCTGCTGTGTTAAGTTGGTTGTACCTGTGCTGTTACTCAGTGGAATTAGAAAGAATGGACCTTTTTTCTAGCAGCAAGAATTGGACTGAAGCACAGGTTTTACACATTATAACACAATGAACTCACAGATGTATTGATCTTTTTTCAAGTCGTCTGTACCATTTCCTAATCTTATTCAGGAAACTACAGTAGATTAGGCTGCTAACCCACTAACCTGTTTTTGAGTGAATCATGGCAACACTACCAACTCATTTGACATTGATTTGAATATTACACACCAGTATATTTGCTACTGAATAAGCAGATGGATTATGTCATACTGTAATATACCAGGCCAAACAGCTTTCAAGAAAACACTCCATCTGCTATCATACATAATTAAAGAATATATTTTGTACGTGTTGTTCGTGGACAAGCAAACTAATTTATTATCTGCTGTAGGCCCCAATTGTTTCCTTCTCCCATGCTTGTCTTTTCAGTATATAAACTGGTTTAGCGCATTTCGTTTTGACACAGCATTCCAGCCGTCTTAAAAAGTGAAACTACTAATTGCAAGTTGATGATCAGATTCCCCTTCTCTAATAAAACAACATGGGGTGATGTAAAAAATGTGGCCACTGTTTTGTTTGTTCAGGAGTGTCAAATTGTTTAATGAACGTATAAGATGTGATTCAATTGTCGAGACTGCTAAATATTTGAATCCAGTTGTAAACCGACAGTTGTAAAACTTGTAGTAGCTGTGGCAAGACAAATCTGAATCACCCAACCTTAATCTCACAGAGATGGCGAAGCGCGACCTGGAGCAACTGTTGGTAAGTATTCTGATGAATTATTTTGTCATTTTGCTTAATATTTATTCATTTTAAACTGTAATGTAAGTTAATGCATAATATGAAGAAGTTATGTAAAAGGATAAAATGACCAGCCCAAACAAGGTAAATACGAGGCAACGGCTAACTAAATGATAGTGAAGTCAAGTCAAATTTATTTATATAGCGCTTTTCACAATACAGATTGATAACATGAAAGTAGTACAACACAAACATTTTTTTTGTAGAGGTAGAGCGATTAATCAGCCGATGCTGTGCATTATTTCACTGTAGACTAAAAGGTCCAACAGTGGAATGCCGTTGTCTGAAGATCAACAGATGGACGGTGCGTTGTGGTGCATGGAAAGTTTTTTGTAAAATATCATTTTCCCATCTGGTGGTTGTTTTTGTCGTTCAACAGCGATTTACTAGTGAAATACGTTATTGTTACGTGAGAGAAATGAGATGAAATAGAATAAATAAAATAAAGTGTTATGTATAAAATTAAATAATGTAAAGATATTTTTTTCTCCTTTTTTGTGATAATTAGATTATGACCATTTTTCTTTGTCCGTCAACAAACAAAACAAACCAAAAATACATGTTTCATGACATTTTGTGAGAGGATCAAATGTTTTTGTTGCGAAAGTTGGTCTATGTTAAGTAAATATCATTTCTTGTACATTTTAAAAACCAAGCAAATGTCGGCCGAAATAAATCGGCAGCATGAATCGGGCATCGGCCTACCCGGATTTCAAAAGATCGGTATCGGTATTGGCATCGGCGTGAAAAAAAAACATATGGGTCAACCTCTATAGTTAAGATTAGTTATTTTACTAAGTCGAACGTAAGTCATATTTATTGAACCGGCCAGGAAGTGAATATTGTAAATATAATGAGCACGATTAAATTAGGCATTCTTGCTGGGTATATAATGTACATGATTGCTTGATGCACATGATGTTGTGTATTGTTAATTGTTGCTGAATATCACCCTAAAATGGTGTTAACTGTTATCTGCAAGAGAGATGAGTCATATAAAACAAGTTATTCAATGAACAGATCAAAGGAATTAATGTGTGTGTGTTTTATTGTATATCTGCATAGACATTTTTTTGTTCTTTTTTTGTTTGGATGGAAAGAAATCAGTGGCCTGAGACAAGTTACTTGTGTCCTGTGTGTTCAAATCTGTTTACTGACACTGACAAAACAGTGATGGTGATATGCTTTATGATATGAACAGATCGTGTCATGTTTGTTTCTTCTACAGCTAGAGGGCCAGAGAGGGGACCTTAGGAGACCTGTGGTGGACTTCCAGAGCTTCCTGTCTTTTACCGGTCTCTTAGAGGAAGAGCAGCCCCGGATGAACGACTTGGGATCCAGAAAGAGATCTCGTCGCAGCAACGAAGCAGGATCTCAACATGCCCTCCGTGGAAAGTCGACAAGTCCCGTAAAATGGTGAACCGTGTCACGGCTACCTTTGTCTTGGGAATGCAGGGGGGGCATCTCGCATGACATGTTTTAAACCTGAAACAGTTGAAGATTGTGTTATGTTCCTTTAGTCGAACACATCGGTAGACATAACACTGTTCAATTGTCACTGCACTTTCTCCCCCAACCCTTTACTTTGACAGAAATCTCATGTGGTTTTCTTACTTATGGTTTGGAATGTGATACTGATACATATTGAAAAGTGAATGGTCTACCCTAATATAGGAGGTGTGAAGACACCTAGAGATGGAATTAGATGAGATTGATCCTTATTGTCAATGTGCAGAGTACAAGGACAGAGACAATTCAATGTAGAGTATAGACATGTAGTTATATACAGTAAATAGTAAAGGACAGTGCAGTGTATACTGTTTAGGATATGAGAAGTGTGTTAACAGTAGCATGATGAGCATAACACAAATATGTATGCAGTCTGAACAGATGTGTACAGTATGTATAGATATGTGCAGTATAGATAACATTGTAAGAGTTGTGTGTGTGTATGCGTGCGTGTTGGGTTGGCCCTGTCAAAGCTGGACGTGATTCACGCAGCTCAGGAGGTACAGGCAAGGTGACGGCTGATAAGTGAAAAGATTCAAATGATTCAGATGTGGGCACTTATTCCTCCTGCCAGGGCTGCCCACTGAGCCCTTTACTTTTTGCTATTGCGATGTAGCCTTTAGCGATAAGTATAAGAAATCATCCACAGTTATGATTAGTCTCAAAATGTGCCAATACTTTTGTCAAAACGTTTTCTCTCTTCTAATCTTTTATACATCTTCCTTGTATCTAAATTTGGTTTCGACAGCTGGCCCACTGATCCTTATGCTCCATCCATCCCTGAAATGAAGTAAGCCAGAGCAGCACTGCGGTCAGTAGTCATTCTCAGGTTTCACTACTCCAAAATCCTAATATTCCCTGATTTAAATCTCTCCTTCTGAATAACTAATCTAATCTGAGTACAGGACTGTTTTCAAAACACAAGCATTCCATCCTTATCTAAGATCTTGGTTGGAGTTTCTTAATGGACTATGAGTCTGCACTGTGCAAATGTCCATTAAGTATTGATTTTTTTTTTTTTTTTTAGTTTACTAGATTAGTAGTTCCATACTGTACATTAGTGACACCTTCATATGTCTTGGATTACACAAACACTCACACAGATAGTTCTTATCTCTGAACTTCTGGTATTTAAATACAATAGCAGGAAACTAATGTATAACAATCTTAAGTTAAACGTCCACACCCAAAACAAAGGCACACGCAAGGTTATTTTCTCATTGATCAAATTATAGCTACAATTTACAATCCCTGCTCTACACGTCCCCTGTATAACCTCAGGCATATCAGTCGAGATGTTAAATAATATGAGGCCGGTGGTGTTTGGATCTTTGTTGTCATGTCAGTTTAAATGTGCTATCATTAAGCATAACACCTACCCTGGGTTTCTGGCAATGCTCAAAATATGTCACCAAAATAAATCTGTTTCCACTTAAACGTAATTATTTCTGGAGGTTCTTTTTAAAAATAAGAATGAGTAAGAACTACTGGGCCCCCGTTTTCAGTTTCTCTTGTACTTTTTAGAAGCCTAATGAAGGTGGTCAATTTTGACATCCCTCACCCTTAGGTGTCACCACCCTAGGTTCCACCATAGATTTCATCTACAAAAACACTATTGTAATCCTATATATGATTCTTAACAACCAAGAACACATTTTAATGCAAAACAACAATGCAATCCAATGGATTCCTGTTATTTCTAGGTATATGATCTATTGAACAAAATACAAAGCAAACAAATCAAACTATATTGAATAACGTGATAAACCTAGATTGTTCCTGATTGGTTGAATGGATTGCTGATGTCATGATGGCATCGCTTGTATAGTGTATTTAATTAAGTCTATTTTTGTTTAGTCATGGGAAGACAGACTAATTAAGTGGTTCTTTGGAACAATTCATTTCGAAGAATCAGTTTCAGCAAAAAAAAAAAAAAAAAAAATGATCCAACAATTATTTCATGTCCTGACTCCTTGACACCTTGACATGAAAGTGCTAAAATAAAGCCATATTATGAAGGCAGACATGATTCAGCTCATTATAAATTATTATTTAGAATCTAAATATAATTTGATTAACAATAAACAAATTCACACGTTCCTGGATTAAAAAGCTCAGGCACATTTCAAACACGTTCTGTAGCCTACAACTTGTTAATGAAACTGACATATAATTTATAAACAGTGGTCTGCGTTTTATTTGTTACATTTTTGGCTATAAATGTCCACTGTATTAAACATATTTTATCTTTTCACACGCCGTATTTGAGTCGGTTCAACTGATTCGTTTTAAAGACCCGACTCAACACAACAATTCGTTCACCAATCGGACATCGCTACTAGTTGCAATGTCCAGTTTCCACACATCCACAGCGCGTCGCGCGCACATGCCAGGGGGATCTCATTTCTCTATAAATATCTCCATCGCTTTGCTTGAGTAACGATTGCAATGGTTTGAGTGCCATAGGCTACTGTTTGACCTGCTGTATAATCGTCTATATGCGATCTGTACAAATGTAACGCAATTCATTTGTTGGCGATTTAAGCGCACAACGGCCCGTATCGTTGCATTCCTCTTCAGGCTGCTCTGACAGTTCAGATCGTGGACACTGACCGCTGATAATAAATTAAGCTAACTGCCTTGATAATGTCAAAAAGGCAAGCTTCTGTTCACATGACTTGAGTCACGTTGTGACATTCTATTTTTTCCCGATGTAATGTAAGACTGTAGAAGCAACGCGCGCGCAGTAGCCCATATTATTCGCTTTTTTGTTGTATTCTAATCTGGGTTTATTTGAATGAAGTAGGCTATATCCTATAAAACAGCTTCGCTTCAAATTCAGTTTTGCACATGAATCTGCAGTAAAGTGAAATAAGGACGAAATAAAGAAAATACGGAGCGTTGCTTTGAGCGTGTATAAAATTAGGCATATATCTAGTTAATTTATATTATTATTAGCCTATAACGCACACTGATGGACCTTGAAGCACAGAGCATGGGCTGTTCATCATAATCATCATCATACTTGATGGAAACCGAACCGAGATGGCATCACCAAAACATCAAAAGCCCATGAGCCAAGTCCAACAACGCAAAAATCCGAGAAACCAATAGCACCAAAGCTTAAAGTTCCCTTCAGCACTGAGGACTGAATGGACGTGGTTTGTCAGTACTCACCTCGCTACAGGGTGAGCGGTTGGACTGTCTCTGTCGCCATGACTGTGCTGTGTTTGTGTGTTATTATCGCTCAGAGAGAGAGGGGGGAGAGAGAGAGAGATGGAGCTGCGGCATCAGCGCACGCACTGTAGCGGCGGAGAGAGCGAGTGAGCGCGGATTGGAGCCCGTGCGGATGATGGGAGTGGTTGGGAGGGGAATGGGATTATTTACCACTCGCTTGTGTAGTGGACGATTCTGAATGGGCTTCATCGGATGGAGCTGGAGTACTAGTAATTCGGATGTGTAATTAAACGTAGGCTACATTACTAACTTTCATCGAACATGGAATTAATGTTTAGAAGAATACATCGGACGGGTCAAATTTAGATTTAAACTTTTGTTAAATGTGGAATAAGAAAGTTTATTTCAAGTTTGTGGGATAAATTGTATTTAAAAAAAAAAAACCAGTTTAAATTTAACATTTTGAATGACATTGTCACGTGGTGCGGTGGTGGAAGTGCAGGTTGAGGAAGATGTTAGGGGTTAACAGTTAAAGGACCCAGAACCAGATATGAAGAATGAAGACCCGGAGTCGGAATTATAAAAATTAAAGAAAGTTTTACTGAACATAGTTTGCCATTTCATCAGCAGAAGTCAGCTTCAAGACTCACTCAGGAGTTCGTAGGCCGCCCCCTTACAGTTACAAAGATCACAGCAGTTATACTGTTCCCAAGGTCTAAGCTACGTCATTGCTTACACGTTGAATGATTCTCATTGGCTACGATATAGATAAACACAGTAATTTTCCACACATATACAGATAGACGAAACATATCTCCATCGATGAGGCACGTCATGACCTTCCAGGTCATAGATTTGGGTTGCTGGCGCCAGTGTGTCCAGAACAACAACTTATTCAATCTCCAATAATGGCAGTGGTTCCTTAACCTGCAACTAAGAAGACTAGCACTGAACTTTAGTCTAACTGGAGTAAGACTTTAACAAAGAAATAGTGCCTTAAACTGTTGGCTTCAATGACCCCTTTATGTTTTAACACTCAAACATAAACCAAATCCCTATTTCCCTATTATTTTCACTGTTACTGCATTCACCTAGGACACTAGCAAATAGGAGCTCCCATCAAGGCTGAAGAGAGTCTGTGCGTCTTATTATCAGTTAACTGTACCAAAACATAATGGTAAAACATTCACTTTGTTTGGGAGAAAAACAGATAACATTTGCTTCTCAGAAAGCAAATATAATTAGTCAGGGAGCCAAAGTCTCAAAAATGGGTTGAACCTGACATGGTCTGCCATACTTTTTATTTGTATTTTTTCTGTTAACTTTGACCCTAAGAACAAATAATTGGAGGGTCTGCTCTGCCGGAAATATCGCGAAAAAAAATTGTGGCCATTTTAGTGTACGCACCCTTTATTTATTATCAGAAAAATGTGAAAAATGATTTTTTTTCATCAAATCCTCAGTGGGTTGTGTAGGTTCTCAATAAATGCATTCCAGATACACAGAACACATGTGCGGACAACATCCACTGAAAAAATCATTCTTAAAACACATTTCTACATGATTTCGCATCAATTTAATGCAAAAAAACAGGCGTTTTTTCACTTTTTTTCCACTATTTTCACGTTTACTTCATTGGCAATCAACTATTCCCTTAAGTTATGACATCAGGCAATATGCCATTCTTTTCACCAAACACTATACTCATTCCACAGAAAAAATGAAAAAAATCCAAACAAAATCAATGGATCTGTGATGATTTCACTACTAGGTGGCGATCAACAGGCTCAGAATTTCAATAGAATTTTAGACTACTCTCAAAATTCTCAAAAACATGCTGGATATTTAGCATCATGGCTCACTTACAAACACACACACACACACACACACACACACATGTGATCTTAGTAATTTTTATGAGTTTGGAACAACCAACCAACGGTTACCAACGGACTTCGAAGCTGCTCATCATTGTCTGTGGTAAGTGATAGTGACTAATATACCGGTAGGTCTGCCCCAGAGTTTTGGGAAAAGAATGGTAATATGGATATTGTAATGGTAATTAACTGAAAGTACCATACCAGTCTTCAAATATTTCTGATGTATGATTCCTCATCCCAAACGTATCCCTGTAGCAGCAGCATTCATTCTCTACTAGTTTACTTAGCTAGCGTTAGCCGTTTTAGCTAATTTCGGTGGTTTCTTTAAACGGCATTACTCCTCACAGGTATGGGGTAGAGAGTAGAGACTTACTTTTTTTAAATGCTCAGAATATTATGCTCTAAGAGAGGTATGTGTCCTATATGTTCAATAAGCTTTGACCGGAAGTTGAGAAATTGCCAAAATTTCAACTGGACTTGTTAGGTAAAGAAATAGAAATGAGAATAAATGCTGCTACAGGGATACGTTTGGAGCGAGGAATCATTGGAAATTAACTTGTATGAAGCCTGGTGTGGTCCTTGAAGTGTTTTTCATGTCAGACAGATAGTAGGCTAGTAAGGGTAACTAAAGGCTACTCTAAATGTTAGCTGCCATTAGCAATTAGCTACATGGCTAGTTGTTACATTCAGGTTTAGCTAGTTAGCTTGTGGCATGAATGGCCACACAGACACACACACACAAAAAAAATATAGCTATATTGGATATCAGACTGTACACAATACTGAACAATACAAATGTTCTGTAAAATGTAAACATAGGCTACTATATATTATGCATAGTTTGTTTTTGTTTGTACAGTATATAGAGTGAGTGATTTGTCAAAAGCTAGTTAGCTAGTAGTAATAATAATAATTCATTTTATTTGTGGGCATCTTTCAAGACACTCAAGGACACTTTACAAAAAGTAAAATTTTGAATTGAATACGATATCTGATTGGAAACCAATGAAGGTTCCCTAAAACTGGAGTAATATGCTCATTCAACAGTGTTTGTGTAATGATCCGAGCTGCTGAATTCTGAACCATCGAAGTTAATGAATACAGGATGACACTCAGACTCTTAACCTGAGAAGAAAGAAAGATAACAGAGTTGGCGATAGTAAGTGTAAAACTTCCACAATCCCGCAGTTTTGATTTAGTACCTACTAATAAAAATTTAGTTCCCTTTCAGTCGATCACGTGCGGCGTAACATCAACGTGACAACGTAATCGGGACCACTTCAGGGATCACATCACGTGCCCCGCTCCGCAGCGTGGGTATAAACAAGAAGCGGGCGCATGCACACATTGTCTTTCACTTAGGAGCCGAGCTTTCGTCTGACTGAGTTCTGCAGACTGCTGCAATGTTTAAGATCTGGTATGCATTAGTATCTGGAATGCATTTATTGAGAACCTACACAACCCACTGAGGATTTGATGAAAAAAATCATTTTTCACATTTTTCTGATAAAAAATAAAGGGTGCGTACACTAAAATGGCCACAATTTTTTTTCGCGATATTTCCGGCAGAGCAGACCCTCCAATTATTTGTTCTTAGGGTCAAAGTTAACAGAAAAAATACAAATAAAAAGTATGGCAGACCATGTCAGGTTCAACCCATTTTATAGAGCTTTTGAGACTTTGGCTCCCCGACTAAATAGAAAGAATACAGTTTAATATAACAATTAAAGTTCAATAAAGCAATGCTCAATATAGCTTGACCGTCTGTACAGAGAAGTATCATATCTGTTGGACATATGTGTTCACGACGCCTTTAGGATCCATAAACCTTTCTCCTGAGACCAGAGAAAGAGACAAATGGCCTTGTGCACCTAAAAGAAGCTGGTGACGTGCATCAGCATGCATTTAAGAATATTATTTCACAAGCAAAAGCACAAAGAATAAATGTATATGTCGATAAATGATTAAGTAACAATGAATATACTTAATTATTGATTTTATAAAAGAAATACATAATCATTTAAAATGATATTATGATATATATATACTGAAGAGGCAAGGGATTTTGACCACCCCTTCAAAGAAGACAGATGAGCTAGAACTCCAAAGCAAACACTTTACTTAAACTTCAAACATCCAATGGAACAGGAACAGACAGGAATCACACTGTAACATAAGTTCAACGATCGAGAAAGACTGAAGGAAACTGAGGGAACTAAATACACAGGAGAATCAAACATAATGAGGTGCAAACAGGTGAAAATGATGAACAGCCGAGGAACAGGTGGCTGATGAGGGAGTGAGTTCGGGAGTAGAGACAAGAGGATCCTGGGAAGTGTAGTGGCGAGGGCACGGCCAGGGCGGAGCAGGACGAGGGCGTGGCCAGGGCGGAGCAGGCTGTGAGGACCCTTCGGGCGGCCGCGGCGGTGAAGGCCCTTCGGGCGGCCGTGGCTGGGACACTGGGCCCCCCCCCAAAAAATATTTGGGCTGAGTCCCCGGATTAGAGGCAGACGGTCTCGGGCTGGACGGGCGATGGCTGGACGAGCGATGGCGGCCCCGGATTAGAGGCAGACGGTCTCGGGCTGGACGGGCGATGGCTGGACGGGCGATGGCTGGACGGCCTCGGACGGAACCAGCGATAAGAAGAGTTCAGGCTCGGGAGGACTGGACGGAACCAGCGGGGAGGAGAGTTCAGGCTCGGGAGAGCTGGACGGAACCAGCGGTGAGGAGAGTTCAGGCTCGGGTGAGCTGGACGGAACCAGCAGTGGAGAGAGTTCATGCTCGGGAGGGCTGGACGGAACCAGCGGTGGAGAGAGTTCAGGCTCGGGAGGGCTGGACGGAAACCAGCGGTGAGGAGAGTTCAGGCTCGGGTGAGCTGGACGGAACCAGCGGTGGAGAGAGAGTTCAGGCTCGGGAGGGCTGGACGGAACCAGCGGGGCTGAAAGTTCAGGCTCGGGAGGGCTGGAAGGAACCAGCGGAGCTGGACGGAACCAGCGGTGAGGAGAGTTCAGGCTCGGGTGAGCTGGACGGAACCAGCGGTGGAGAGAGTTCAGGCTCGGGAGGGCTGGACGGAACCAGCGGTGAGGAGAGTTCAGGCTCGGGTGAGCTGGACGGAACCAGCGGTGGAGAGAGAGTTCAGGCTCGGGAGGGCTGGACGGAACCAGCGGGGCTGAAAGTTCAGGCTCGGGAGGGCTGGAAGGAACCAGCGGAGAGGAGAGTTCAGGCTCGGGAGAGCTGGACGGAACCAGCGGTGAGGAGAGTTCAGGCTCGGGTGAGCTGGACGGAACCAGCAGTGGAGAGAGAGTTCAGGCTCGGGAGGGCTGGACGGAACCAGCGGAGAGGAGAGTTCAGGCTCGGGAGGGCTGGAAGGAACCAGCGGAGAGGAGAGTTCAGGCTCGGGAGGGCTGGACGGAACCAGCGGTGAGGAGAGCTCAGGCTCGGGTGAGCTGGACGGAACCAGCAGTGGAGAGAGAGTTCAGGCTCGGGAGGGCTGGACGGAACCAGCGGAGAGGAGAGCTCAGGCACTGGAGAGCTGGACGGAACCAGCGGTGGGGGGAGTTCAGGCTCGGGTGAGCTGGATGGAACCAGCGGTGGAGAGAGTTCAGGCTCGGGAGGGCTGGACGGAACCAGCGGTGAGGAGAGTTCAGGCTCGGGTGAGCTGGACGGAACCAGCGGTGGAGAGAGAGTTCAGGCTCGGGAGGGCTGGACGGAACCAGCGGGGCTGAAAGTTCAGGCTCGGGAGGGCTGGAAGGAACCAGCGGAGAGGAGAGTTCAGGCTCGGGAGAGCTGGACGGAACCAGCGGTGAGGAGAGTTCAGGCTCGGGTGAGCTGGACGGAACCAGCAGTGGAGAGAGAGTTCAGGCTCGGGAGGGCTGGACGGAACCAGCGGAGAGGAGAGTTCAGGCTCGGGAGGGCTGGAAGGAACCAGCGGAGAGGAGAGTTCAGGCTCGGGAGGGCTGGACGGAACCAGCGGTGAGGAGAGTTCAGGCTCGGGTGAGCTGGACGGAACCAGCAGTGGAGAGAGAGTTCAGGTTCGGGAGGGCTGGACGGAACCAGCGGAGAGGGGAGCTCAGGCACTGGAGAGCTGGACGGAACCAGCGGTGGGGGGAGTTCAGGCTCGGGTGAGCTGGATGGAACCAGCGGTGGAGAGAGTTCAGGCTCGGGAGGGCTGGACGGAACCAGCGGTGAGGAGAGTTCAGGCTCGGGTGAGCTGGACGGAACCAGCGGTGGAGAGAGAGTTCAGGCTCGGGAGGGCTGGACGGAACCAGCGGGGCTGAAAGTTCAGGCTCGGGAGGGCTGGAAGGAACCAGCGGAGAGGAGAGTTCAGGCTCGGGAGAGCTGGACGGAACCAGCGGTGAGGAGAGTTCAGGCTCGGGTGAGCTGGACGGAACCAGCAGTGGAGAGAGAGTTCAGGCTCGGGAGGGCTGGACGGAACCAGCGGAGAGGAGAGTTCATGCTCGGGAGAGCTGGACGGAACCAGCGGTGAGGAGAGTTCAGGCTTGGGTGAGCTGGACGGAACCAGCGGTGGAGAGAGTTCAGGCTCGGGAGGGCTGGACGGAACCAGCGGTGGAGAGAGTTCAGGCTCGGGAGGGCTGGACGGAACCAGCGGTGAGGAGAGTTCAGGCTCGGGTGAGCTGGACGGAACCAGCGGTGGAGAGAGAGTTCAGGCTCGGGAGGGCTGGACGGAACCAGCGGGGCTGAAAGTTCAGGCTCGGGAGGGCTGGACGGAACCAGCGGAGAGGAGAGTTCAGGCTCGGGAGGGCTGGACGGAACCAGCGGAGAGGAGAGTTCAGGCTCGGAGGGCTGGACGGAACCAGCGGAGAGGAGAGTTCATGCTCGGGAGGGCTGGACGGAACCAGCGGAGAGGAGAGTTCATGCTCGGGAGGGCTGGACGGAACCAGCGGTGGAGAGAGTTCAGGCTCGGGAGGGCTGGACGGAACCAGCGGGGAGGAGAGTTCAATAATAAAAGATAAGCTACTGTGCATTATAAATGTCAGTAATGTATCTTTATTGACTCATTCTTTTTACAAAGATGATTTAAATGCTGAAATATGAGGTTTATGTTTATGTTAACCTTATTAGGTAAAATGAAAGACAGTCCTTTAAAACAAATCTTTAATGTTATTAACTTGGTGAATTGATTTCACTGTGTATTAGGCTTTTTGAACAAGATTCTGTGTATGTGATCATTTTGGTCACCATATTATCTAATACTTTTCATAAAGATCAACTACAATCAACTTTAATTATGAGTTTTTACAGTAGCCTATAATAAGGCGCTCGAAGGGGGTCTCGCCCTGGGTGTAATTCAAAGTAGAACCGCCACTGCTAGTGTGTAAGGTAGGTTGGAGTGAATATATCATTTCTTTCTGTTATTGATTTGACTGTAGGCCAGAGGGACACATATGCTAGAGGGTCAATGGAAGATTTCAGAGAACAATAGTGTAAAACAAAACAAACCCTCAACATTATTACTTTGCTTGCTAAAGAGTGTCGTGTTTCTATTGGTTCCCTCTGTTCACTGTGGCCTAATGCGGGTTAAGGGCAAGCTGCTTGTGGAGCAATTATAACCTGAAAAATTGAATTGAATTCTGTTCAATAAATTGTGTTTTTTTTTTTTACTTAAAGCTAACAGTGCTCATAGCAGAAAAAGACTAGATTTATTACAAAGTAAATATTTTCCACATAATATTTTTAATAATTGTCTTTCACACAGTAGTTCTTTGAATTAGAAACAGTTCGAAAACAATATGTGTAGGCTATATACACATTTATAAGCATAGGCCTACTATAGCCGTGCTTAAACATTGTGTTTCATAAAGGACACCCTAAAGTCCCAACATTACGTAATGATCTCATTGCATGGATTGCAGTATCTTGGAGTTGCCTCTGCCTGTGATCTGAAGTAGGCCTATTGAATTATTTCGCGGCCATTTTTGAGTTGAGAAATTTGGAGCTCGCTATTGTCAGTAAACATTGCAGCTGAAACGACGACATTCTGAATAGATAACGCCAAAACATTCGTCTTTTCCAAACTACGCGTTTAAAACACATCAGCATTGGAAATGTAACTGCGTCTAGAGTGAAGGAAAGTAACAAAACAGTGAGTGCTGCAGGCTCTGGAGGTTTGTTGAGGCTGAAGTTTTCTTGCACAGGTGTGTCTGGACCAGTTACCTGCAAAATGTAAAGACTAATATCGGACATGGATGTATACCGCTGGCTTATAAGCCAAACACAAATGATAACGCTTACAGGGAATATTTTATTCGCGCGTTTTCATCAAAATACACGTATGAGGACGCGTTTGGCCTGGCACGTGACAAACCAGAAAAGTTTTGGAGTGAAGCAGCTCGTAGGATTACTTGGTTTGAACACTGGCCCAGCACTCTGGATGATACGGATACAGTGTTTCCAAAATGGTAAGTAGCCTACTAGTCTACAGTATTAGGGGGTGTATGTGTTACGTTTTTACGTTCAACAGTTCATAGAATTGAACATTGGGTCTCGGGCGTGATACCTGTAGCTAAACAAGAAAAAGTTCACCAAAACATGATGTGAGGCACTATGACAGCCTCAGACTCAGTCACCATTCGCTTTCACTGTATGGAAAAAGAAATGCTATAAATGAACCATTTGCTTTCACTGTATGGAAAAAGAAATGCTATAAATGAAAGTTCACTCAACATTATTCAAAATAACAGTTCTACCGAAAGAAATATATTAAATATAGCTTTCGGGAGAAACAAAACACGAGGAAGAGTAAATTATGAATAATGTCAATTTACGTTTTTTGTGATTGACATTGAATAAATGAGATTGTTTGTAGTTAAAAGATGTCTTAAATTCGGTAGTTTTATATTTATTCATTGTTTTAGTTTTTTTCTCGTACTTTCCGATTTTCAAATATAGGCCCTAGGTGCCATATGGAATAATTGAGGTAAAAATATCCAGAATGAGAAGAAATAAGTGCAATGATGTCATTAAAAAACTGGCAAGTTATACTGCTGCCGAGATATAACCTAAATTAGCATGCTAAATTATTAGCCCCGGCCCGGCAGGTGTCGTAATACCAGTTTCGGCCATGGGAGGCGGTATGCGGGCGGGCAACGTTAGCACTGGTCAGCCAAACTGCAGTAACACGAGTAAGTCGCGCCGGCTTGTGTGTACTTGAACCTGATGTCATGTCGTGTGGAAATACAGCCCGCTACTAAATTTCAGTTCAGGGATGAGTTAAATAAATGATTGGTCGATATTATGCATGAGGAATACATTTTGGTAAGTTGTAACATATCTTTCAACAGTGTTCGTTTACCATTAGCTAGTAGAGATGATCGGTTCACGTGCGCTAGGGATCTGTCGTCTAACATTTACAAGCGCCAAAACTGCATTTATTGATTGAATTGCGTAATAAAATTAACAGAATCTGAGAGCTGAGATCGGTCTCTGTGTCCTTTTCTGTGCATGACAAAATGGATGTGGCGTGAGAGTGTGTGAAAAGTTGTGTTGTCTCACGGTGAATTTGTGAGAGTTGGCAGCTCTGAAAGACGCTAGCTTGGTCCACATCAGGGAATGCTGTCTGTCAAATTAATTCAAACTAATGATAAAAAATGTAACATGAACAAAATGAATACCATTATCTAAAAATGCCTGGGCTTTAATTTTCCCATATCGTCGAAATGCACCGGCTTGTCTATGAGACGGCCTTTATAATTTAGTATTGAGATGTTGTTCATTTAGTCTCTAATCTCTGAAAATCTCCAATTGATCCACGTGAAACTGCGGTCTTCCAACCTTTTACTATTAGTTTTACTGATTAATATGCGCGAGGGAGACCCGCTCGCCGTGTTGTTTGAAGACATGAGTGCGCGCGGCCGCGGAGGTATTTTTCTGGAGGTATACTGCCCCCATCTGGTTTGGAATATGATTTGATTTTTTATCCCAGAGGGCACCTTTAAAGTTTGTAACGCTATGATTCATCTCACAGCTGGTTCATGGCTTATGGTTCCTTCAAAAAGACTTAAAATTCGATTAATTCTATTAGTAATATTTATTGAAGTGCATTTTGATTTGTGCATGATGGTAAATAGCATTTTAAACATTTTGATTAGTATTCTTTTAAGCTTTTTAAATTGATAATGGTCAAGGTATGACAACATGCGTATTACTTCAGTTCAACTATTTCTTTAAGAACAACTGTTTCCATTACAGGTTTGTTGGAGGAAAGCTGAATATGTGTTATAATGCTGTCGATCGGCATGTGGAGAATGGAAGAGGTGATCAAGCAGCTGTCATTTATGACAGTCCTGTTACTGGCACTAAAGAGGTCATCATATACAGAGAAATGCAGGAGCAGGTAAAAAACAAAGAAGGTGCGGTCACATTAGTGAAATCTCACAGGCAAAAAGGGTCTATTGTCAATATCTGTCAATAGTGTATTGATGTATGAGCTCACACAGAAGTCACTTTCAAAAGAAGCAGCACTCTGCTGATCTATGGAGTGAATGTGCGTGACCAACTTGAACCCGTGGATAAATCTATATGGGGAATATTTAGCGAAATTCCCAATTGCGTGGGTCCCTATTGAATTTTGCCCACGAAATTTCACCGGACATGATCAAATGTTGACCGCACATTAAGTCTTTGAATTCAATAACCTTTCTACTCTTCATAGAATGCTGGACCGATTTGCATTCAGTGTACAGTTTCTGTTGTTTTGATGAATTGATATTTTAATATTTCTGACTTGCCTCTAGTTTGTAAATGTAATGTATCCATAAAGTTTAACTTCCATACACCTGTTTGTAGGTGTCCAGGTTGGCGGGGGTTCTGGTGAGGCATGGCGTGAAGATGGGTGATCTGGTGGTGATCTATATGCCTATGGTTCCTCAGGCCATGTTCGCCATGCTGGCATGTGCCCGTATTGGTGCCACCCACAGCCTCATATTTGGAGGATTTGCATCCAAAGAGCTTTCCGTCCGTATCGACCATGCTAAGGCAAGCCATTGGGTTTTCTTTTTATGAAAATGAATAATAAAAAGCTATTTTTGTAAATGCATATCCCTGCTGAGGTTGCGAAAACCACTTGCAATCTTAAATCATCTTTTTCCCCGCAGCCCAAGTTGCTGGTGACGGCATCATATGGCATCGAGCCAGGCAGAAGAGTGGAGTACATTCCCCTGGTGGAGAAACTGTTTGCAAATAGCTTTTTGATTTTCCAGCGGTTTGGGATGCAGGATGAATCCCGAATGGTTTGTAAAGAAGAACACGTTTTGGAAATCAGTAAAAAAAAAAAAAAAAAATCTAATTTGAGAGAGAATTTGCCAGCCACAGAGGTGTATATCCTGTTAGAACTTTAGAAGATTACTCAATAACATGATCTTATTTACAGAATATTTTGGAATACTCAAAACTACTTGATTAGAATGAAAACACATCCATGCACTGCCGCAACAAATACCAAAACACTGGGTTTACACACTTATCCAACAAAATCAACTGTTACATTCAGTGTTGTGCAAGTTACTTCCAAACTGTAATACATTAGGTATTACTTGTTACTGTTATTTAAAAGTAATTCATTACCTTACAATATTACTGTCTCAGAATTGTAATGCGTTACATTACTCATGTATTACTTTTGAGTTACTTTCACCTTAACTTAACTAAGTAGAACTTAACTTTGGGGCTGTAACGATATGCAATATGAAACCGAAATCGCGATTCGCCACACGACTCAGATCCACGAACCTACAGAATCGCGACACACCTCTTCCAACTCCCAGCATTATTCTCCTTACCGTCCAGATCCAATGCTGCCTTATCTTTAAATTAGGCTATTAGTATTATTTGAAGTTAACATTATAAAATACGTAGACCTACACCACAAAACTAGTTGAGGATAAATTATTTAAAATTGGGTCCAGCATTATGGACATGACATTTGCAGTCAAAACTTGAAAGAAAAATTCTCAGAAAATACATGTATTGAAACATATATAGGCTACTTCCTTAAAGTACTCCAGACATTAGACAAATATCAGTCTGTTTTATTTTTAGTATTAGGGAAAAGACACACATTCATGCGTGACAAAAAAATAGGAGGCAAAATATTTTTTTTGTAATTCTGTTAATTACACTGCGCAAATCGGATGAGGAAAGGTTGGCTCTCCAGTCTCCATAGAACTTAAAATATTCATTTTATTTTAGTTTTCGTGTTCGCATTTCTGAGGAAAAAACAATGTTACAGACGCGACCGCTCTGAAGTGGCACTAAAAGACTGCTTTAAAACTTTCACATAGTCTGTTGCCTTTAAGAAGTAAAAGCAGACAATACACTGTAATACAACTGTAATACAAGCCTCACTGAACATGTAACGAGTAAAATATTACTGAAAATTGATTAGTAATGCCTTACACTACTGCCTTACAGCAAAAAGTAATATGTTACTGAAATGTATTACTTTTGTAATGCGTTACTCCCAACACTGGTTACATTTTGATATTTGCCAGCAATGGACACATTGTACAAAAAAAAAAAAAAGCACAAAAAAAGAGATTTCTCTAATTAATCATAAAACATGTCTATAAGACTTAAATAAGTTTTTTTGTGTTTCTCACAACTTAATGCGATATGCCTGAAATACAAGTAGGGGAAAAAAGAGGAAGTCATACAGCTTTGAAACGGCATCATGGTGTATAAATCATGGCAGAAATAAAAAAATGTATGTGAACTATTCCTTTAAGGCACCTGAAACACTGGAAAATAAAGACAAAAGAACAATTACAAAACAATGATCAAACTAAAATAAAAGCTAATTCAAAATATGAATAAAAATGATACAACTACTTAAATAATACTAAAATAACTGCTGCCTGGACTTCAGCTAGACTTGCTTCCTAATATCATTCTCTGATCATTCTGAGGAGCATGCTTTAACACCTTTTCCCATTTCTTTCCCATAGGAAAAGATGTCCACGCGTCCTGACCTGAGTTTGGACTGGGAGGAGGAAATGGCCACTGCCCGCCCTCACGACTGTGTGTCCGTCCCCGATCATCATCCTCTGTACGTCCTGTACACCTCCGGCACTACTGGCACTTCTAAGGTAAAATATTGTTTATGATAGTACACAGCGATAAGGCACGCAGCTTGTTTTGTGTGGAAGAGATCCATGCTGTTTGGTGCTTTGTTTATTGCGTATTGTGTTAGCTGGAGACCATGAGCCATACATCTTTATAAACTCTCCTGTTTCACTATAGGACACTACGGAAGCCCTGAACCGCAATGTAAAAAAAAAAATCTAGGACTATTTCGAGATTAAAGTCGAAACATTTCGAGTGTACGAGAAAACAGTCTTCCGTATGAAAGCTGCGTGTGTGCTTGCCATTGTCTCACATTGCCGCACACACAGGCATTCATAATGTGGCATAGCGAGTGTGTGTGTGCGTTTGTGTCTGTGATTTGTTTCTACAAAAGGAGATTCAACAGGTGCCAATCTGGCTACCATATAGACATTATAATGCGCCGGAATAGACTTTAGCCTATAGGAAAACCAACCCGGAAAACACTTTTCAGACTGATTGGAGATATCTAGCTTAATGAATGAATGAATGAATGAATGAATGAATGAATGAATGGGGCATTTATATAGTGCTTTCATGTCTACTAGGCCTACACTCAAAGTGCTTTACAATCATATCAGAATCTCTCCTCCACTACTAGTGGTTATTAAATCTGAGGAAATCACAGGATGATGCACTTAAAATGTATCCAGAGCATATTTACGGTGAAGAGGGAGAGTGCATTTCTTTTCACACACACACACACACACACACACGCGCGCTCTGTGGTAGTGGACACGCACTACTATGCATGTACACACTCCTATTATCGTAATGTATTGACTTTATTCTCAAAAACGTTTCGGCTTTAATGTCGAAATTTTGAGAATCTAATCTCAAAACATTTCGACTTTAATCTTGAAATGCTTTTTTTTTTTTACGTTGCGGTTCAGGGCAAAATAAGTAAAAAAGAAACTAAAAACATTGAACTCTTATTTTGATGTATCGTGTTTTCTCATTATGTATTTCCAAACTGCAGGCTGTTTTTATTTTTCAAATATGCTATGTGTAATTAAAATGCTTTAAAATCATTTTGATATATTCAGTTTTTTTGATGATCAGCAAAATATCAGCTAAAAATATTGGGTTATATTTTTGATTCAGCCAGTTTGGTATTTTTTTATTGGGTTATTTTTATTGTTGTTACAATGTTGGGTAGTCTGTGTCGTACCGGTTAAAACTGGATAAATCTGCCAATTGTCATTTGCGGTCTATTTTGAGAGAAAACGTCCTGAAGGGAAACTTCCTGAAAAGAAATTAAGGTTTGTATTACATTGTTTTCCTTAAATATTTTTTTTTACTGTAGAAACAGGAAAACCTCTGTTTTCTCACATTATACCTTTTTTGTTCACATGTCCATCACAGCTAACGCCTGCTTGGAACGCTCTCCTTCTACAGACGCAGCATACACCGGATCTACACTCAGAGTAAACAATGTCATGTGCCGTCAAATGGAAGTTTGACCTCCTGCCAAACCTGATACCAGTTTTCTTCCCACAGATTCTCTCATCCTGAGACTTTCTAAAATATTTTCAATATGTTTTTGAGTATTTTATGATTGTCAAAGACTGACTTGTCATTGAATAAAAAATATTTAATATTTTATACTGCCCCTGTTCTAGATATTTAATGATTTTAAATGTATTATTTCAAATGAGAAACCTTCAATATGAGGTTGTTTGCAACAAATTAGGAAAAAGGTTAATGTATAAAACCCAAAATAAAGAACCCAGCATGTGTTCTATGCAATATTTACCCAGAAATAATAGCTACGTCCAATATTTACCCAGAACCCGGGTGCCAAATAACCCATCAATGGTTGTTTTGAACCATTTTAAGCAGTGTATTCTTTAACTTCCTACATTTCCCATACTTTAATTCCTACATGATCCCATACTTTATTCTTTTGTTCCACCCCAAGAAAAAAAAAATATTTTGCCAATTTAATATTGTCCAAGAGGCTAAATTTGTGTCAGCATGCCTCAGGTGCTTGTCAATCCCTGACAACTCACTTTTATATGTACTTTGACTGAACAAGAAGCAAGTCAAGAGAAAGTGAGTACAAGGAGCACAAGAGGAAGTTACAAGGCCTGAAGGCAGAGGGAACAAATACGGCTCTCCACTGACCCAGTCTTCAGCCAGTGTGAAATATACGGCTCAAGGCAATGCTGCCCTGTACATAAAACACTTGCTAATGGCCCTTGCTTGCTCTCATACACACCCGTCCGATTTATGGAGCGAAGTCTGTTTGGCACACACAGGATCTAACTCAAAATGTGTCCCTCATTATCAACCCTCAACCTGATTTGAAAATGATTTACTGACTGTAAGGACCAAATGAATTGTAATACATATATTGGTGATTAATTGTGTTTTGTTCATCTCACATGATTATGAAATAAAACGTGATTACATGATACATGATTGTCTTGAAGGCTTTGTAAATAAAAAAGTATTTACATGAATAATAGAAAATGAATAATAATATATCAGTATTAAAGCAGTGGATGTTTTTTGGGGCCATTGCCCCCATCCCCTTTCCAGGTTTTTTTATTGTAGTTTTTGTCCAACTCCATCAACTTTACTTAGACAAAAACGTTACGATAAAACCTGTTGGAAAGCATCTTTTTCAGAGATTTTTGTGTGGGCATATTGGTGAAAACCCCAGACCATTCTGTGAGTTTCACATCTTTGTAAACTAAAGTTTAATGCGTTTTAGGTAGGATTGTTCCAGATTGTTATATATGCAACCACAGAAACCGAAAATTCTTGGGCCAGCAGCATGTGTCCAAATTTCAATCTTAACCATCCTGTTTCATCAGAAACGATCCTAAAACAGGGCTTTAAGTGTAAAATACTGAACTTGTTCTTTAAGAAAAAAAAATGGGCCTTAACAGTGATGTTTGCTTCCTGTAATTAATGTCTTTCTTTTCTTTCTTCTCTTCAGGGTGTAGTCAGAGATTCAAGAGGATATGCTGTGATGTTAAACTGGACCATGTCTAACGTTTATGGACTGTCTCCTGGTGAGGTATGTCATGATCTGTGATTTTTGCAAGTGGTAATGTCTTGAAGAACTACATTTTTATAAAAAAAAAATTAAAGAGGTCATATAATGGTACGTGCACTTTTACAAGTTGATTGTACTGTAATGTGTGTTGTCAGTGCCTGTACACAACCATCATTCATTGATAAAAATCCATCCAGTGCTTTTGTTTTTATCTCCTTATATGTTTTCCCCTGCCTCAAATCGAGCCGTTCGACCGTGCGACGTCACACAGTCGCACGCCCCTCCCGCGGTTGTTGATTGACAGCAGTGTTTCAACACAGACCCGCCCTGAGCGAGCCGTCATCATAGACTATAGTCCGTCATTGTTGATACACTGGAGCAGAATGGCGTCTAAGCGACTGTGTTGTTCTGTTCTTGGGTGCAATAATAAACACAGAAATCATTCTGATGTTCCTAAATTTGAACAGCTGAAGGCACAGTGGCTGAGTTTTGTTTGCGAAGGGAGTATTCCCCACGATCAACGTCAATACTTTCTTGTTTGCGCGAATCATTTCTCACCAGACTGCTTTATAAATGAGGATCAGTATGAAGCTGGTTTTGCTAAGAAGCTGCTGCTGCTGAAAAAATAATCAGTACCAACTATTAATGTTCCCTCCGCACCTAAAGTTTTATTAATCTTTATATTAATCTTTGCAAATCACAGGAAAAAAGTGTTTCATGACCATTAGTTGTAACGTCAATCTGTCAATGAACTGTATACATCAGTAAACACAGCGTTTGCATCTCACTACTCTACTCTGCCAGTGCATACAAAGATAGATCAAAGTAACATTACGTTAACCAACCATTCAGAAACGTCCTCAAGCCTTGATTGTCGAACTTCTTTGCGGTGCGACTCCGCTTCAAAATGATAGGGTTGCACAGATGTGTCCTCAGAGAATCCCGCTGCCATTCTCTCTCCAAAACCTTCAACTGTTGTCAAGGCAACACTCTACGTGCGTTCACGCCCACAGAACAGAGGGGCGGGGTTTATTATTTAAAGACATATGCACTGAAATGGAGTGCTAAAAACAAGAGCTGATTTTGACCAGGTAAAATGGTGTTTTCTTAAAATACTAATGAGAATTTTTAATAAAAGTATATTACAAAGTTTTCATTTAGACCCTAAACATTCATATTAACATGTACAAAATGGCATTATATGACACCTTTAAGAATAAAGATTTGATGTACTTTGAAAACACACTTCCTCCCTGATCTAAAACGAGTGCTCATTAAAAAGTAAAATGGGGAAAAACTGTGTAGCATCCCTTCATTCCAATGATATGGGAAGGTCACATTTACCATTGTTTGCTGGATTTTTGTGGACGTTATACAGCTATTTCAATAGGAATCCACACCATCTGAAATTTAGCATGGGCGCGAAAGACATACATTGCTACACTATTGACAAAAGACAATGGACTTTTTTGAAAAGTCATAATGTTACTATTGTGACAGGACTTTCTCATCTGAAGTTTTAGTCTGACCTTGGTTGACCAAAATTATGATAAATGCATGACATGACCCCTTGAAAAAGCTTCTGTCTCACATTGTTTAACCTTCACGTCTCTCTCTGTCAGGTTTGGTGGGCTGCGTCTGACCTTGGCTGGGTGGTGGGCCACTTCTATATCTGCTACGGTCCGCTTCTACACGGCAACACAACCGTGCTCTACGAGGTACGGGGCATGTGTGTGCAAAAATGAGCGAATTTGAAATGAGTGTGAGTGCTTATAGCATTTGACCCGTGGACCGCTCCAGCTAACAGTCAATTAACTGCTGTTGTGGTTTGCTGGATCCTGACACTCATGCTGAACTGTTGTCCGTACTGTGGATTTTTACAGGCCCTAACATTAATTTCTCGAGGGGAATGAATGCAAGGAAGCAAATTCTAATGCAAATTCCTAATTTGTGCTCAGTTTGACTTTGTTGAGCATTCGATTTGCTGTTGCTTTTGTACTGGTAACAAAGCAGCTCTTACAGTATTAAACTAGTTCTCCTCATGAGTCTTAGCTGAGATCGCAGCATGAATATTAAAATCATTTGCACTCGGTGGGAGACGATCATGTGTTTGGTTTTATGTCAAGGTGAATTCAGCACTGGCATCTCTGCTGATTAGATGTGTTGTTTCGCTCCACATGAGAAAATGGGAGATGCTCACAGAATTTATTAGTCTGCTAATGGAAGTTTGATTTCAATAGATCTCTCATACAATGTTAATGTCCAGGGCTGTGCTTCCCAATAGCCTAAGTTGATCGTAGAGACCATTGGTGGCAATTGTTCTATGATCAACCCAGACCAAAAAAGCCCTCAGGCTGTTTTAATTAATGTCTTTTGTAATTATGCAGATTTATGAACGTATTGGGTTTATACTATCAACTAATGCCCAACTAATGCAACATGCCAAACCTGATCTGATTTATTCAGTAGTGGTGATCGCTAAGAAAACAGGTTTCAAACTTTTTAACACCAATGACCCCAAATATAATCACCCCCTTGCTAGGGACCCTGTTTGTAAAATATTTGCAAGAAAAATAGCGTAATATTGTTGAGATTTAGGTTGTCATTGTACAAGACTAAAGCTGAAATAAATTAATAAAGTAATATCTGGGATTATCTGAAGTTGATCAAAATAGTTGATTAAAGTTTAAATTAAAGTCCTAAGACAAGAACGGGTATTGTTCAAAATTCATTTATAACTTTGATGAAAGATTTTGATCCACTTCAAATGTTGACTAGTGTATATCTTTACTTCCAAATAATATGAATCATTCAGATTTATTTGTGTAGTGCATATCGCAATACATTTTTTCTCTGTCTAATTTTTTTAAATTTCACATTTCAAATCTCCAATTTGCACTAGTAAGATCGTATTGATGTAATTGGTTCACCCAAAAAAACAACAAAACAAAACAGGCTGTTTTGCTAGTAAGTAACCATCCAGATCACACTAATAATTACCTATCAGTGCCCTATCAATAACGAAGGAACCCCCTAAGACCACGTAGCAATGAAGTGTAAACCCCTCAGAGCACTTTAGCAACCGCAAAGCAAAGACCTGGCAAAACCAGTCTTTGAGCAAACATCACTCACTTCAAAATATTGGATCATTTATATTAATATTAAAAGTGGGGTAAACAAAACGAACATTAAACGCCTGCCAATTGCTGATTGAAGCTGACGTGCAACAGATGCAGATCCTTGTTTTGAACATTGTAAATCAAGGAAAAACCTTGTTCTTGTTCTTGATCAGTTAAACAATTTTTCCCCACTTTACTTTCTTTCTTTGGAATCAATCAGCCGTAGGTAGACCTGTACTTTTTTTTCTATAACAACAAGAAAAATCTCAGAATTTAGAAATTGATTGCCATTTTTTTCTCACTAAAATGGAAACGAACGCTGTTCTAGAAACAAGATGAATGTGCAATCCGTTTGATTTGTTGTAATATGAAGTCATCGTTTATCTCTAAGAGTATTCTCTCTGAGCAGCATGGCAGAAACATGAATATTTGAACCGCTCAGTGTTGTGCAGAGCTACTTGTGTGTGCAATCTCTCTGTAACAATATTATTCCGTTCCTTTGCCATACGTTTTGGCCATCTGCCACCCAGGCACCTTTTCAAACACATCCTTGATTTTATATTCACTCCCCAACCGAAGCAAATGCCCCATACTGATCCAGTCTGACACTGGGAGACTTGTACAGTTCAAAAGTGTTGGGAAAATTGTTGTACTTGCAACAGATGGGTGTGCAAAATATTAAAATTTAGCAACTTCAGTAGGATATAAAATTCGACTTTTTTTCAAAATATTGTAATTCAGTAATTTTGTTGGGGTTTTTAATTGGAAATGTTCAGTCATTTTGTTGATTTTTTTTTTTTTAACATAATATTGAACATAATATTGAGTCTCTGAAGACATTGGCCTCATTTATACATTCAGATGCTCTAAGCAGTTGCTGTTTCCGCAGGGTAAACCTGTGGGGACTCCGGACCCCGGGGGCCTTTTTCCGTGTGATGTCTGAGCACGAAACAGCCTCTATGTTTACCGCTCCCACTGCTATCAGAGCCATTCGCCAACATGACCCTCAGGCAGAACACGGGAAACAGTACCCACTCAGCAGGTAAACTCAAATCTGTTTATTTAATGGCCCACGACATGTAACATCTTCAGTGAGGCATCTGCAAACAAGTTTGTTTTATTTTTGTATCAGTGGCAACAACTACGGCTTCCCCTAAAATGTAATGAAATGTTTATGTGCAGTATATTCAAGTAATCTCTTTCTCTATGTATTTACAATGGTCCCCAAAACGTGTTTGGACACTTATGTCACACAGATAAATATTTGAATATCAATGCATTAGATACAAAGCATCAAACCAGGTGGCAAATAATGCTGGTTTCCTCAGAGGTAACAGTACTTTTCTGAGACACTTTTTTAACGACAGGGTTCATGTAGGGATGTCTCGAGACCACTTTTTCACTTCCGATACCGATGCCGCAGATTTGGCTTTTGCCGATACCGATATAAATCTGATATTTTTATTTTATTCTTAAACTAATAAAAATATAGCACTTTTCTCAATTAGCCCCTTAAAATATACCTCCAGTATATAGTCCACAACAACAGTTGATTATGAAAGACTGCCACCCTTTATTCAAACAGTACAAAAAACGACGGTGGTCGTATTCAATTAGCCTTTGTACTAGCGAGGTCCAAGGTCGCCCCAAAACGACGTCTGACGATTCCTCGACCAGAGCTTCGTGCTGCCCTGAATGGTGCCCAATTAGCCAAACCGTTGAAAAAAACCGAGCTCACCGTCGAGATGAATACAGTGACGCCATGGACCGAGTCCACCACCGTGTTTCAAGGTGTTTGTTGGAACCGGGATAGCCGAAATTCGAGAGCTGACAACTGAATGTTCCTGGCGATGTGTGGATTCCAGCAGTAATCCAGCTGATGACCTGACCCGAGGTAAAACTCTTCTTCAGCTGTCAGTGCCCGACAGATGGAGCCAAGGACCATCATTCCTGCTTGAGTCTGAGTCAGTATGGCCTTTCTGTCCTTCTATTCAACCACCAGAAATCAAAACAGAGCAGCGCAAAGGAATCTTCTGTGGACTCAGGACGGAAGTAGATGTTCCTGACATTCCCGGTTCCCTGGAGGCAACGGTTCAAGGTCTAATTGATACAGGACCACCTTCAGCAGTGGACTACCCAACTGCAGAATGGCACATCCTGCAGAAGTCTCGAATGGATAGTTTTCCAGACGAGTACAAACTCCTAAGAGCTGGTTAAGGAGAAGCTTTTGGATGCCGAGAGGTACGAGAAGCTATATACGAAAACAACAGCAACATTTGTGCAAAGACTGCCAAACGCGGAAGAACAAACCAGTTATTCCCCGAATGGCAGATCTACCTCCAGCTCGACTCAGACTGCTCAAACCCCCATTCTACAGCACGGGCATGGACCGTTTCGGGCCGTTCCAAATTAAGATTGGCAGACGATGTGAGAAAAGGTGGGGAATCGTCTTTAAGTGCCTCACGACACGAAGTGTTCATCGAGACCTTCTCACCGCTATTGACGCTGATTCCTTTCTGATGGCTTTGAGGAGGTTTATAGCGAGTTATATTCAGACAACGGCACTGACTTTCACGGAGGACGGAAAGAGTTGCGGGAAGCCTTTGCGTCGCTCGCTCCATCACAGATCCAGCTGCATTTAGCTAAACAAAAGATTTCTTTCCACTTTAACCCACCTGGAGCCCCACACTTTGGTGGTGTGTGGGAAAGAGAAATGAGGTCAGTCAAGACTGCTCTTCGCATCACAGTCAGCTCCCAAGTCGTAACTGAGGAAGTTCTCCAAACAGTCCTCATTGAGGTGGAGGGAATGCTTAATAGCAAGCCCTTGGGTTACACTTCCAGCGATGCAGCTGACCTCGACCCTGTTGCAGCGAATTATTTGCCGACGGGGCGGCCAGATAGCTCACTGCCACTCGTAGTCTATCCTCTGGTCAAGTTTCACCCAGCATTACCTGCCCACGCTACAGACCCGCAACAAGTGGCACACAGATGCCGGTGACATTTCTATCGGAACAGTGGTAACGCGCTCATCGATCCGCAACCACCACGAGCATTGCGGTTGGTAGGCAAAGTTGCGAAGACCTTCCCAAGTTCGGATGGCCGTACCAGATCTGCTGAGATTCAAGTTAAGGATGAGACCTACATCCGTATGGAAGGCATTTTCTGCCGAAATAAAAGAAATAAATTAAACGATAAAAATGTAAAATAAAACAAGTTTAACCATTTCATTACAGAAAATGGTACGCAGAATATGTGACAAAATTGATAATGAAATTAAACGATTTCATTTTCATGGTGATAGTGCATCATCCCTGTCAAATTGAAAAATAAAATGCAATCGGTGATTTCACGTTTCATTTTCACTACAATCTCGAGACAAGACTGCCAATGTTAAAATGAAAAGGCAAAAGTGAAAAGAAACTGCAAATACAGTTTTCACAAAGCTTTTTTATTAACATTCACGCTATAATAGTGACAGAACTCAAATTCAAATGTAAAGTTTAGTTTTACATTTTAATCATTTTATTTCCTCTTTTATTTCACAGTTTTGATTTTCGTTTTCATTTTCAAAGACAACCTGTATGCAAATTATATGTTAATGAGTGGGTGTGGTTCGCAACGCCGTTGCGTGGAGGAGGGAAAATGTCGGTTATGACCAGTATAGCAGCAGAGTTAAACCAGCTTGCAAATATTTCGGATGATGATGATGACTTCATTTTGCTTCGAGTTGAATCTATCTTAGACACGCTTGGGCACTTGCAGCCGTCACAAACTCCGATGTCGATCATCTAGTTGTTCATAATCTAGGTGAGGTTGTGCAGTGCCTTCAGGCAGTAAATTGTCCGGGGAGTCTCGTTTAATGTAGGCCCATAGACGTTGGAACAGGGGGGGCGGGAGGGGCGTCACATTTATTTTGTGATTTTACCGGAACGAATAGAGTCTCCGACGTAAAGGC
This sequence comes from Pimephales promelas, assembly GCF_016745375.1. The sequence goes on from NW_024121144.1 coordinate 18,980,610, forward strand.
GATTAAAGTGCGCGTCCGAGTGAAGACTGCGCGCCACAGAGAACATAGCCTACAACTGACAGCAGCGGCAACAAGCGTTCCTCTTGATTTCAAAAACACAACATTTTAGCGCTAGATCTCTTATTTAAACGAACTAAATTAATGCTCTGCTTAACAGGATATGTTTTATTCATGTTTAAAACGTTTTATTTTCCGATATATGGTGACTCAAGCACTGATGGATCGAGGAGCGGTCCATCAGTAGAGTCACCATATCGGAAAACATTTGGAATGGGTCAGACATAGCCCACAGTAATTCTGACTTATTATGTTTTTTAAAAGAATTTCGTTTTTATAAATTGTATTTCATTTTAATCAATCGTTTTAATCAACAAGTTGACTGATAAATTCTCAGAAAATGGATTTAATACCAATATTTTGAAACGGTGCGTAATTCCGACAGCCACAACCCCCCCCCCATACCGGGAATCCCGCCCCCCCTCTCACAAAATAGTTCCAACGTCCCTGTAGTAGGCCTACATTAAATTACAAATAAAGTGCACAATATATATTTTACATGAAAAACGCTTTGCTGACTTTTACGATGTTACTACTAAACGTGGAAATGTAACTTAACCAGTCCGTGAAAACTGAAAAGGGTCCATTTTAAATATAACGTTACGTGCAACAAGGTGAAAGCTGTTCGCTTCAATTCCGTTACCTCATATGATGCTCTTTCATCCTCCGTCTGATGGTTCTCTCGCTCGCTCCGAATAAGTTTGCTACCTCTTGAGCAGTAAAACCATTTAGAAGATACATCCTTAGCGTTTCTAATGGGATACATGTCATACCTTGGACGACCCGGGCCGACGAGACTCCCCGGACAATTCACTGCCTGAAGGCACTGCACAACCTCACCTAGACCCCGTTTACACCTGGTATTAAAATGCGATCTGTATCCAGATAAGTTATCCGGATAATAAAAAACGCATGTTAATGCAAGGTGTAAATCGGATCTGCCTGACCACATCTGGAGGTAGTCTGGCTCGCATTGTGTCCGGATCTTTACTAGGTGTAAACGCAATCTGGTTGTTGAAACCACATATGTATATTTTACTCCTCCCAAAAATGCTAAAAAATAAACGAGTGAGAGCGTGTTATATAGGCTATATGTCATGTTATAGCCTAGTCAGATGCGACACGCATCACCGCAGATGAGCAGCTGAGCGTCTATTCAACGTGCAAACATCGCAAATAAAAGTGAAAGTACAGACGCAGTTAACACATCTTCAAGTAAAGAAACAAAATTATCTTACCAGGCCTGTTGCCACTCTCTCTTATTGATGTCTCTGATTTGGAAATTAGCTACTGATGATCAATAAAATGCCGCTCAGATCTGTTGCTTTTGGTGGCGTGCAATCCAATAAATCTGCATATAACGCAGGAGGTGAAGATCGGATTTATATCCGTTTTGCAAAAACACATTTATGTGGCCAGGTGTAAATGGAATCAGTACTTATTATCCGGATAACTTATCTGGATACAGATCGCATTTTAATACCAGGTGTAAACGGGGTCCTAGATTATTAACAACTAGATGATCGACATCGGAGTTTGTGACGGCTGCAAGTGCCCAAGCGTGTCTGAGATAGATTCAACTCGAAGCAAAATGAAGTCATCATCATCCGAAATATTTGCAAGCTGGTTTAACTCTGCTGCTATACTGGTCATAGCCGACATTTTCCCTCCTCCACGCAACGGCGTTGCGAACCACACCCACTCATTAACATATAATTTGCATACAGGTTGTCTTTGAAAATGAAAACGAAAATCAAAACTGTGAAATAAAAGAGGAAATAAAATGATTAAAATGTAAAACTAAACTTTACATTTGAATTTGATTTCTGTCACTGTTATAGCGTGAATGTTAATAAAAAAGCTTTGTGAAAACTGTATTTGCAGTTTCTTTTCACTTTTGCCTTTTCATTTTAATATTGGCAGTCTTGTCTCGAGATTGTAGTGAAAATGAAACGTGAAATCACCAATTGCATTTTATTTTTCAATTTGACAGGGATGATGCACTATCACCATGAAAATGAAAATGAAATCATTTAATTTCATTATCAATTTTGTCACATATTCTGCGTACCATTTTCTGTAATGAAATGGTTAAACTTGTTTTATTTTTACTTTTTATCGTTTAATTTATTTATTTAATTTCGGCAGAAAATGCCTTCCATACATCCGGCCCGTTTCTCAAAAGGAACTTGTCTTAGCCCCTCATACTGATGAATTTATAGAGTTCAAATATGCTTAAGAAGGTTTCAGCCAATCAGAGAGTCGTGTTTATTGAATGACGTCAGTCAGTGCCTAGTCAGTAAGAGACGAACGAAATATGAATTGTGAAATGTTATCTAGGAACTGCAATAACTTCAATAATGTTACCAGTGTTGTGAATTAATCAGAATAGAAATGTGAATTTGTTATCTTTAATAATAACAGAAACAGTTTGACATCAATGGGGGTGTTCAGCTTTAAGAGAATTCTACCAATAATGCATCAGTGTATGTGAGGAAAAAAAGAGAAAGAGATTGTTTTCACGTGCGAGCGCTGTATCTAATGATTCAAGTTCAGAAACTTCAGTAAACAGTTCAGTTTATTCGATTCAAGTCGTCAGTGGTCATTATCGCTGGTCAAGGAAGAAAATACACGACGTTCTTTGGTGCCGAAACCCGGGATAACTTGCAAGCAACATCCGAAATGGCGGAGCGACTTGAAAGACTACTCAGGAAACGGAGAGCTGTGCGCGGTTCCACGACGAGACTTTCGCAAGACATAGAAACGGAGGTTAGCAAGGAAGATCCAGTCGTTGACAGATTATGCGAACTGTTAGCCGTGTTATCTGCAAAAGAGGAAACGCCGCTGGAGTTAGATCCCGAAATAGAGGAGCACACAGATGCGGAGGATCTTGAAAATGAAGTCGTCGACGCTGAGGAGTACGGCCAGCGAGTCATCAGCGCGAAAGCCCGCGTGCGGCGCGTGATGCAGAGAGTTCGGGAAAACACTGAAGAAGAGACAAGTGACGAAATTGTGATTAGTGAGTTAACACAAGATCAGCAGATTGTGGTGCAACTCGGCAGCGGTGAAAAAACGAGAAAAGGAACCTGTTGTGGACTTAATGAAGTGCAGTAAGCTAAAGCGAGTTCTGCGAGTCACTGCTTGGATTAAGCGGTTTGTGCATAATGCCAGTTGTCTGAAGCTGAAAAGTATTGGATAAAGTTGACACAAGAAAGAAGCTTCAGTCCTGAAATCAGTTCGCTGAAAGCTGGAAAGACACTGAACGCAGACTCAAAAATCAGAGATTTGATTTGCTCTGTGTTGGAGGCAGACTCCAACAGTCAGACTTTTTGAGTTGCTGGTCCAGTACAACCATGAATTCATCATGCATTCTGGTTTGAGAGACACACTAGTGCAAACAAGAAGTAGATACTGGATTTTGAGAGCCAGACAAATCGTTAAAGGTGTTTTGTCAAAATGTACTGCGTGTAAGAGATTCAAAGTCGAGCCCGCGCAGCAGGACACGGCTCCATTGCCAAGGGACAATGAAAAGTATTGGATAAGCTGAAAGTATTGGATAAAGTTGACACAAGAAAGAAGCTTCAGTCCTGAAATCAGTTCGCTGAAAGCTGGAAAGACACTGAACGCAGACTCAAAAATCAGAGATTTGATTTGCTCTGTGTTGGAGGCAGACTCCAACAGTCAGACTTCAGCTACAGAGAGAAACATCCATGGATTTTGCCCAACAAAGACCGATATTGTGAGTTGCTGGTCCAGTACAACCATGAATTGATCATGCATTCTGGTTTGAGAGACACACTAGTGCAAACAAGTAGATACTGGATTTCGAGAGCCAGACAAATCGTTAAAGGTGTTTTGTCAAAATGTACTGCGTGTAAGAGATTCAAAGTCGAGCCCGCGCAGCAGGACACGGCTCCATTGCCAAGGGACAGAGTATCTGAGAAACCACCATTTTTGAAGTGACTGGCATAGACTTTGCAGGACCGCTGTGCGTGAAGGGCGATCGTGCATTACGCAAGGCTCACGTTGCTCTGTTTACATGTGCTGTCACGAGAGCGGTGCATTCAGAACTGGTTTCAAGTCAGTCGACAGAGAGTTTCTTGTTAGCACTCAAGCGATTCATTTCCAGAAGAGGGTTGTGTAAAGTCATCTATTCGGACGACGCCAAAACCCTTAAAAGAGCAAACCAAGACCTTAGTGAGCTGTGGAAAGCCATCAAAGATCCACAAATCCTGGAATACTTCTCAGGAAAAGGAATAACTTGGCGTTTCATCGTAGAACGAGCTGCCTGGTGGGGTGGATTTTGGGGAAAGACTTGTAAGACTTTCTGTGAAAATGAGCACGAGGAAGGTGCTAGGAAAGGCATCGCTCACATTTGAAGAAACGTCTACGCTTCTTGCAGAAGTAGAAGCCGTACTGAATTCCAGACCTCTCACTTTTGTTCACAATGAGCTCGATGAGCCGCAGCCACTAACGCCAGCACATTTCTTGGTTGGTGAACGACTCACTTCACCAGCTCCTAGAGCCTTTCCAGTCCCAGCACCACGCCACCTTTCTACATCTAAGAATACAGATCCCTCATGCAGATACAGTTAGCCATGCGCAGAATGCTCCTCCAATGCAGCCTTACACAAATGCCATTGTTCCGGATAATGTGGGAGCTCGGATTTCCTCGGGCACGGTTGGCAGCCAACAACAGTAAGAAGAACTTCTATTAACCACACACCTCCTTCAGCTCACTCCAGTCAGCCGCTCGTAGCACCAGCTAACTTTCCGCTGATCCAGACTAATGCCGCAAGACGGGAGATTGTTTATAGAGGTCCGCAGCCAACCATTCCAGATTTGACCCGTCGAGATCCTGGTGAATTGGCCCGTCTCAAACTTGCCTTGAATAACCTACTACCCGATGAAGCTACGGAGCTATTCAAGTACCAAATTCTGGTAGACCATGTCATGCACTTGCGCTGCGTAGGCAACTTTCCATTCTGGTTCCTTTGCCAGCTGTTTTTCTGTCCTGAGGAATGTCGCTTCAACAGCCCCTCTGTTGTTTGGCAAGGAAACCGGATCCTCTCTCCATGGATATCTAACATGCCAGTGTGGTTCCTCACAGTGCTCATCTCCATTCACATACGTCAAGCCATTTTTAACCATTTCTGCCTCTCTTTCCTCAGCAAGTGTCATCTCTTTGCCCCCTGGCTGGCAATTCCCGCAGCGACAACCACCGCACTTGGGCTCGCAAGCGGCCCCAATGCTGTCCCACTTCCACCATTCCAGGATATCTCGCTTGAGGGCTGCAGTGCTAGAATGAGCAACAGAACACATGGGAGACTGATGATCAGCTGGACTTTTACAGGTGAATTCTTCGTACTTAACTGCTGCAGTCCTCATTGAGCGTGCAAAATGAGTTTTTGACATATGTGCAGTTACAGCAAGCTCTTCAAAAAGGTCAGGGTGACTACCTCCGATAGTTTTCCCCAGTGGGCCGTCCCAGAGGACAAGGTCTCCAACTGCACGAATCTTCTGGGGCACCAGCTGTCCTTCCCTATGACTTATCAGGAGTTGGATTTCTCTGGGTCTTACCAGCTCATGCAGTGGAACATCAGGGAATATTCTTTGCAGCTTCTTGGCCGTCACATGTCGATGGATCTCTGCAATACTGTCAAGTCCATAACACACTAACTGGTGTGACTTAAGAGTGCCTCGGGGAGTACTAACTCTGATCTTCAGCAGGTACCTCTTGGTTTTAACTGATACCTTCATACCACCGACTCCATGGACCACCAGAGTAACGTCTTCACTTCGAAGGTTCAATTTATTTGCTACTCTATGAGTTATGTAGTTTGTATCTGAGGCCAGATCAATCAAGGTTCCAACCTTTTGTCCAGCATTAGCCGTTACCCATTGAAGCATCATGATAACTGGAAATTCTTGCAAACCACTTTCTGTCAGTAGCCCCTGCTCGCGTGCCCCAGAGTTGAGGGTCCTGAATGCTGAATTGCAGAATGCATCTCGACACTGCTGAGCCAACTCAGGTGACAGCTTGGAGAGGAATTCCTCCTGAGACTCTGTGCACTTTCCACCTCCCACCGAACCAGTTTTTGTTCTTTTTTGGGGTGTCCTTCTGGTTTCAGCATATGGACACAGGTAATAATGATGCTCGGGGGTCTGCTGGTCTTTGCACTCCAGATTCCTGCACAAGTAAGTGGATTTGCAATATGCAGCTCCTTCATGGATTTCCAGACATCTTTTGCATGCTCTGAGCCTCCTCATCACATTCTCTTTCTCTGAAGGTTTCAGGGTCCTACATTTCTTGCAGAAATACAGTTTCTTCTTGTGTTTGCTGTCTCCACAGACAATACAACCTGCTGGATCACTGCTCAATTCGGTGGCTCTTGTCCTGGCATGCCTTGGGTCAGACCTGGACTCCTTCCTGCTGGGCTCATCTTCTCTTAACTGTTCCAGCTGCTCATATATTGCCTCCTGGGTTTTGAGGAATTCGAGAAGTTTGTCGAAACGAGCTTGTTGTACACCAGCATTCTTCTCATCAGCAATATAAACCAACCATTCCTTCTTCAGTGACTCAGGGAGTTTGCTCTCAATGGATTTTGTCACCAAGGGGTTTTTCATGGCACCAGTGTCTCCAAGCTCACCTAGATCATAAAGGGCTTTTTCAATCATTTGAATCAATTCCACTATTTTCCTGGCTTGGTGACCTCTTACTGGTGGCATTGCTTGCAACTCTTCTACAATTTCCAAGGCAATAGTGGCTTTATTCCCAAAGCGATTCTCCAGGACACGGAATATTTCTTCTGCTGTATTATAAGCTGCAAGTCGAAACTCTCTGGCCACTTTATCATCGAGACTGTCCAGGAGCTGAAATTTCTTCACCTCTTTTGATCCAGTAGGTTCACCTTGCTTTTGCAGAGCTTCCCACTCCTTTCTCCAGCGATGAAAATCCCGTTTACTTCCAGCAAACTTGGGAAGGGAAGTAGGCTTCAACTTGATGGCTGGCCTTGGAGAACTATGGGCTGCACCAGCTCTCTCAGAATCCTGTTCGACTTTTGCCTGAATGAATTCAGCCTTTCTGGAAACCAGCTTTGGTAGACAAACCTCAAGCTCCCTCAGACGGCTTTTAAGGTCTTTTTGCTCAGCAGAAGGTGCCCAACGATTCCACCGGACATGCGCTTCTCTTGCAGCTTTAACCAATTCTCCCAGGTGGTTGAGCATGAAGTCATATGCTTCCAGGTTTGCACAAGATTGAACAGAAAGGACCCGGTCACACTCCGTCTCTGCCACTTGAAAAGCCAGGGACGTTTGGGGATCCCCAAAACTAGCCCAGAGTGTTTTCAAAATTAGAGCTTTTCCCTCCCTCAGTCTCTGGTCACATTCACTTGCCGTCTTCTCTAGGTCAGCCTTTTGTTGCGGATTTAATGCTGGCTCATCCTCTTCATCCAGCTCAGCCTCTGCGATCAAAGCAGCCTCCACGTCCTCATTTGCTTCCATGACTTTAGTGGCCTGTAGTGAGAGATTTTTGAAACTTTCTTTGAGCTCCTCCTCACACATGTCCAAATGTGTCCTAGAAACTGAATTGGCAAGCCGAGAAAAGAGTCTTTTTGCACTGGTTCTTTCAGCTTTGAGCTGCTCTAACGACTTTGTCTCCGCCATATCCTTTGGCTGTATCAACAGAACAATAATGCACACTTTGGGATAATGCTAGAGCAGTTTACTTTTCTTCTCCCAGGCCTCCAGGTGAGTTTCAAGGTCCTCCAATCCTGGCGGTTTTTTACTGTCAAGCGTTTATGTGACTGTGCGTTTTCCCCACACTTGAAAGAGATAGGTTCTTCTCACTATCTGAAGCTATAAACTGGATTCCACTCAATGATTAGGCCTTTGAATTTTTTCCATCCATTTATTTACTTGTAGGTAAAAAACCGGCTGTCACTCCAGAGTTCTTTTGGTGAGTACCCAGTCCCGCACAGTGTTCAAAACAGACACCAAGCTCTACTTCTTGAGCCAGCGCTGCTGTCTGCCGTAGCATTAGTTCCCAGTGCACACAAACAATAGAAGCGGCGTGTTGCCTTATCCAGCCTGTGCACGCGCAACTGATTTCAGATTAGCTTCACCTGGTACTAATGAGGGAATGCGGAGTGACGCGCCGTTTGCCGCAACACCTCCCACTCGATCTTTCATAGTTCTCTGTGAAGATCGCACAGCTAGGCAACCGCTTTGTTTGTAGCCTTTACTCTTTCTCCATCTGCTCTTCAATTGGGAGAAGAACAACAAGTCGTCTAACGTCCCTGTGCAGCACAGTACCCTGACAGACCCTCTTCCTATCAGAAGATGCAGATTCTCTGACAGTTGACCTCTGGACAGGGACACAATGGTTTGGAGAAACTCGAACATTCACATCCCTTACGATGCCCCTTGGATCAGAGTTTACACTAATGACCCTCCCGAGCTTAAACTGTCCCCTTAGTGCATTTTGATCGCATAGCCAGACGATGTCTCCAACAGCGACGTTCCTCTCTGCTGTATGCCACTTGTTCCGAACAAACAGATTTGGACCAGCAAGTTGGCTCCAGGATCTCCAAAAGTAATTGACTTGAGTTGTTATCTCTCGTAACCTCTTATAGGGATAGCTAGCAAAATCGAATGTCTTGGAGTCCCCTGTCTGTGTGGCTCGACCAAGCAAAAGTGTGTTTGGCGTAACATATTGTATGCAGCCCTCCCGGCTCTGAACTCTTGCATCAATGGGACGTTCATTTGCAAGATTTGCTGCAAGTTGAAGTGCTGTTAAAAACTCACTGAAAGTGAGGTCTGACCCTTTTCCAAGACTCTGGAGCGCTCTCTTTGTAATACGCACTGCAGCTTCCGCAGCTCCGTTCCGATGTGGTGAGTCGGCTGGATGAAATTTCCAGACAAACTGTGTTCCATTCTTAACTGCATACTCTTCCAGGGTTCCTTTGTCTTGACTTTCCAGGAAGCCATACAGATCTTTCAGTACAGGTTTTGCACCAATGAAATTGGTTCCTGGATCGGACCAGACCTTTCGGGGGTGACCTCTGAGTGCAGTAAACCTCTGGTATGCCAATAGGAAGCTCTCTGTAGATAGCGTATTAGCCAGCTCTGTATGAATAGCTCTACTTGCCATACAGGAAAAGACAACTCCCCATACTTTCATTGATGCTCTTCTCTTGACATCGTCCTTTACTTGGTAAGGTCCAAACAGATCGATGGCGGTGAACTCAAATGGTGCACAAGGTCTCGTTCTCTCTTCAGGTAGCTTGCCCATTACTTGTTGACATGTTTTAACTCTTGCCTTTTTGCAGGAGACACATCGGTTAACGACTCTTTGAGCAACCCTTCTTCCTCTCAAAACCCATGCCCTTTTACCCATCCTCAGTAAGGTGCCCGCCACTCCATCATGCCCCTCATCATGAGCTTCACGAGCCAACAAGGTTGAAATCCAGGCATCAAAGGGTACGAGGGGAACAGCTTTGAGATCCTCCTGGAAGGCTTGAACTCTGCCACCACACACCAGAAGTCCAGTTGCCATGTCTCTGTACACAACCAGTCGATCCATTGTGGTGTTTGAGAAGGTCACACCTTCTTGAACTGCTAGGCAGAGGTCCCTAAATGCATCTCTTCTCTCTTGGAGAGTGATGATACCAACTGAAGATACCGCCTCCCACTTTAGTTTGTCCATTGTCTTGACTCGAAGGAACTTCTTTGCAGCTCTCCAGACCAATGCCACTGTCTTGATCAGCCGTGTTAGATTGCTGAATCTCTTCACATCAATTAACTTTTGAACTGTTATTCCACCAGGTGGTCTACTTGGCTCCATCCGGGTTGAACTCTGGTTTTCCACTGGCTCTTGTTTCTTCAGCTGAGCTCTGGTAAGCGCAGCAACAAACGCTTTCTTTTGGATCTTGGTGAGGTTTTCTCTGGCTGCCGCAGCAACATCTTTAGCCGATCTAATTGGCCACTCATTTACTGGTTGACTGATGAACTTCGGACCTGACTGCCACTCAGAATCATTATCCAAATCTTTTGGGCCAGCCCCTCTCGTGATAATGTCTGCAATATTCATTGGCCCTGGAACCCACCACCAATCCTGCACGTTAGTGCTGCTTTGAATCTCTCCAATTCGATTCGCAAAAAAGGTTTGGTAACCATAACTTTCACGCTGTATTGCTCCCAAGATGGTCTGGCTATCAACAAGATGGTACCACTTCTCAACTTGAATCCTGCAATGCCTTTGGAAATATTTCTTTAACCGGGCAGCAAATACAGCTCCGCACACCTCCGCTTTTACGGCGTCGCCCTTATGGTCAAGGGGGGTTAGTTTGGCCTTGGATTCGACGAGCCTCACAGTAATGTCTTGACTGCAGCTCCAACGCAAATACAATACTGCTCCATATGCTTGTTCACTGCCATCGGAGAAGGTGATGCCAAAGGGTTCAGCGGCGGCATCTGGGGGTGTCAGGGATCTGACAAATTGTACTTGCCCAAGCTCAGAATACTCTTCCAGAAGCTTGATTGCATCCTCCCGGAGCCCTTCTGACAAAGCTGCATCCCAGGTATTCTCGCTTAGGCCATAGTTAACTTTTGCCTCTTGAAATGCTCTTCGCACCAGAATTGCACCTTTTTGCTTAGCAGGGGTCACCAAGCCTAGTGGATCATAGAGCCCTGAGACTTGACTTAGAAGTTCTCTTCTGGTGAGTGGATTTGGCGTTTGTGATCTTACCTCCTCCTTCAACAAATTTTGGCCAAGTCTCATCTTTTTCTTCTTCTTTGAGAAGTTTACAGCAATCATGACATGAAGCTTGTCATCTTTTACTGTGTATCCCAGGCCAAGGGCTTTATTGTCCTCTTCTGTCAGCTGATTTGGTAAGAACACAGTCTGTGGCTCAGTCTCTTTGTCTCTGGACTCTTTCCTCCCACTTTGATCGGAGTATAGCCAGGGCTTGATGTGGAATCCACCAGTTTTTAAGATCTGCTCGACATTAGACGTGATGAGTTTCAGTTGATCCATGCTGTTGTGGGAAGTCAGGATGTCATCGACATAAACATCTTCTTGCAGCACACGTCGCTCTTCCTTGAAGTGACTGAATATGGGTAAGTTTGCGGTCTCCCGCATAGCCAGTTGAGCAATGCAGCCTGCCGGTTTGTCTCCAATATTTACCCTTGTTATAGCATATTCTTCAATCTCATCTCCTGCAGAATCACGCCAGAGGAATCGGTGCAGATGGACTTCTCGTTCTTCCAGCCAGACAGAGTTATACATTTTCCGTATATCGCCCAAGGCAGCAAAGACTCCAGCACGGAACCTCAACAGAACAGCACGAATGGGGTTGAGCACGTCAGGACCTTTGAACAGCAGATCATTCAAGCTCAAACCTCTAAACTTTTGGCTGCTATTCCAGACAAGCCTTACTGGGGTTGTGACTGAGTGAGGATTTGGAGCGATTAGGTGACTGATGTACCAAACTGGCCCGGTCCAGCTCTTTAACACCTCATTTGACAACTTTACTGCAGCTTTGCGATGGACCATGTCATGCACTTGCGCTGCGTAGGCAACTTTCCATTCTGGTTCCTTTGCCAGCTGTTTTTCTGTCCTGAGGAATGTCGCTTCAACAGCCCCTCTGTTGTTTGGCAAGGAAACCGGATCCTCTCTCCATGGATATCTAACATGCCAGTGTGGTTCCTCACAGTGCTCATCTCCATTCACATACGTCAAGCCATTTTTAACCATTTCTGCCTCTCTTTCCTCAGCAAGTGTCATCTCTTTGCCCCCTGGCTGGCAATTCCCGCAGCGACAACCACCGCACTTGGGCTCGCAAGCGGCCCCAATGCTGTCCCACTTCCACCATTCCAGGATATCTCGCTTGAGGGCTGCAGTGCTAGAATGAGCAACAGAACACATGGGAGACTGATGATCAGCTGGACTTTTACAGGTGAATTCTTCGTACTTAACTGCTGCAGTCCTCATTGAGCGTGCAAAATGAGTTTTTGACATATGTGCAGTTACAGCAAGCTCTTCAAAAAGGTCAGGGTGACTACCTCCGATAGTTTTCCCCAGTGGGCCGTCCCAGAGGACAAGGTCTCCAACTGCACGAATCTTCTGGGGCACCAGCTGTCCTTCCCTATGACTTATCAGGAGTTGGATTTCTCTGGGTCTTACCAGCTCATGCAGTGGAACATCAGGGAATATTCTTTGCAGCTTCTTGGCCGTCACATGTCGATGGATCTCTGCAATACTGTCAAGTCCATAACACACTAACTGGTGTGACTTAAGAGTGCCTCGGGGAGTACTAACTCTGATCTTCAGCAGGTACCTCTTGGTTTTAACTGATACCTTCATACCACCGACTCCATGGACCACCAGAGTAACGTCTTCACTTCGAAGGTTCAATTTATTTGCTACTCTATGAGTTATGTAGTTTGTATCTGAGGCCAGATCAATCAAGGTTCCAACCTTTTGTCCAGCATTAGCCGTTACCTATTGAAGCATCATGATAACTGGAAATTCTTGCAAACCACTTTCTGTCAGTAGCCCCTGCTCGCGTGCCCCAGAGTTGAGGGTCCTGAATGCTGAATTGCAGAATGCATCTCGACACTGCTGAGCCAACTCAGGTGACAGCTTGGAGAGGAATTCCTCCTGAGACTCTGTGCACTTTCCACCTCCCACCGAAGCAGTTTTTGTTCTTTTTTGGGGTGTCCTTCTGGTTTCAGCATATGGACACAGGTAATAATGATGCTCGGGGGTCTGCTGGTCTTTGCGTTCCAGATTCCTGCACAAGTAAGTGGATTTGCAATATGCAGCTCCTTCATGGATTTCCAGACATCTTTTGCATGCTCTGAGCCTCCTCATCACATTCTCTTTCTCTGAAGGTTTCAGGGTCCTAAATTTCTTGCAGAAATACAGTTTCTTCTTGTGTTTGCTGTCTCCACAGACAATACAACCTGCTGGATCACTGCTCAATTCGGTGGCTCTTGTCCTGGCATGCCTTGGGTCAGACCTGGACTCCTTCCTGCTGGGCTCATCTTCTCTTAACTGTTCCAGCTGCTCATATATTGCCTCCTGGGTTTTGAGGAATTCGAGAAGTTTGTCGAAACGAGCTTGTTGTACACCAGCATTCTTCTCATCAGCAATATAAACCAACCATTCCTTCTTCAGTGACTCAGGGAGTTTGCTCTCAATGGATTTTGTCACCAAGGGGTTTTTCATGGCACCAGTGTCTCCAAGCTCACCTAGATCATAAAGGGCTTTTTCAATCATTTGAATCAATTCCACTATTTTCCTGGCTTGGTGACCTCTTACTGGTGGCATTGCTTGCAACTCTTCTACAATTTCCAAGGCAATAGTGGCTTTATTCCCAAAGCGATTCTCCAGGACACGGAATATTTCTTCTGCTGTATTATAAGCTGCAAGTCGAAACTCTCTGGCCACTTTATCATCGAGACTGTCCAGGAGCTGAAATTTCTTCACCTCTTTTGATCCAGTAGGTTCACCTTGCTTTTGCAGAGCTTCCCACTCCTTTCTCCAGCGATGAAAATCCCGTTTACTTCCAGCAAACTTGGGAAGGGAAGTAGGCTTCAACTTGATGGCTGGCCTTGGAGAACTATGGGCTGCACCAGCTCTCTCAGAATCCTGTTCGACTTTTGCCTGAATGAATTCAGCCTTTCTGGAAACCAGCTTTGGTAGACAAACCTCAAGCTCCCTCAGACGGCTTTTAAGGTCTTTTTGCTCAGCAGAAGGTGCCCAACGATTCCACCGGACATGCGCTTCTCTTGCAGCTTTAACCAATTCTCCCAGGTGGTTGAGCATGAAGTCATATGCTTCCAGGTTTGCACAAGATTGAACAGAAAGGACCCGGTCACACTCCGTCTCTGCCACTTGAAAAGCCAGGGACGTTTGGGGATCCCCAAAACTAGCCCAGAGTGTTTTCAAAATTAGAGCTTTTCCCTCCCTCAGTCTCTGGTCACATTCACTTGCCGTCTTCTCTAGGTCAGCCTTTTGTTGCGGATTTAATGCTGGCTCATCCTCTTCATCCAGCTCAGCCTCTGCGATCAAAGCAGCCTCCACGTCCTCATTTGCTTCCATGACTTTAGTGGCCTGTAGTGAGAGATTTTTGAAACTTTCTTTGAGCTCCTCCTCACACATGTCCAAATGTGTCCTAGAAACTGAATTGGCAAGCCGAGAAAAGAGTCTTTTTGCACTGGTTCTTTCAGCTTTGAGCTGCTCTAACGACTTTGTCTCCGCCATATCCTTTGGCTGTATCAACAGAACAATAATGCACACTTTGGGATAATGCTAGAGCAGTTTACTTTTCTTCTCCCAGGCCTCCAGGTGAGTTTCAAGGTCCTCCAATCCTGGCGGTTTTTTACTGTCAAGCGTTTATGTGACTGTGCGTTTTCCCCACACTTGAAAGAGATAGGTTCTTCTCACTATCTGAAGCTATAAACTGGATTCCACTCAATGATTAGGCCTTTGAATTTTTTCCATCCATTTATTTACTTGTAGGTAAAAAACCGGCTGTCACTCCAGAGTTCTTTTGGTGAGTACCCAGTCCCGCACAGTGTTCAAAACAGACACCAAGCTCTACTTCTTGAGCCAGCGCTGCTGTCTGCCGTAGCATTAGTTCCCAGTGCACACAAACAATAGAAGCGGCGTGTTGCCTTATCCAGCCTGTGCACGCGCAACTGATTTCAGATTAGCTTCACCTGGTACTAATGAGGGAATGCGGAGTGACGCGCCGTTTGCCGCAACACCTCCCACTCGATCTTTCATAGTTCTCTGTGAAGATCGCACAGCTAGGCAACCGCTTTGTTTGTAGCCTTTACTCTTTCTCCATCTGCTCTTCAATTGGGAGAAGAACAACAAGTCGTCTAACGTCCCTGTGCAGCACAGTACCCTGACAGACCCTCTTCCTATCAGAAGATGCAGATTCTCTGACAGTTGACCTCTGGACAGGGACACAATGGTTTGGAGAAACTCGAACATTCACATCCCTTACGATGCCCCTTGGATCAGAGTTTACACTAATGACCCTCCCGAGCTTAAACTGTCCCCTTAGTGCATTTTGATCGCATAGCCAGACGATGTCTCCAACAGCGACGTTCCTCTCTGCTGTATGCCACTTGTTCCGAACAAACAGATTTGGACCAGCAAGTTGGCTCCAGGATCTCCAAAAGTAATTGACTTGAGTTGTTATCTCTCGTAACCTCTTATAGGGATAGCTAGCAAAATCGAATGTCTTGGAGTCCCCTGTCTGTGTGGCTCGACCAAGCAAAAGTGTGTTTGGCGTAACATATTGTATGCAGCCCTCCCGGCTCTGAACTCTTGCATCAATGGGACGTTCATTTGCAAGATTTGCTGCAAGTTGAAGTGCTGTTAAAAACTCACTGAAAGTGAGGTCTGACCCTTTTCCAAGACTCTGGAGCGCTCTCTTTGTAATACGCACTGCAGCTTCCGCAGCTCCGTTCCGATGTGGTGAGTCGGCTGGATGAAATTTCCAGACAAACTGTGTTCCATTCTTAACTGCATACTCTTCCAGGGTTCCTTTGTCTTGACTTTCCAGGAAGCCATACAGATCTTTCAGTACAGGTTTTGCACCAATGAAATTGGTTCCTGGATCGGACCAGACCTTTCGGGGGTGACCTCTGAGTGCAGTAAACCTCTGGTATGCCAATAGGAAGCTCTCTGTAGATAGCGTATTAGCCAGCTCTGTATGAATAGCTCTACTTGCCATACAGGAAAAGACAACTCCCCATACTTTCATTGATGCTCTTCTCTTGACATCGTCCTTTACTTGGTAAGGTCCAAACAGATCGATGGCGGTGAACTCAAATGGTGCACAAGGTCTCGTTCTCTCTTCAGGTAGCTTGCCCATTACTTGTTGACATGTTTTAACTCTTGCCTTTTTGCAGGAGACACATCGGTTAACGACTCTTTGAGCAACCCTTCTTCCTCTCAAAACCCATGCCCTTTTACCCATCCTCAGTAAGGTGCCCGCCACTCCATCATGCCCCTCATCATGAGCTTCACGAGCCAACAAGGTTGAAATCCAGGCATCAAAGGGTACGAGGGGAACAGCTTTGAGATCCTCCTGGAAGGCTTGAACTCTGCCACCACACACCAGAAGTCCAGTTGCCATGTCTCTGTACACAACCAGTCGATCCATTGTGGTGTTTGAGAAGGTCACACCTTCTCGAACTGCTAGGCAGAGGTCCCTAAATGCATCTCTTCTCTCTTGGAGAGTGATGATACCAACTGAAGATACCGCCTCCCACTTTAGTTTGTCCATTGTCTTGACTCGAAGGAACTTCTTCGCAGCTCTCCAGACCAATGCCACTGTCTTGATCAGCCGTGTTAGATTGCTGAATCTCTTCACATCAATTAACTTTTGAGCTGTTATTCCACCAGGTGGTCTACTTGGCTCCATCCGGGTTGAACTCTGGTTTTCCACTGGCTCTTGTTTCTTCAGCTGAGCTCTGGTAAGCGCAGCAACAAACGCTTTCTTTTGGATCTTGGTGAGGTTTTCTCTGGCTGCCGCAGCAACATCTTTAGCCGATCTAATTGGCCACTCGTTTACTGGTTGACTGATGAACTTCGGACCTGACTGCCACTCAGAATCATTATCCAAATCTTTTGGGCCAGCCCCTCTCGTGATAATGTCTGCAATATTCATTGGCCCTGGAACCCACCACCAATCCTGCACGTTAGTGCTGCTTTGAATCTCTCCAATTCGATTCGCAAAAAAGGTTTGGTAACCATAACTTTCACGCTGTATTGCTCCCAAGATGGTCTGGCTATCAACAAGATGGTACCACTTCTCAACTTGAATCCTGCAATGCCTTTGGAAATATTTCTTTAACCGGGCAGCAAATACAGCTCCGCACACCTCCGCTTTTACGGCGTCGCCCTTATGGTCAAGGGGGGTTAGTTTGGCCTTGGATTCGACGAGCCTCACAGTAATGTCTTGACTGCAGCTCCAACGCAAATACAATACTGCTCCATATGCTTGTTCACTGCCATCGGAGAAGGTGATGCCAAAGGGTTCAGCGGCGGCATCTGGGGGTGTCAGGGATCTGACAAATTGTACTTGCCCAAGCTCAGAATACTCTTCCAGAAGCTTGATTGCATCCTCCCGGAGCCCTTCTGACAAAGCTGCATCCCAGGTATTCTCGCTTAGGCCATAGTTAACTTTTGCCTCTTGAAATGCTCTTCGCACCAGAATTGCACCTTTTTGCTTAGCAGGGGTCACCAAGCCTAGTGGATCATAGAGCCCTGAGACTTGACTTAGAAGTTCTCTTCTGGTGAGTGGATTTGGCGTTTGTGATCTTACCTCCTCCTTCAACAAATTTTGGCCAAGTCTCATCTTTTTCTTCTTCTTTGAGAAGTTTACAGCAATCATGACATGAAGCTTGTCATCTTTTACTGTGTATCCCAGGCCAAGGGCTTTATTGTCCTCTTCTGTCAGCTGATTTGGTAAGAACACAGTCTGTGGCTCAGTCTCTTTGTCTCTGGACTCTTTCCTCCCACTTTGATCGGAGTATAGCCAGGGCTTGATGTGGAATCCACCAGTTTTTAAGATCTGCTCGACATTAGACGTGATGAGTTTCAGTTGATCCATGCTGTTGTGGGAAGTCAGGATGTCATCGACATAAACATCTTCTTGCAGCACACGTCGCTCTTCCTTGAAGTGACTGAATATGGGTAAGTTTGCGGTCTCCCGCATAGCCAGTTGAGCAATGCAGCCTGCCGGTTTGTCTCCAATATTTACCCTTGTTATAGCATATTCTTCAATCTCATCTCCTGCAGAATCACGCCAGAGGAATCGGTGCAGATGGACTTCTCGTTCTTCCAGCCAGACAGAGTTATACATTTTCCGTATATCGCCCAAGGCAGCAAAGACTCCAGCACGGAACCTCAACAGAACAGCACGAATGGGGTTGAGCACGTCAGGACCTTTGAACAGCAGATCATTCAAGCTCAAACCTCTAAACTTTTGGCTGCTATTCCAGACAAGCCTTACTGGGGTTGTGACTGAGTGAGGATTTGGAGCGATTAGGTGACTGATGTACCAAACTGGCCCGGTCCAGCTCTTTAACACCTCATTTGACAACTTTACTGCAGCTTTGCGATGGACCATGTCATGCACTTGCGCTGCGTAGGCAACTTTCCATTCTGGTTCCTTTGCCAGCTGTTTTTCTGTCCTGAGGAATGTCGCTTCAACAGCCCCTCTGTTGTTTGGCAAGGAAACCGGATCCTCTCTCCATGGATATCTAACATGCCAGTGTGGTTCCTCACAGTGCTCATCTCCATTCACATACGTCAAGCCATTTTTAACCATTTCTGCCTCTCTTTCCTCAGCAAGTGTCATCTCTTTGCCCCCTGGCTGGCAATTCCCGCAGCGACAACCACCGCACTTGGGCTCGCAAGCGGCCCCAATGCTGTCCCACTTCCACCATTCCAGGATATCTCGCTTGAGGGCTGCAGTGCTAGAATGAGCAACAGAACACATGGGAGACTGATGATCAGCTGGACTTTTACAGGTGAATTCTTCGTACTTAACTGCTGCAGTCCTCATTGAGCGTGCAAAATGAGTTTTTGACATATGTGCAGTTACAGCAAGCTCTTCAAAAAGGTCAGGGTGACTACCTCCGATAGTTTTCCCCAGTGGGCCGTCCCAGAGGACAAGGTCTCCAACTGCACGAATCTTCTGGGGCACCAGCTGTCCTTCCCTATGACTTATCAGGAGTTGGATTTCTCTGGGTCTTACCAGCTCATGCAGTGGAACATCAGGGAATATTCTTTGCAGCTTCTTGGCCGTCACATGTCGATGGATCTCTGCAATACTGTCAAGTCCATAACACACTAACTGGTGTGACTTAAGAGTGCCTCGGGGAGTACTAACTCTGATCTTCAGCAGGTACCTCTTGGTTTTAACTGATACCTTCATACCACCGACTCCATGGACCACCAGAGTAACGTCTTCACTTCGAAGGTTCAATTTATTTGCTACTCTATGAGTTATGTAGTTTGTATCTGAGGCCAGATCAATCAAGGTTCCAACCTTTTGTCCAGCATTAGCCGTTACCTATTGAAGCATCATGATAACTGGAAATTCTTGCAAACCACTTTCTGTCAGTAGCCCCTGCTCGCGTGCCCCAGAGTTGAGGGTCCTGAATGCTGAATTGCAGAATGCATCTCGACACTGCTGAGCCAACTCAGGTGACAGCTTGGAGAGGAATTCCTCCTGAGACTCTGTGCACTTTCCACCTCCCACCGAACCAGTTTTTGTTCTTTTTTGGGGTGTCCTTCTGGTTTCAGCATATGGACACAGGTAATAATGATGCTCGGGGGTCTGCTGGTCTTTGCATTCCAGATTCCTGCACAAGTAAGTGGATTTGCAATATGCAGCTCCTTCATGGATTTCCAGACATCTTTTGCATGCTCTGAGCCTCCTCATCACATTCTCTTTCTCTGAAGGTTTCAGGGTCCTAAATTTCTTGCAGAAATACAGTTTCTTCTTGTGTTTGCTGTCTCCACAGACAATACAACCTGCTGGATCACTGCTCAATTCGGTGGCTCTTGTCCTGGCATGCCTTGGGTCAGACCTGGACTCCTTCCTGCTGGGCTCATCTTCTCTTAACTGTTCCAGCTGCTCATATATTGCCTCCTGGGTTTTGAGGAATTCGAGAAGTTTGTCGAAACGAGCTTGTTGTACACCAGCATTCTTCTCATCAGCAATATAAACCAACCATTCCTTCTTCAGTGACTCAGGGAGTTTGCTCTCAATGGATTTTGTCACCAAGGGGTTTTTCATGGCACCAGTGTCTCCAAGCTCACCTAGATCATAAAGGGCTTTTTCAATCATTTGAATCAATTCCACTATTTTCCTGGCTTGGTGACCTCTTACTGGTGGCATTGCTTGCAACTCTTCTACAATTTCCAAGGCAATAGTGGCTTTATTCCCAAAGCGATTCTCCAGGACACGGAATATTTCTTCTGCTGTATTATAAGCTGCAAGTCGAAACTCTCTGGCCACTTTATCATCGAGACTGTCCAGGAGCTGAAATTTCTTCACCTCTTTTGATCCAGTAGGTTCACCTTGCTTTTGCAGAGCTTCCCACTCCTTTCTCCAGCGATGAAAATCCCGTTTACTTCCAGCAAACTTGGGAAGGGAAGTAGGCTTCAACTTGATGGCTGGCCTTGGAGAACTATGGGCTGCACCAGCTCTCTCAGAATCCTGTTCGACTTTTGCCTGAATGAATTCAGCCTTTCTGGAAACCAGCTTTGGTAGACAAACCTCAAGCTCCCTCAGACGGCTTTTAAGGTCTTTTTGCTCAGCAGAAGGTGCCCAACGATTCCACCGGACATGCGCTTCTCTTGCAGCTTTAACCAATTCTCCCAGGTGGTTGAGCATGAAGTCATATGCTTCCAGGTTTGCACAAGATTGAACAGAAAGGACCCGGTCACACTCCGTCTCTGCCACTTGAAAAGCCAGGGACGTTTGGGGATCCCCAAAACTAGCCCAGAGTGTTTTCAAAATTAGAGCTTTTCCCTCCCTCAGTCTCTGGTCACATTCACTTGCCGTCTTCTCTAGGTCAGCCTTTTGTTGCGGATTTAATGCTGGCTCATCCTCTTCATCCAGCTCAGCCTCTGCGATCAAAGCAGCCTCCACGTCCTCATTTGCTTCCATGACTTTAGTGGCCTGTAGTGAGAGATTTTTGAAACTTTCTTTGAGCTCCTCCTCACACATGTCCAAATGTGTCCTAGAAACTGAATTGGCAAGCCGAGAAAAGAGTCTTTTTGCACTGGTTCTTTCAGCTTTGAGCTGCTCTAACGACTTTGTCTCCGCCATATCCTTTGGCTGTATCAACAGAACAATAATGCACACTTTGGGATAATGCTAGAGCAGTTTACTTTTCTTCTCCCAGGCCTCCAGGTGAGTTTCAAGGTCCTCCAATCCTGGCGGTTTTTTACTGTCAAGCGTTTATGTGACTGTGCGTTTTCCCCACACTTGAAAGAGATAGGTTCTTCTCACTATCTGAAGCTATAAACTGGATTCCACTCAATGATTAGGCCTTTGAATTTTTTCCATCCATTTATTTACTTGTAGGTAAAAAACCGGCTGTCACTCCAGAGTTCTTTTGGTGAGTACCCAGTCCCGCACAGTGTTCAAAACAGACACCAAGCTCTACTTCTTGAGCCAGCGCTGCTGTCTGCCGTAGCATTAGTTCCCAGTGCACACAAACAATAGAAGCGGCGTGTTGCCTTATCCAGCCTGTGCACGCGCAACTGATTTCAGATTAGCTTCACCTGGTACTAATGAGGGAATGCGGAGTGACGCGCCGTTTGCCGCAACACCTCCCACTCGATCTTTCATAGTTCTCTGTGAAGATCGCACAGCTAGGCAACCGCTTTGTTTGTAGCCTTTACTCTTTCTCCATCTGCTCTTCAATTGGGAGAAGAACAACAAGTCGTCTAACGTCCCTGTGCAGCACAGTACCCTGACAGACCCTCTTCCTATCAGAAGATGCAGATTCTCTGACAGTTGACCTCTGGACAGGGACACAATGGTTTGGAGAAACTCGAACATTCACATCCCTTACGATGCCCCTTGGATCAGAGTTTACACTAATGACCCTCCCGAGCTTAAACTGTCCCCTTAGTGCATTTTGATCGCATAGCCAGACGATGTCTCCAACAGCGACGTTCCTCTCTGCTGTATGCCACTTGTTCCGAACAAACAGATTTGGACCAGCAAGTTGGCTCCAGGATCTCCAAAAGTAATTGACTTGAGTTGTTATCTCTCGTAACCTCTTATAGGGATAGCTAGCAAAATCGAATGTCTTGGAGTCCCCTGTCTGTGTGGCTCGACCAAGCAAAAGTGTGTTTGGCGTAACATATTGTATGCAGCCCTCCCGGCTCTGAACTCTTGCATCAATGGGACGTTCATTTGCAAGATTTGCTGCAAGTTGAAGTGCTGTTAAAAACTCACTGAAAGTGAGGTCTGACCCTTTTCCAAGACTCTGGAGCGCTCTCTTTGTAATACGCACTGCAGCTTCCGCAGCTCCGTTCCGATGTGGTGAGTCGGCTGGATGAAATTTCCAGACAAACTGTGTTCCATTCTTAACTGCATACTCTTCCAGGGTTCCTTTGTCTTGACTTTCCAGGAAGCCATACAGATCTTTCAGTACAGGTTTTGCACCAATGAAATTGGTTCCTGGATCGGACCAGACCTTTCGGGGGTGACCTCTGAGTGCAGTAAACCTCTGGTATGCCAATAGGAAGCTCTCTGTAGATAGCGTATTAGCCAGCTCTGTATGAATAGCTCTACTTGCCATACAGGAAAAGACAACTCCCCATACTTTCATTGATGCTCTTCTCTTGACATCGTCCTTTACTTGGTAAGGTCCAAACAGATCGATGGCGGTGAACTCAAATGGTGCACAAGGTCTCGTTCTCTCTTCAGGTAGCTTGCCCATTACTTGTTGACATGTTTTAACTCTTGCCTTTTTGCAGGAGACACATCGGTTAACGACTCTTTGAGCAACCCTTCTTCCTCTCAAAACCCATGCCCTTTTACCCATCCTCAGTAAGGTGCCCGCCACTCCATCATGCCCCTCATCATGAGCTTCACGAGCCAACAAGGTTGAAATCCAGGCATCAAAGGGTACGAGGGGAACAGCTTTGAGATCCTCCTGGAAGGCTTGAACTCTGCCACCACACACCAGAAGTCCAGTTGCCATGTCTCTGTACACAACCAGTCGATCCATTGTGGTGTTTGAGAAGGTCACACCTTCTCGAACTGCTAGGCAGAGGTCCCTAAATGCATCTCTTCTCTCTTGGAGAGTGATGATACCAACTGAAGATACCGCCTCCCACTTTAGTTTGTCCATTGTCTTGACTCGAAGGAACTTCTTTGCAGCTCTCCAGACCAATGCCACTGTCTTGATCGGCCGTGTTAGATTGCTGAATCTCTTCACATCAATTAACTTTTGAACTGTTATTCCACCAGGTGGTCTACTTGGCTCCATCCGGGTTGAACTCTGGTTTTCCACTGGCTCTTGTTTCTTCAGCTGAGCTCTGGTAAGCGCAGCAACAAACGCTTTCTTTTGGATCTTGGTGAGGTTTTCTCTGGCTGCCGCAGCAACATCTTTAGCCGATCTAATTGGCCACTCATTTACTGGTTGACTGATGAACTTCGGACCTGACTGCCACTCAGAATCATTATCCAAATCTTTTGGGCCAGCCCCTCTCGTGATAATGTCTGCAATATTCATTGGCCCTGGAACCCACCACCAATCCTGCACGTTAGTGCTGCTTTGAATCTCTCCAATTCGATTCGCAAAAAAGGTTTGGTAACCATAACTTTCACGCTGTATTGCTCCCAAGATGGTCTGGCTATCAACAAGATGGTACCACTTCTCAACTTGAATCCTGCAATGCCTTTGGAAATATTTCTTTAACCGGGCAGCAAATACAGCTCCGCACACCTCCGCTTTTACGGCGTCGCCCTTATGGTCAAGGGGGGTTAGTTTGGCCTTGGATTCGACGAGCCTCACAGTAATGTCTTGACTGCAGCTCCAACGCAAATACAATACTGCTCCATATGCTTGTTCACTGCCATCGGAGAAGGTGATGCCAAAGGGTTCAGCGGCGGCATCTGGGGGTGTCAGGGATCTGACAAATTGTACTTGCCCAAGCTCAGAATACTCTTCCAGAAGCTTGATTGCATCCTCCCGGAGCCCTTCTGACAAAGCTGCATCCCAGGTATTCTCGCTTAGGCCATAGTTAACTTTTGCCTCTTGAAATGCTCTTCGCACCAGAATTGCACCTTTTTGCTTAGCAGGGGTCACCAAGCCTAGTGGATCATAGAGCCCTGAGACTTGACTTAGAAGTTCTCTTCTGGTGAGTGGATTTGGCGTTTGTGATCTTACCTCCTCCTTCAACAAATTTTGGCCAAGTCTCATCTTTTTCTTCTTCTTTGAGAAGTTTACAGCAATCATGACATGAAGCTTGTCATCTTTTACTGTGTATCCCAGGCCAAGGGCTTTATTGTCCTCTTCTGTCAGCTGATTTGGTAAGAACACAGTCTGTGGCTCAGTCTCTTTGTCTCTGGACTCTTTCCTCCCACTTTGATCGGAGTATAGCCAGGGCTTGATGTGGAATCCACCAGTTTTTAAGATCTGCTCGACATTAGACGTGATGAGTTTCAGTTGATCCATGCTGTTGTGGGAAGTCAGGATGTCATCGACATAAACATCTTCTTGCAGCACACGTCGCTCTTCCTTGAAGTGACTGAATATGGGTAAGTTTGCGGTCTCCCGCATAGCCAGTTGAGCAATGCAGCCTGCCGGTTTGTCTCCAATATTTACCCTTGTTATAGCATATTCTTCAATCTCATCTCCTGCAGAATCACGCCAGAGGAATCGGTGCAGATGGACTTCTCGTTCTTCCAGCCAGACAGAGTTATACATTTTCCGTATATCGCCCAAGGCAGCAAAGACTCCAGCACGGAACCTCAACAGAACAGCACGAATGGGGTTGAGCACGTCAGGACCTTTGAACAGCAGATCATTCAAGCTCAAACCTCTAAACTTTTGGCTGCTATTCCAGACAAGCCTTACTGGGGTTGTGACTGAGTGAGGATTTGGAGCGATTAGGTGACTGATGTACCAAACTGGCCCGGTCCAGCTCTTTAACACCTCATTTGACAACTTTACTGCAGCTTTGCGATGGACCATGTCATGCACTTGCGCTGCGTAGGCAACTTTCCATTCTGGTTCCTTTGCCAGCTGTTTTTCTGTCCTGAGGAATGTCGCTTCAACAGCCCCTCTGTTGTTTGGCAAGGAAACCGGATCCTCTCTCCATGGATATCTAACATGCCAGTGTGGTTCCTCACAGTGCTCATCTCCATTCACATACGTCAAGCCATTTTTAACCATTTCTGCCTCTCTTTCCTCAGCAAGTGTCATCTCTTTGCCCCCTGGCTGGCAATTCCCGCAGCGACAACCACCGCACTTGGGCTCGCAAGCGGCCCCAATGCTGTCCCACTTCCACCATTCCAGGATATCTCGCTTGAGGGCTGCAGTGCTAGAATGAGCAACAGAACACATGGGAGACTGATGATCAGCTGGACTTTTACAGGTGAATTCTTCGTACTTAACTGCTGCAGTCCTCATTGAGCGTGCAAAATGAGTTTTTGACATATGTGCAGTTACAGCAAGCTCTTCAAAAAGGTCAGGGTGACTACCTCCGATAGTTTTCCCCAGTGGGCCGTCCCAGAGGACAAGGTCTCCAACTGCACGAATCTTCTGGGGCACCAGCTGTCCTTCCCTATGACTTATCAGGAGTTGGATTTCTCTGGGTCTTACCAGCTCATGCAGTGGAACATCAGGGAATATTCTTTGCAGCTTCTTGGCCGTCACATGTCGATGGATCTCTGCAATACTGTCAAGTCCATAACACACTAACTGGTGTGACTTAAGAGTGCCTCGGGGAGTACTAACTCTGATCTTCAGCAGGTACCTCTTGGTTTTAACTGATACCTTCATACCACCGACTCCATGGACCACCAGAGTAACGTCTTCACTTCGAAGGTTCAATTTATTTGCTACTCTATGAGTTATGTAGTTTGTATCTGAGGCCAGATCAATCAAGGTTCCAACCTTTTGTCCAGCATTAGCCGTTACCTATTGAAGCATCATGATAACTGGAAATTCTTGCAAACCACTTTCTGTCAGTAGCCCCTGCTCGCGTGCCCCAGAGTTGAGGGTCCTGAATGCTGAATTGCAGAATGCATCTCGACACTGCTGAGCCAACTCAGGTGACAGCTTGGAGAGGAATTCCTCCTGAGACTCTGTGCACTTTCCACCTCCCACCGAAGCAGTTTTTGTTCTTTTTTGGGGTGTCCTTCTGGTTTCAGCATATGGACACAGGTAATAATGATGCTCGGGGGTCTGCTGGTCTTTGCGTTCCAGATTCCTGCACAAGTAAGTGGATTTGCAATATGCAGCTCCTTCATGGATTTCCAGACATCTTTTGCATGCTCTGAGCCTCCTCATCACATTCTCTTTCTCTGAAGGTTTCAGGGTCCTAAATTTCTTGCAGAAATACAGTTTCTTCTTGTGTTTGCTGTCTCCACAGACAATACAACCTGCTGGATCACTGCTCAATTCGGTGGCTCTTGTCCTGGCATGCCTTGGGTCAGACCTGGACTCCTTCCTGCTGGGCTCATCTTCTCTTAACTGTTCCAGCTGCTCATATATTGCCTCCTGGGTTTTGAGGAATTCGAGAAGTTTGTCGAAACGAGCTTGTTGTACACCAGCATTCTTCTCATCAGCAATATAAACCAACCATTCCTTCTTCAGTGACTCAGGGAGTTTGCTCTCAATGGATTTTGTCACCAAGGGGTTTTTCATGGCACCAGTGTCTCCAAGCTCACCTAGATCATAAAGGGCTTTTTCAATCATTTGAATCAATTCCACTATTTTCCTGGCTTGGTGACCTCTTACTGGTGGCATTGCTTGCAACTCTTCTACAATTTCCAAGGCAATAGTGGCTTTATTCCCAAAGCGATTCTCCAGGACACGGAATATTTCTTCTGCTGTATTATAAGCTGCAAGTCGAAACTCTCTGGCCACTTTATCATCGAGACTGTCCAGGAGCTGAAATTTCTTCACCTCTTTTGATCCAGTAGGTTCACCTTGCTTTTGCAGAGCTTCCCACTCCTTTCTCCAGCGATGAAAATCCCGTTTACTTCCAGCAAACTTGGGAAGGGAAGTAGGCTTCAACTTGATGGCTGGCCTTGGAGAACTATGGGCTGCACCAGCTCTCTCAGAATCCTGTTCGACTTTTGCCTGAATGAATTCAGCCTTTCTGGAAACCAGCTTTGGTAGACAAACCTCAAGCTCCCTCAGACGGCTTTTAAGGTCTTTTTGCTCAGCAGAAGGTGCCCAACGATTCCACCGGACATGCGCTTCTCTTGCAGCTTTAACCAATTCTCCCAGGTGGTTGAGCATGAAGTCATATGCTTCCAGGTTTGCACAAGATTGAACAGAAAGGACCCGGTCACACTCCGTCTCTGCCACTTGAAAAGCCAGGGACGTTTGGGGATCCCCAAAACTAGCCCAGAGTGTTTTCAAAATTAGAGCTTTTCCCTCCCTCAGTCTCTGGTCACATTCACTTGCCGTCTTCTCTAGGTCAGCCTTTTGTTGCGGATTTAATGCTGGCTCATCCTCTTCATCCAGCTCAGCCTCTGCGATCAAAGCAGCCTCCACGTCCTCATTTGCTTCCATGACTTTAGTGGCCTGTAGTGAGAGATTTTTGAAACTTTCTTTGAGCTCCTCCTCACACATGTCCAAATGTGTCCTAGAAACTGAATTGGCAAGCCGAGAAAAGAGTCTTTTTGCACTGGTTCTTTCAGCTTTGAGCTGCTCTAACGACTTTGTCTCCGCCATATCCTTTGGCTGTATCAACAGAACAATAATGCACACTTTGGGATAATGCTAGAGCAGTTTACTTTTCTTCTCCCAGGCCTCCAGGTGAGTTTCAAGGTCCTCCAATCCTGGCGGTTTTTTACTGTCAAGCGTTTATGTGACTGTGCGTTTTCCCCACACTTGAAAGAGATAGGTTCTTCTCACTATCTGAAGCTATAAACTGGATTCCACTCAATGATTAGGCCTTTGAATTTTTTCCATCCATTTATTTACTTGTAGGTAAAAAACCGGCTGTCACTCCAGAGTTCTTTTGGTGAGTACCCAGTCCCGCACAGTGTTCAAAACAGACACCAAGCTCTACTTCTTGAGCCAGCGCTGCTGTCTGCCGTAGCATTAGTTCCCAGTGCACACAAACAATAGAAGCGGCGTGTTGCCTTATCCAGCCTGTGCACGCGCAACTGATTTCAGATTAGCTTCACCTGGTACTAATGAGGGAATGCGGAGTGACGCGCCGTTTGCCGCAACACCTCCCACTCGATCTTTCATAGTTCTCTGTGAAGATCGCACAGCTAGGCAACCGCTTTGTTTGTAGCCTTTACTCTTTCTCCATCTGCTCTTCAATTGGGAGAAGAACAACAAGTCGTCTAACGTCCCTGTGCAGCACAGTACCCTGACAGACCCTCTTCCTATCAGAAGATGCAGATTCTCTGACAGTTGACCTCTGGACAGGGACACAATGGTTTGGAGAAACTCGAACATTCACATCCCTTACGATGCCCCTTGGATCAGAGTTTACACTAATGACCCTCCCGAGCTTAAACTGTCCCCTTAGTGCATTTTGATCGCATAGCCAGACGATGTCTCCAACAGCGACGTTCCTCTCTGCTGTATGCCACTTGTTCCGAACAAACAGATTTGGACCAGCAAGTTGGCTCCAGGATCTCCAAAAGTAATTGACTTGAGTTGTTATCTCTCGTAACCTCTTATAGGGATAGCTAGCAAAATCGAATGTCTTGGAGTCCCCTGTCTGTGTGGCTCGACCAAGCAAAAGTGTGTTTGGCGTAACATATTGTATGCAGCCCTCCCGGCTCTGAACTCTTGCATCAATGGGACGTTCATTTGCAAGATTTGCTGCAAGTTGAAGTGCTGTTAAAAACTCACTGAAAGTGAGGTCTGACCCTTTTCCAAGACTCTGGAGCGCTCTCTTTGTAATACGCACTGCAGCTTCCGCAGCTCCGTTCCGATGTGGTGAGTCGGCTGGATGAAATTTCCAGACAAACTGTGTTCCATTCTTAACTGCATACTCTTCCAGGGTTCCTTTGTCTTGACTTTCCAGGAAGCCATACAGATCTTTCAGTACAGGTTTTGCACCAATGAAATTGGTTCCTGGATCGGACCAGACCTTTCGGGGGTGACCTCTGAGTGCAGTAAACCTCTGGTATGCCAATAGGAAGCTCTCTGTAGATAGCGTATTAGCCAGCTCTGTATGAATAGCTCTACTTGCCATACAGGAAAAGACAACTCCCCATACTTTCATTGATGCTCTTCTCTTGACATCGTCCTTTACTTGGTAAGGTCCAAACAGATCGATGGCGGTGAACTCAAATGGTGCACAAGGTCTCGTTCTCTCTTCAGGTAGCTTGCCCATTACTTGTTGACATGTTTTAACTCTTGCCTTTTTGCAGGAGACACATCGGTTAACGACTCTTTGAGCAACCCTTCTTCCTCTCAAAACCCATGCCCTTTTACCCATCCTCAGTAAGGTGCCCGCCACTCCATCATGCCCCTCATCATGAGCTTCACGAGCCAACAAGGTTGAAATCCAGGCATCAAAGGGTACGAGGGGAACAGCTTTGAGATCCTCCTGGAAGGCTTGAACTCTGCCACCACACACCAGAAGTCCAGTTGCCATGTCTCTGTACACAACCAGTCGATCCATTGTGGTGTTTGAGAAGGTCACACCTTCTTGAACTGCTAGGCAGAGGTCCCTAAATGCATCTCTTCTCTCTTGGAGAGTGATGATACCAACTGAAGATACCGCCTCCCACTTTAGTTTGTCCATTGTCTTGACTCGAAGGAACTTCTTTGCAGCTCTCCAGACCAATGCCACTGTCTTGATCAGCCGTGTTAGATTGCTGAATCTCTTCACATCAATTAACTTTTGAACTGTTATTCCACCAGGTGGTCTACTTGGCTCCATCCGGGTTGAACTCTGGTTTTCCACTGGCTCTTGTTTCTTCAGCTGAGCTCTGGTAAGCGCAGCAACAAACGCTTTCTTTTGGATCTTGGTGAGGTTTTCTCTGGCTGCCGCAGCAACATCTTTAGCCGATCTAATTGGCCACTCATTTACTGGTTGACTGATGAACTTCGGACCTGACTGCCACTCAGAATCATTATCCAAATCTTTTGGGCCAGCCCCTCTCGTGATAATGTCTGCAATATTCATTGGCCCTGGAACCCACCACCAATCCTGCACGTTAGTGCTGCTTTGAATCTCTCCAATTCGATTCGCAAAAAAGGTTTGGTAACCATAACTTTCACGCTGTATTGCTCCCAAGATGGTCTGGCTATCAACAAGATGGTACCACTTCTCAACTTGAATCCTGCAATGCCTTTGGAAATATTTCTTTAACCGGGCAGCAAATACAGCTCCGCACACCTCCGCTTTTACGGCGTCGCCCTTATGGTCAAGGGGGGTTAGTTTGGCCTTGGATTCGACGAGCCTCACAGTAATGTCTTGACTGCAGCTCCAACGCAAATACAATACTGCTCCATATGCTTGTTCACTGCCATCGGAGAAGGTGATGCCAAAGGGTTCAGCGGCGGCATCTGGGGGTGTCAGGGATCTGACAAATTGTACTTGCCCAAGCTCAGAATACTCTTCCAGAAGCTTGATTGCATCCTCCCGGAGCCCTTCTGACAAAGCTGCATCCCAGGTATTCTCGCTTAGGCCATAGTTAACTTTTGCCTCTTGAAATGCTCTTCGCACCAGAATTGCACCTTTTTGCTTAGCAGGGGTCACCAAGCCTAGTGGATCATAGAGCCCTGAGACTTGACTTAGAAGTTCTCTTCTGGTGAGTGGATTTGGCGTTTGTGATCTTACCTCCTCCTTCAACAAATTTTGGCCAAGTCTCATCTTTTTCTTCTTCTTTGAGAAGTTTACAGCAATCATGACATGAAGCTTGTCATCTTTTACTGTGTATCCCAGGCCAAGGGCTTTATTGTCCTCTTCTGTCAGCTGATTTGGTAAGAACACAGTCTGTGGCTCAGTCTCTTTGTCTCTGGACTCTTTCCTCCCACTTTGATCGGAGTATAGCCAGGGCTTGATGTGGAATCCACCAGTTTTTAAGATCTGCTCGACATTAGACGTGATGAGTTTCAGTTGATCCATGCTGTTGTGGGAAGTCAGGATGTCATCGACATAAACATCTTCTTGCAGCACACGTCGCTCTTCCTTGAAGTGACTGAATATGGGTAAGTTTGCGGTCTCCCGCATAGCCAGTTGAGCAATGCAGCCTGCCGGTTTGTCTCCAATATTTACCCTTGTTATAGCATATTCTTCAATCTCATCTCCTGCAGAATCACGCCAGAGGAATCGGTGCAGATGGACTTCTCGTTCTTCCAGCCAGACAGAGTTATACATTTTCCGTATATCGCCCAAGGCAGCAAAGACTCCAGCACGGAACCTCAACAGAACAGCACGAATGGGGTTGAGCACGTCAGGACCTTTGAACAGCAGATCATTCAAGCTCAAACCTCTAAACTTTTGGCTGCTATTCCAGACAAGCCTTACTGGGGTTGTGACTGAGTGAGGATTTGGAGCGATTAGGTGACTGATGTACCAAACTGGCCCGGTCCAGCTCTTTAACACCTCATTTGACAACTTTACTGCAGCTTTGCGATGGACCATGTCATGCACTTGCGCTGCGTAGGCAACTTTCCATTCTGGTTCCTTTGCCAGCTGTTTTTCTGTCCTGAGGAATGTCGCTTCAACAGCCCCTCTGTTGTTTGGCAAGGAAACCGGATCCTCTCTCCATGGATATCTAACATGCCAGTGTGGTTCCTCACAGTGCTCATCTCCATTCACGTACGTCAAGCCATTTTTAACCATTTCTGCCTCTCTTTCCTCAGCAAGTGTCATCTCTTTGCCCCCTGGCTGGCAATTCCCGCAGCGACAACCACCGCACTTGGGCTCGCAAGCGGCCCCAATGCTGTCCCACTTCCACCATTCCAGGATATCTCGCTTGAGGGCTGCAGTGCTAGAATGAGCAACAGAACACATGGGAGACTGATGATCAGCTGGACTTTTACAGGTGAATTCTTCGTACTTAACTGCTGCAGTCCTCATTGAGCGTGCAAAATGAGTTTTTGACATATGTGCAGTTACAGCAAGCTCTTCAAAAAAGGTCAGGGTGACTACCTCCGATAGTTTTCCCAGTGGCCGTCCCAGAGGACAAGGTCTCCAACTGCAACGAATCTTCTGGGGCACCAGCTGTCCTTCCCTATGACTTATCAGGAGTTGGATTTCTCTGGTCTTACCAGCTCATGCAGTGGAACATCAGGGAATATTCTTTGCAGCTTCTTGGCCGTCACATGTCATTGATCATCTCAATACCTGTAAACCTAACCCCACCCATAATTTGTGAATTATAGGGTAATGATAGGTGAAAAACTCTGATGTTAAAGTACTTCACCCTGATTCTAAGCCTAAACTTGACATAAACTGTAAACTTGTTTTATGATACGAGGAAAGCCAAGCACTGAATCTTGCGTGTTCCCTTGTACAGGGACTGAACCGAGATCAGAGTGTCACGCATCCAGAGCTGCGCCGAATGACTCTGCTTGTGAGGTGAGTTTGAATTCACTTGTGTTTTGAAATTGACCAGTGGTTAGAAGTAATGGGATGTTCCTTGGAACAGTTTTCAGTGTTTTAATAAACCTCTTGCAGCTACAGTACGGTGGTTATGTCCTCTATTCAGTATGGATGGTCTGGATGGTGTGGAGTGTGCACACACTGGCAGTTCAATAGTGGAAGTCTTCGTTTCAGCACATGTCATTGATAGCAAAGGAAAGGTCCTTCATACCTAGAGTTTGTGTGTGTTACAACCTGTCCTCACATAACATGAATTTCCTGTAACACACACAGGGTGAAACTACAGTTTCAGCATTGTAAAGTGGCTAGTTAAGGAATAGGGTTTTCCCTATTTTATATACATTCTTAGTTGTGGCATCTACGTGTACCTATATGGTTCATGGACCATGGTCAGCTGTTTCTTGCGGCTTGATGGTAAAATTATTTTTTTTCAGTGACATGTCTCCCCTATACAAAATGGTTCCTAATTTTGTTCAAAATTCTGTCTTTGCACATATGCAGTATTATCATCTGTGCCAGTTGATGCCTGTTCATCTTTGCATATTGCTGTTCTTGTTTTAGGTACACCATGTCAGAGGTCAATGTGGCACTTCTGAGAAAGAGGGGATTGGTGAAGTTGATGTCCAGCCCCAGGAGGGCTCGCCCCCTGTGTCATCAACAGACCCTGCCAGTGGTCAGTTATAGTTTTGAGTAAATGTTGTTGACTTCTGGGAATGAATGTCATGCCTCCTAAGGGTTTAAAGCATAAAAAACATCTGGCACTGTCAGGCTATTTTTAGATAATTATTTTATGGTTTGATGGACATTTTGAGTAGAACTTTGTCTATCAGGGATGTGAGTTGACTATGTTTTGCCTATATGTGGTTTTATGATATGAGGAAAGCCAAGCACTGAATCTTGCGTGTTCCCTTGTACAGGGACTGAACCGAGATCAGAGTGTCACGCATCCAGAGCTGCGCCGAATGACTCTGCTTGTGAGGTGAGTTTGAATTCACTTGTGTTTCGAAATTGACCAGTGGTTAGAAGTAATGGGATGTTCCTTGGAACAGTTTTCAGTGTTTTAATAAACCTCTTGCAGCTACGGTGGTCATGTCCTCTATTCAGTATGGATGGTCTTTTTCTGAGTGTGCCACACACTGGCAGTTCAATAGTGGAAGTCTTAAAGTTTGAGCATGGATGTCTTTGTCCTTGCATACCTAGAGTTTGTGTGTTACAGGAATATTCATGTTATGTTAGGACAGGTTGTAACACACACAAACTCTAGGTATGTAAGGACACTTTCCTTTGGACTATCAATGACATCCGTGCTGAAACTAAGACTTCCACTATTGAACTGCCAGTGTGTGGCACACTCAGAAAAAATCCAGTGTTGGGGGGACACCGTGATTAGAAAAGACCATCCATCCTGAATAGAGGACATAATGGATGGGCAGCTTCTGTCCTGCAGAGTTTAGCACCACGCCGAATTAAACACACCTGAAAAAGCTAGTCAATGTTTTCAGGATTACTAGAAAAGAGTTTGTCAGGGTTGGAGCTAAACTCTGCAGGACAGAAGTTGCCGTCCTGTGTGAAGCTGCCCATCCATTATGTCCTCTATTCAGGATGGATGGTCTTTTCTAATCACGGTGTCCCCCAACACACACTGGGAGTTCAATAGTGTTAGTTTCAGCATGGATGTCATTGATAGTCCAAAGGAAAGTGTCCTTGCATACCTAGAGTTTGTGAGTGTTACACACGTACAAAGATTTTTACCTTTTTTTTCACTTTTTTTTTTTGTTTTTACTTTAGTTTCTTAGAATTGGCTTTACTTTTCTTGCTTTGCTTAATTAGATAGTCCAGGTTTAATCAACCTATTTTCTTGCAGTTTGAGGTTATGTAGTGCTGTGGCTAGAAAGAAGAGGATAATCAGTTTCCTTGCCCCTATAAGTTAGTTGCCCGCTTTTTTGCTAGTGGTCTGTATTGTAGATTTTTTTTTTTTTTTTTTTTTTCAACCTACAGCACTCGCTGACTTTTTACAGATAATAGAAGTTAAGCAGAGTAAATCTAAATTTGGCTTTGGACACAGATTCAGAAACTAGATGTGTTGGTTTTTTTAAATGCCAGATGAAAGTTTACTTAATTATTCTGAGGAGATGTTGTTTTTGCCATCGTTCCAAGCAGAAGTAAATCTTTCTCTTTTGTGTGTGTGACGAGTGACACCCCAACAGTTAACCAACCTAAACTTAAGTCATATGAATTGAATATATTTACTTTGCTATTATATCTCAAAAGTAACTTATTTCCCCCTTTTTTTTATCTCTCCTGATTTTATCTCTTGGTTGTGTGAAAGTAAAAAAAAACTCACACAAAAAAATTAATTCATGATATAATTTGTGTGTGTAAAGGTTTTATATTTATATTTGTTTTAAAAAAATGTTTTCACAGTGTACAGTCCATAAGCTGGTTTTTGAACTGGTGAGAATTGACAAATGCTGGATATGCCATTCACCTTTGACATCTATCAAATGGCACGGTGTAAGATGCAAACGTAAGTGTGTTATTCATTTTCTCCTAATTAATGCATTCCTCAGTACACCATAAGTTGTTTAATTTCATGTTATCGGTCAGTTCCAGACTCGCACCTATAAAGCATGTTGATTAAATGTTTTATCAGTTCAAAAACCATTGCGGTGGAAAACACTGGAGTGGCAGATACTATGACGTACCAGGCAAGTGAGTTTGCAAGCTGAGGCACATAGCAAAGAACAGAGAGCATACCTGCAAACTTGTTGCCTTTTGGCTAAATTTACCATTTTGGCATTTCTAATCAGATCGCGCAGGGTTTCCCTAACCCCTGGAGACTTTCGTTTTTGGATGTTGAACAAGTTCTTAATTCCTTTGCTGTGATCATTTATATTATTAGGCTAACTGTCCTATTGCTCTTTGTTGATTAGACTTAGGCCTAAGTTAGGCTACAACGTAAAATTCTCACAAATGTTTTCTTCTTTCATCCGGTTCGCTGCAGCTCAGCTAAACGCGTCTTTAATGGACTTTATTCATTGGTGTGACGGAAATAAAATGACAACTTATAGAGGAGTTGTTTGCAATGTTAACCCAATCGCACAATAAGCGAAACATCGCTGTTTGAATTTGTTGTAGACAAATTTCAACGATCCCATATTTGCGACGATAACAATGCAAAAACGGCAGTTCTTTGTTTGATGTGCTACGTGAACATAGGGCAATATTTGTGCTTCTTCGTCAGCATTTTTAAAGATTCGCTTGGCTGAGAAGCATAATGCACAAACATTTCATTACGTCTAATGAGTAACAACAAGCAAAATGCCCTCAAGTCCGTGGTGCACTCATGTCATTGCTAAAGTCTTTCTGTAATTATGCATATGCTCACAAACTTCAAATAGGATGTTAAACACTTTGAGCAGAAACTTCAAACTTGCAAATTTCTTTTTGTCTGACCAATAAGCATTTCCAAGTGTTTTTATATATATATTTTTTTTACTTCGTGCCTTCCAATAAGTCACTGGGCCTTATTTACGCATCTGAGTTGATGATAGTTTCAGTGGGCTTTTCGAGTGGAATTAGAATTTAGTTTGGCTGATTGAGATGATAGATGAACTGTATATAAAAGCTCATAATGAACCAAAAAATTAGGGCTAATAAATCAGGACCTAATTCAATAGAGCCACCGAGCAATTGGCTATCCAAATGCTTGGAGGTGTCTCCACACCTTTCCAATGACTTTCCTTTTTATTCTCACTAGCCTTATTAATTAATGTAGGATGAACATTTCATAATTTCTGTTCCCCATTAGACTATTCTGCCAGAACTCTCTGGGCCAAGGATGCATTCTGAATCATAGCTTGTATGGCCTCACACCTTCCATGTTGCACATTTAAAAAAGAATGTGTTTTGTCAGGTCAGGCTGTTAATGTGTCTGTTTTTACAAATGCTCTGCCACTCCAGTGAATTCTGCCTTAATGGTCGAAACCTGTCTACTTTTTGTCTAAATGGAAAGTTTTAGCCATCACTCAAACTGTGCATTTGTACTGAACAGTTCATTTTGTTAGTATTTCT
Source organism: Pimephales promelas (assembly GCF_016745375.1). Next base: position 19,017,070 of record NW_024121144.1, read on the forward strand.
TGATCATTAGCGTGAAGCTGTTTGCATTTAATAAGAAAATTAGTATGTAATTGGTCAGCATGGGGAATTGACTAATTGTTGTCTAACGCTGCCTAATTTTGTCTGTGAAGAATGTTCTAGTGTGTGGCGTGAAATCTGCCTCCAGAAATCCTCAGAAGACTGGGATATTTCAGATGTAAGTGTGCATTGAAGTACAATATGCTTAATATCAATAGGATGGCTCTTATCCATCCTTCCTATTTGTATTTCTGTTAAAGTATGCTGTTAACTAAATTTAAATTTCATTAATTAATTTAATGTACTTTACAGGACGATGTCTCATCTGGCGACGAGTACATCCCAGCGTCTGTATCGGATTCAGAAAGCTCAGGGACAGAGTTGAGTGTTGAGTTGCCTGGACCATCCAAAAAGTCCCATACCACTACTAATTTGCCTGATTTAGGTGTTACTTTCCCTGAACAAGACCAGACCATAGATATAGAGGACAACTCAAGGGATATCTGTAAGAATATCCTGATGGATCTAGAAACTACTGGCGATCTCCAAAGTGACCCAGAACCAGAAAGCTCAGAGTCATACCTGCGGAAAACAAAAGATGCGAGTAACGAAAAGGGTACTGTGGGTGTTCTTGGCCAAAGTAAATCCCCAACCAAATCAGCGAAATTCATTTATTGTTTTGTATGTGAAAAACCTCCAACAAAATTTGCACGTCATCTCGAGAGGCATGTCAATGAAAATGCTGAAATCGCACAGGCGCTCCAGTTCCCAAAAAATCATCAAAGGACAGAAAGGTTCTTCTTGAGAAATTCCGAAACCTTGGCAACTTCGAGCCTAACTCTACTGTTAAAACCACAGGGTCAGTTCCAAACAGAGCAGCAGCACTGAGACTTACGATCACTGCTTGTACTGTAAGGGTATGTTATCCAGAGCCGAACTTTCTCGGCACATGAAGAGATGTGCTCTAAGACCTGAGAATAGTACTGAAGAGGGACCTGAGTTTAGAGAGAGAGAGCCTTTGGTATAGCATCTGCTCAGTCTACAATGTCCCAGCCAATTTCAAGTGAACTTTGGTCCGTGTTGGGCAAAATGCACAGGGATGACGTGTCCACTGCAATAAGGAATGATCATTATATCATGCAGTTTGCCCAGTCCCTCTTTAATAAGCATGGGAATGACAGATCAAAGCATGAGTATATAAGACAGAAAGTACGGGAACTTGGGAGATTACTTGTGACTTTGCGCCACGCAACTAGAATCCATAACATGGAAGAAGCGATAAAACCATGCAACCTCTTTATTCTTACTAGTGCCGTCAAGAGAGTTTCAGGTTTTGATCGTGAAAACAACACTTTCAAAGCCCCAAGTTTGGCCCTGAAAATTGGGCATTCTCTCAGAAAGATAAGTGACCTCATCATGTGTCGTGTCCTCATGGAAGAGGACCAAGAGGCGATCGATTCCATCAGGAGGTTTCGTGCACTTCATGAAACAAAGTGGTCTGAATTAGTTTCCCATTCTGCCTTATCTAACCTGAGTGAGGCAAAATACAACAAGAGCAGCAGGCTTCCACTGGCCAAAGACGTTCAGAAGCTACAGTTATATCTTGGTCAGCAAGTGGAATTGGCTAAGGAGAAACTAGCCGAAGACCCAACAACAGGCACTTATGCAGCACTAGCAAAGGTGACCCTCTGTCAAGTCATTTTGTTTGACTTCAGTGGCACGGATGACTGTAAAAAATGTTGAAGGTCGTGACGTGTCACAGCTAAACGATGACATAAGCACTGGGCTGACAGAAGTTGAGAAGAGACTTTGCAAACAATTCGCCAGCGTAGAATTGAGGGGGGGGGGGGATCGGGGGGGGGAGGACGAAAGGTTGCTGTGATCCTGACCCCTGATATGACCGCTAACCTGTCACTCCTCGTTAGTAAGCGGAAAGAGTGTGGAGTAACAGAAAACAACAATTACCTGTTCGCTGTTCCTTGTAGTGATGGTCACTACAGAGGGCAGTTTGGTAAATATGCAGATGCTTGTGGAGCCGAAGATCCTCAAAACCTCAGATCAACTTACCTTGGCAAACAGATCGCCACAATAAGCCAAGTCATGAACTTGAAAGATTATGAACTGGACCAGCTGGCCGATTTTCTCGGCCATGACATTAGGGTGCATAGGGAGTACTGTCGACTGCCCCAGTCTACAATTCAGCTGGCTAAGATCTCAAAGCTGCTTATGGCTATGGAGAAGGGAAGTGTGAAGGATATTCAAGGAAAATCTCTGGACGAAATTGGTGGTACGTATCATGTACATGTTGTTAAATCTACTTTGGTGTATGTGTAATAAAATGTGTTAATTTTTACAATGTCATTTAATAGATGGCATAGACGACGATATGGATACAGGATCACAACTACTCCTTAATGTTTCCACATTGCAAGGTACTGTTAAATTGGGTTCCAAGGCTACTGAAATTGTTGCATGAAATGAAATGTCGAAGAAATGTTGGCTTCTGGGACTTTTGAATCACCTCACCTCTCCGAGACTGCAGCTCAAGGTATAATCTGAATGAAGGACCCAAAGTTTGCCCAACAAATATCATGTCATCATTCGAGTTTATTAAAATGTTTTAGTCAGGAATTTTCCAGTAGTATGATGGTTATAAAGTTGGCTAGTATTTTGATGTGTTCAGTAGTTTGCATGATCATTTTAAAACAACAGTGAAGACTTGGACAGGGTAAAATCTACATCATTTCCTAGTAAAATTATCACTCGGGTATAATATATAGAATTGGCTGTCTACAGTGCTACGTGTATCCCCTCCATGCCCATGGTAGGCAGACACGCTCTTTAAGCCCATACATTTATACTGTGCGATATTTTTTTTTTAGATGACCAGGGGAACGCTGCCTGTGTAACTTCCAGATCACCTCATCTCCCCGACTCAGTCACTCAAGGTATTGTATTAATGCGATGCCATGTCCATCACTAGGCACCACTTATGTGCAGTCAACACTTACATTGGTTGGCAGACAGGCTCTTTAAGCCCATACATTTATACTGTGCAATATATATATTTTTTTTTTAGATGACCAGGGGAACGCTGCCTGTGTAACTTCCGGATCACCTCACTAATGTGCAGTCAACACTTACGTGGTTTGTTTAGACGTATAATGTATTAAAAGAAGCTGGATGTGTTGTTTTTTAATAAGGAGTGTTTTAGCAGAACTAAAGTCAATTTGTTATCACACACATTGTCTACACAAGTTCCAGCTTGTTTGTCAATTTTGAACAGCAACATCCCTACCTACAAGTACATCTTGATGGCTCTTTTATCTTTTGTTTTTATCTTCTAATATTTTTTTAATTGTTCAGGTTTCCATGGTCTGAGGAGGAGATACGAGCTGTGATGAAACATATGAGGCCTTTAATTGAAAACGGTGTCACTGCCACCAGTGAGCAGTGTCTGAAGTGTCACAACAACCTATCTTGGAGAAAAGATCCATTCAGAACATTCGAGATTTTGTCCGCAACGGGGGCTTGGCGTTTAAAAGACATTCAAATGCTAAGCGCTAAATGCACTTTTGGATCGCCTTAGCCTTTACCTTTCTAGTCATGTTTCGCAAGTTGCTGTTCTATGTTCAGAAATGTTTTAGGTCACTCAAAGGTTAGTTCGCCATAAAAAGTATAACGATGTCATTTAATGACTCGCCCTCATGTCGTTCCAAGCACGTAAGTCCTCTGTTCATCTTCTGAACACAGTTGAAGATATTTTAGATTTAGTCCGAGAGTTTTCTGATCTTCCATTGAACACGCGTGTACGGTATACTGTCCTTGTCCAGAAAGGAAATAAAGAATTGTATTGTCTTCCCAGTGACCCTGCTGATGACGTGTTGATCTGGTGCACCCGAGCGTTGTTGACTGTCTGGGGGAGACGCACACTGTATTCAAGCTATTCTACATTGTTTGTATTTTAGTATTTTTTTACAATGGTGCGCCAGTGTGCGTGTCGCAGATCCTAATCGCCAAAAGCGCTCGGGTGCACCAGATCAACACGTCATCAGCAGGGTCACTGTGAAGTTGACAACAGACCGGGAAGACGACGCAATGCTGAATGAAGTCGTAGTTTTTTTTGTTATTTTTGGACCAAAATGTATTTTCGACGCTTCAAAACATTGTAACTAACCCACTGATGTCACATGGACTCCTTTGATGATGTCTTTATTTCCTTTCTGGACAAGAACAGTATACCGTACACACATGTTCAATGGAGGAACAGAAAACTCTCAGACTAAATCTAAAATATCTTTTATCATGAACCTATCTACATACCTATAATATTGATACTCTAGCGCATCTAAAGTCAAGGTCAGCCGAGTCTAACACTGTACTCTAGCACGTCTACACATTGACGGCGGCTATGTGTTAATCCTACGCTCTAGCGTAGAGGTTTACTTCCAACCTGCTTCAGCACACCTGCCTTTGTATTTTCAAGCAAACCTGAAGAGCTTGATGAGCTCATTCAATTTATTTTTAGAAGGCATCTCACGGAAGCTGTAGGGTTGACAGTTCGGTAATATATTCCATATTATTATAATGGTGTGCCTTAGTCACTTTGGTCTTATAATCCATGTGTCCTTTCAAAGCAGGTTATATTTGGTGTTTGTGTATGGTAACTTGGCCTTATACACCTTCTGTCCTTTCAAAGCAGGTTATATTTTGTGTATGTGTATGGTGACTTGGCTTTATACACTTTGCGTCCTTTCAAAGCAGGTTATATTTGGTGTATGTGTATGGTCAAATCATTGACCCTGCACACCACAATGTCCTTATAGCCCGTGTTACAGAAAAGTCTTCACAAACCACCAGAAAGTCTGAAAAAGAGCCATTTTTTATATCTCAGTTGTCCAAAGAAAATCTTTTAGTTTTAAGTCGTGTATAGGTTGGCAGATTTTTTTTGAATGATTTTTGATATATATTTTGTAGCTCTAGCACCACTGGAACCCGGTGTCCCCGTAGCCCTATACCCAGTCTGATTTGCCAAAAATTTCAAAAATTGTCCCTGTAGCCCAACAAACGGATATGTGTGTGTGTGTGTGTGTGTGTGTGTGTGTGTGTTATACGGAAGGGGATATGTATGTGCGTCTATGTTCAGAAACTGCAGCCTATGTGATGCGTCTGTGTGTGTGCTCAGAGCTGCAGGCTGTCTGTGTGTATAGGTGTGTGTGTGTGGGGCTCCCTGCCTCTCCCCCTCTCCAACTGGATGTGTGTGTGTATGTGTATGAAGGTACAGGGCAATTCTGGAGGGAGGGGCTGCTTCGCTCTCTTTCTCTGTCCCTCACTCACAGAACAAAAGAAAAATTGAAAGAAAAGTTAACTCTAATGCTTTTCAGTATTTTAGTTTTCTTTTGAAAACTCAAAACAGTTTCTTTTCTTTTTTCTCTTTCCAAATATTTTGGATTTTATCTCAGGTTAATTTCTTTGGTATTTATTTTTCCCTTCAAATATTTGAATAGCTTTACGGTCACGTTCAGAATGCCCACGATCCTAGCTAGTTACAAGGGCGCCTTTTATACTTGTATAACTCTAGCGTGTTACAATGTTTTAGGGATTACTCTGCCATCATTTTTTAAAACAGTCCCGCCACATTTAACCGCTTTGGTCAATCAAGTATCACTTGTGTTAACTTTCCTTCGGTGTGCTGGATGTTTTAGGGTAAAAACAGTCCCGCCACTATCCAACCACGTCGCAGTTATGACCAAGCAAATTTTACTAGCTTAACCGTTTTACAGCTAATTCCAAATTTCTGACTAGATGGTCTTTTTTCTAAAAAAAAGATCCATCTCTATCCCAGCATTTCAAATATTGTTTGAGGTTTACTTTTCAGAGAACCTTAAATAAGCCTAATTCAATTTGATTATTTAATCCGATTAATTTTATACCAATTTTTCCTTATGTCCCATATTCATTGGCAAAACAACTGGTACTTAAAATAACACAGTTCTTTTCAGCATTTCAGTCACTGTCTCTAATCATCAGGGAGACGTATAACTTTTTAGAAAGGAAAAAAAGTCTTACCTGAAATGATTGAGACGAACGCCTGGGTATGCGATCCTTTTCGTGTGACGCCAAAAATGTAGATTTAAAATCTACAAAAGTATAAAACACATGCGTAATACTAACGATTGTAATTATTAAATAAAAACAATAAAAACTAAAAACAACATTAAATGATGAGATTGTGAATCTTCAAGACGCTACGCAGCACATCGCCTGAAACATCGATTATAGCGTCTGGACTAGGGCATGAAAAGTTCATTCGATTATTCGCTCTAAATGAATGGTTATCGTCACGGTGCACCGATCAGAAACGGCTCTTTGTAAATAATTGGAATCTGTTTCGGGAACGACCGAGGCTCACGTCCAAGTAAAATGGGGGCAGATCTTCTGTCGGATAAAATTGAAGTTATTCGAAAAAAAAAAGAAAAATGTTGCTTTTAGCGTACAAAAACAATTAGCAAAGCTAGGTCTTCTAAACATTAGGTTATTGTAAATGATAAGTCACAGATAATAATTTTGATGTTCTGCGGCTCACTGAGATCACTCTACAGAGATTGTTACTCCAAAAACTGGTCGTTTCGAAAAATACGCTAAATGATTTAAATTGACAGATTAAGAAGGTTTCAGCCAATCAGAGAGTCGTTTATTGAATGACGTCAGTCAGTGCCTAGTCAGTAAGAGACGAACGAAATATGAATGCTCTGATGCAGAAGACTAATAGCTCAATCGTTCCTTCAGAAGGGGTTTTATGTGAGTGAGTTAATGACAAAATGTAAGCTGTTTATTTCCTTTTATCTTACGATGCTATATGCGTTTAAAGCAGATTTATGTACTTCACTGAGTTATCACGAGCTTGTTTGCGCACCATCGCGGCAGCTCGCGCCAAAATTCATCCTTTAAGTTTAAGTAACGCATGAGTACTTTCATAGTGTAAGATATCTGGACGGTGATTTATATGGTTATTTGCCTATATTTGCGTAAATATTGTGTTCTGTGCTGTTTCATATACGTTGCTGCCCGAAATGACACTGTAATGGAGTCCTACATAACAACTAATTCCATGTGCCCAATCCTTGTGGATTATCTAGGAACTGCAATAACTTCAATAATGTTACCAGTTCTATTGCCTTGATGAATGTTATTGATTTAGCTGTATCTCTAATATTATTGTTCTTCTGTATTATTTTCAGACCACTTACTGTTACCACTCACTGTTCCTATTCAACTTGAATCAAGAGTAAACTACAAACTCTGAGTCGTATGTGTTCTTACCGACACACCAGTGCGGATACAAATCCACCTACTCCAGTAATATACAGTCCTTGATTAAAGCTCAAAAACATTTGGTGTCAGAGGACCAGAATGCAGAGTATCAAGTTGAAGGAGCACGCCCTAGACGTATAGTTGGTCAACCTGCCTACTTACAAGATTTCGAATTACAGTATGCTGGACTGCCTAGAGCTAATGTCCTTCCGCCTCAGTCAACACCGCGACCACGTGGGTCGTACGACTTTCAAGAGGATGACGAAGACAGAGATATTCCTATGGCCCATCCGCAAGCATCTATTTCTCATCACGATCAAAGAGAATGGGATGTTGGATCACCTGATTCGTTAGAAACACCACACTTGGCTCCAGAGGCCTGGTACGTTACCACGGATCATTGGAGTGAGAGAGATGAACGCAGCCCTGACCGGTATGGACATTCTTTACCACTTGATATCCAAAGCACAGTGCACGATCTGGAACAAGAGAACAGACGTCTCCGTACTACTCAACTTTCCACGAGGGAGGAGATTAGCCAACTGATGGAGATCCAGAAAAGTATGCAGAAGATGCTGATAAACCAGTCGCACCATTCCAAGTATTAACCCCTCCAGTTCCTCTGCCTAGAGTTGCAAGCAGACAGCCTTCACCAGCTCCTAGAGCCTTTCCAGTCCCAGCACCACGCCACCTTACTACATCTAAGAATACAGATCCCTCATGCAGATACAGTTAGCCATGCGCAGAATGCTCCTCCAATGCAGCCTTACACAAATGCCATTGTTCCGGATAATGTGGGAGCTCGGATTTCCTCGGGCACGGTTGACAATCACAAGAGATGTGTGGAGCACAAGGCAGCCAACAACAGTAAGAAGAACTTCTATTTTAACCACACACCTCCTTCAGCTCACTCCAGTCAGCCGCTCGTAGCACCAGCTAACTTTCCGCCGATCCAGACTAATGCCGCAAGACGGGAGATAGTTTATAGAGGTCCGCAGCCAACCATTCCAGATTTGACCCTTCGAGATCCTGGTGAATTGGCCCGTCTCAAACTTGCCTTGAATAACCTACTACCTGATGAAGCTACGGAGCTATTCAAGTACCAAATTCTGGTAGATCACCTAAAGTGAACAGATGCTCGCCTCATCGCTGATTCCTTTTTTTAAATTCATCCACTCCCTACTCCGATACCATGGCAGCCCTCACTGAACGGTTCGGTCGACCTCGTCAGCTTGCCCTGAGCCAAATTGCTGCCATTATGGATGCGTCAGATATTCAGTCTGGAGGTCCGGCAGCTGTCGGGACAAGACTGGGTCGGTCTTTACAAGGCCCAGCGAGAGTATGTGGAGATAATGTTGAATCCCAGCAGGGTCCGCACATGCCACTAATCCCTCAGTGACAGAGTCTTCCGGAACGTCGAGAGACTCCGGCAAGCAGACGTGATTCCCAACAGAAACGAGAAATCTGTCACTCGGTCTAAGCAGGACCAAGCGGCCCTCGACTTGCTTCAGTCACGGACTGTGTCGGAGTAATGATCGATGGCGTAAGTCGCTGCGCCGCGAGACCTCGGGCTATGTTGTCAAACTCCCACCTGAAGCAGTTGATTCACGAAGTGAGTCATGGTTCATCCCTCACCACCTCGTGCAGCACAAAACAGTAAGAACCGTGTGGTTTTTGACTGTTCATTTGACTTTGGAGGCCATAACCTGAATAACCATCCGCTGCCAGGACCGGCCTCGGGTCCGTCGTTGCTTGGTGTGTTCCTGCGCTTCCGTGAGCGTCCAGTGGCAATAAGCGGGGATATGAAAGGGATGTTCCACCAAGTTCGTCTCCTCCCTGAAGATGGGCGTCTCCCCTGTTTTTTTTCACGGCGAGACACGGACGGATCTAAACCACCAGACATTTACGAACGGCAAGCGCTACCTTTTGGCACTACTCGGAGTCCGCGTTGTGCCGTTCATGCCGTCCGGCGACGCGTTGCGGATCATTGCGCTCCTGATGACGACGTCAGAACTACGGTAGAAGGGAACTTCTACGTGGACTGTCGCTCGAAGAGCCTACCGTCAGCTCAAGAGGCAAGGCCGCTTGTGGGCAGACTCCGCGCCCTCTTTGCCAGTGGTGGGTTCGAACTTCGCCAGTGGGCGAGTAACGATCCCAGTTGCGGTGGACCACCTTCCGGCAGACGCGAGATCCAGTAGTACCGAATTGTGGCTGAATCCGCACTGGGTTTGAGGTGGCACCGCAAATCAGACCTTCTCGGGTACGAAAGCCGTCCCGCTGAGCCCGGACCGTGTGCTCTCGGACATGTTTACGAGGTACTTGCGACCCAGTACGACCCCTTAGGCTTCACGCTCCCCTTCGCTGCCCGAGCCAAGATTTTAGTTCGGAGGTTATGGGACGAGCAACGAGACTGGGACGACCCAAACCTACCTGACGACCTTTTGAGATCCCGGAGAGAATGGGAGGCGGAACTTCCTACGGTGGCAAGTATTTCACTACCCACGCCGTGTCACATCTTCGGACATTAATCGTTCCCACGACACCAGACAGATTGGCATCTTTCGCGACGCTTCCGAGCAAGCTCACGGATCTGTCGCCTGCCTACGTACTAATGATGACGGTGGTCGTATTCAATTAGCCTTTGTACTAGCGAGGTCCAAGGTCGCCCCAAAACGACGTCTGACGATTCCTCGACCAGAGCTTCGTGCTGCCCTGAATGGTGCCCAATTAGCCAAACCGTTGAAAAAAACCGAGCTCACCGTCGAGATGAATACAGTGACGCCATGGACCGAGTCCACCGCCGTTCTAGCCCGGCTCAAATCTGAATCGTACCGATTCAAGGTGTTTGTTGGAACCGGGATAGCCGAAATTCGAGGGCCGACGACTGAATGTTCCTGGCGACGTGTGGATTCCGGCACTAATCCAGCCGATGACCTGACCCGAGGCAAAACTCTTCTTCAGCTGTCAGTGCCCGACAGATGGAGCCAAGGACCATCATTCCTGCTCGAGTCCGAGTCAGTATGGCCTGTCTGTCCTTCTATTCAACCACCAGAAGTCAAAACAGAGCAGCGCAAAGGAATCTTCTGTGGACTCAGGACGGAAGTAGATGTTCCTGACATTCCCGGTTCCCTGGAGGCCACGGTTCAAGGTCTAATTGATACAGGACCACCTTCAGCAGTGGACTACCCAACTGCAGAATGGCACATCCTGCAGAAGTCTCGAATGGATAGTTTTCCAGACGAGTACAAACTCCTAAGAGCTGGTTAAGGAGAAGCTTTTGGATGCCGAGAGGTACGAGAAGCTATATACGAAAACAACAACAACAACAACATTTGTGCAAAGACTGCCAAACGCGGAAGAACAAACCAGTCATTCCCCGAATGGCAGATCTACCTCCAGCTCGACTCAGACTGCTCAAACCCCCATTCTACAGCACGGGCATGGACCGTTTCGGGCCGTTCCAAATTAAGATTGGCAGACGATGCGAGAAAAGGTGGGCAATCGTCTTTAAGTGCCTCACGACACGAAGTGTTCATCGAGACCTTCTCACCGCTATTGACGCTGATTCCTTTCTGATGGCTTTGAGGAGGTTTATAGCGAGTTATATTCAGACAACGGCACTGACTTTCACGGAGGACGGAAAGAGTTGCGGGAAGCCTTTGCGTCGCTCGCTCCATCACAGATCCAGCTGCATTTAGCTAAACAAAAGATTTCTTTCCACTTTAACCCACCTGGAGCCCCACACTTTGGTGGTGTGTGGGAAAGAGAAATGAGGTCAGTCAAGACTGCTCTTCGCATCGCAGTCAGCTCCCAAGTCGTAACTGAGGAAGTTCTCCAAACAGTCCTCATTGAGGTGGAGGGAATGCTTAATAGCAAGCCCTTGGGTTACACTTCCAGCGATGCAGCTGACCTCGACCCTGTTGCAGCGAATTATTTGCCGACGGGGCGGCCAGATAGCTCACTGCCACTCGTAGTCTATCCTCTGGTCAAGTTTCACCCAGCATTACCTGCCCACGCTACAGACCCGCAACAAGTGGCACACAGATGCCGGTGACATTTCTATCGGAACAGTGGTAACGCGCTCATCGATCCGCAACCACCACGAGCATTGCGGTTGGTAGGCAAAGTTGCGAAGACCTTCCCAAGTTCGGATGGCCGTACCAGATCTGCTGAGATTCAAGTTAAGGATAAGACCTACATCCGGCCCGTTTCTCAAAAGGAACTTGTCTTAGCCCCTCATACTGATGAATTTATAGAGTTCAAATATGCTTAAGAAGGTTTCAGCCAATCAGAGAGTCGTGTTTATTGAATGACGTCAGTCAGTGCCTAGTCAGTAAGAGACGAACGAAATATGAATTGTGAAATGTTATCTAGGAACTGCAATAACTTCAATAATGTTACCAGTGTTGTGAATTAATCAGAATAGAAATGTGAATTTGTTATCTTTAATAATAACAGAAACAGTTTGACATCAATGGGGGGTGTTCAGCTTTAAGAGAATTCTACCAATAATGCATCAGTGTATGTGAGGAAAAAAAGAGAAAGAGATTGTTTTCACGTGCGAGCGCTGTATCTAATGATTCAAGTTCAGAAACTTCAGTAAACAGTTCAGTTTATTCGATTCAAGTCGTCAGTGGTCATTATCGCTGGTCAAGGAAGAAAATACACGACGTTCTTTGGTGCCGAAACCCGGGATAACTTGCAAGCAACATCCGAAATGGCGGAGCGACTTGAAAGACTACTCGGGAAACGGAGAGCTGTGCGCGGTTCCACGACGAGACTTTCGCAAGACATAGAAACGGAGGTTAGCAAGGAAGATCCAGTCGTTGACAGATTATGCGAACTGTTAGCCGTGTTATCTGCAAAAGAGGAAACGCTGCTGGAGTTAGATCCCGAAATAGAGGAGCACACAGATGCGGAGGATCTTGAAAATGAAGTCGTCGACGCTGAGGAGTACGGCCAGCGAGTCATCAGCGCGAAAGCCCGCGTGCGGCGCGTGATGCAGAGAGTTCGGGAAAACACTGACCGCAGGCCGCGTGATGCAGCACCAGCGCGGCGCGGACAAACAGTTAAGTTACCCGAGTTAATCATCAACAAGTTCAGCGGTGACATTAGCTTGTGGCAGGACTTTTGGAATCAGTTTGAAACGGCCATTCACAGAAATGACGCGCTGAGCAAAACGGAGAAGTTTAATTACTTAAAGACATATGTGGCCGGCGCTGCTTCAAAGGCCATAGCGGGACTGATGTTGACCGACAGCAATTACGATCACGCGATCGATCTGCTTCAGAACCGGTTCGGAAGAAAAGATCTGCTCATTGATGCGCACGTGACCAAGTCGTCGAATCTCTGCCCAGTGAAGAAATCCTACGACGAATGTGAAGTACAGATTCGTAGCTTCGAATCGCTGGGTGTTGCATCAGAAGCGTATGGCAGCTTGTTATGCCCTGTTCTGCTACGAATGATTCCGGAAGACATTGCACTTCAGTACAGTCGACAAAGAGGATCCAGTGATGAATGGAAAGTCTCAGAAGTTATGGAATTTCTGCAGAACGAGATTTTGAGCGGAGAAAGAACAACGCCACTGATTAAGTCAGGTCATTCCAAAGACAGCCAGCGCTATCACAAACCATTTAAAAGACCAGAGACATTCATTGAAATGAAGCAGAAAAAACATAACATGCCATCAGCTGCAGTGCTGCAAACCTCTAGTCAAAAAATACCAAACTGTCTTTTCCGTGATAGCGCAGCGCACAAAACAGAACTGTGTACAGTAACTGAAATTGCTGCACGAAAAGCAAAATTGATGAAACTGGGACGATGCTTTGTTTGTCTTGGACAGAAGCATATAGCAAGATTCTGCAAAGCCAAAGTGTCCTGTACTGTGTGTGTGGTGGCAGGCATCATAGCACTGTGTGCGAGAAAGGAGAAACAACCGCTTCAGACGTCGACGATAAAGATGACGTAGTTTCTTCGTTTGCTTCCCATTCCGTTAAAATGCAGTCCGATAAGCAGAACACGGTGCTCCTTCAGACTGTAAGAGCGTGGGCAGAAGGACCCGGTGGACGTAAAAGCATTCGCTGCTCACTGGACGGTGGCAGCCAGAGAAGTTTCATCAGCGAGAACACGGTGAGAGCTTTAAAGTTACCTGTGACGAAGCAAGAAACGTTCACTCTTCATACCTTCGGATCCACGGCACCAGCAACATCCAGGCGCGACATAGTGAATGAAGGTAACTCTGCAAAGCATCTGGAACAAAGATCAGAAAGTGGAAGCGGAGGCTCTCGAAACTCCACAAGTGTGCACTGCTGTGACGAAGATTCCAGGTGAGCACATCCAAGCAGAAATGAAACGAAAAGGCTCGCATTGAATCACGGATGCACTGGTGGCCGTTGAGAGCATCTTTGGACGGTCAGTGCAGGGACCGGTCACAATGTCCGGTGTTTCCGACGCAGCGTGCACGCACATCCATATCGATGAAGACGCACTGGTTTCAGAACGCTCGAAGGCCTTCTGGGAGACCGAATCCCTTGGCATTACCGTGCAGCAGTCCAACAGCCCCGAAGAAGAGGATGCTCTTCGCATGTTTGAAAAAACTACTCGGTATAAGAACGGGCGATATGAAGTTGAGCTGCCACGGCGACCTGGCAAACCAGAGCTCCCGGATAACTACAGAATGGCAAAGAAAAGATTTGAAGGACTAAAAAAAGGAGGTTGCGGTCAGATGTGGTAATGCATCACAGATATAATGAAGTGGTGAACGATGACCTTCAGCAGGGCATCGCCGAAGATGTTGTGGAGAACGGATCATCTTCAAACGCTGTAAAGTATCGCATGCCTCGTCATGCTGTTCTTCGAGAGGACAAGGTAACCACAAAGCTCAGAGTAGTATTTGATGCTTCATCACATGAAGTTGGGGTTCCATCATTAAATGACTGTCTACTTACTGGTCCTTACCTGAATCCAGATCTGCTTGGCATACTGATCAAATTCAGACTGAATGAGATTGCTTTTACTGCAGACATTGAAAAGGCTTTCTTGCAGATTTCTCTCGCTGAGACGGATAGAGATGCAGTGAGAGAAGAAGAGAGAGAGAGAGTACTAAAAGAAGTGTTCTAAAGCTATCCGCTCGCATATAATCGACCCAATAGGGTTTCTGACTCCGTTTACTGTGCGAGTAAAATGTCTTTTCCAAGAGCTGCGGATACGAGGACTCGGCTGGGATGAGGAGCTGCCCTCGGGTCTCGCGCAAGAACGGCAAGGATGGTGTGCAGAGCTACCACAGATCCGTCACATACACATTCCTCGTTGGTATGGATCGAAATGCATGCATAGACGCGACGCACATCAACTCCATGTGTTCTGTGACGCAAGCGAGAAAGCTTACAGCGCTGTTGCTTACCTGCTTCGAGTAGCTGACGATGGAACCAAAACGACGTGCCTCGTTGCTTCAAAGTCCAGGGTAGCCCCACTGAAGAAGATCTCACTGCCCCGTCTTGAGCCGACGGGAGCGGTAATCGGAGCGAGACTCGGAAGCAGTCTGTTAAAGCCTCTGAATGTGGAGCTTCATCAAGTTCGTATGTGGACGGATTCGACGATTGTGCTGCAGAGGATGTAAACAGTTTGTGGCAAGCAGATTGTCAGAAATTCAGCTTTTAACCAATCCTGAAATGTGGTCTCACTGTAGGAGCAAGTTCAATCCCGCAGACCTTCCCACCAGAGGTCTGACTGTAGCTAACCTGAAGGAAAGTGAGATTCGGAAGTGAAGAAGAGACAAGTGACGAAATTGTGGTTAGTGAGTTAACACAAGATCAGCAGATTGTGGTGCAACTCGGCAGCGGTGAAAAAACGAGAAAAGGAACCTGTTGTGGACTTAATGAAGTACAGTAAGCTAAAGCGAGTTCTGCGAGTTACTGCTTGGATTAAGCGGTTTGTGCGTAATGCCAGTTCAAGCTCCAAGATGCGTGGTGAGTTGACTGCAGATGAAATGTCTGAAGCTGAAAAGTATTGGATAAAGTTGACACAAGAAAGAAGCTTCAGTCCTGAAATCAGTTCGCTGAAAGCTGGAAAGACACTGAACGCAGACTCAAAAATCAGAGATTTGATTTGCTCTGTGTTGGAGGCAGACTCCAACAGTCAGACTTCAGCTACAGAGAGAAACATCCATGGATTTTTCCCAACAAAGACCGATATTGTGAGTTGCTGGTCCAGTACAACCATGAATTCATCATGCATTCTGGTTTGAGAGACACACTAGTGCAAAAACAAGAAGTAGATACTGGATTTTGAGAGCCAGACAAATCGTTAAAGGTGTTTTGTCAAAATGTACCGCGTGTAAGAGATTCAAAGTCGAGCCCGCGCAGCGGGACACGGCTCCATTGCCAAGGGACAGAGTATCTGAGAAACCACCATTTTTGAAGTGACTGGCATAGACTTTGCAGGACCGCTGTGCGTGAAGGGCGATCGTGCATTACGCAAGGCCTACGTTGCTCTGTTTACATGTGCCGTCACGAGAGCGGTGCATTCAGAACTGGTTTCAAGTCAGTCGACAGAGAGTTTCTTGTTAGCACTCAAGCGATTCATTTCCAGAAGAGGGTTGTGTAAAGTCATCTATTCGGACGACGCCAAAACCCTTAAAAGAGCGAACCAAGACCTTAGTGAGCTGTGGAAAGCCATCAAAGATCCACAAATCCTGGAATACTTCTCAGGAAAAGGAACAACTTGGCGTTTAATTGTAGAACGAGCTGCCTGGTGGGGTGGATTTTGGGGAGAGACTTGTAAGGTCTGTGAAAATGAGCACGAGGAAGGTGCTAGGAAAGGCATCGCTCACATTTGAAGAAATGTCTACGCTTCTTGCAGAAGTAGAAGCCATACTGAATTCCAGACCTCTCACTTTTGTTCACAATGAGCTCGATGAGCCGCAGCCACTGACGCCAGCACATTTCTTGGTTGGTGAACGACTCACTTCACCAGCTCCTGGAGCCTTTCCAGTCCCAGCACCACGCCACCTTTCTACATCTAAGAATACAGATCCCTCATGCAGATACAGTTAGCCATGCGCAGAATGCTCCTCCAATGCAGCCTTACACAAATGCCATTGTTCCGGATGACGCGGGAGCTCGGATTTCCTCGGGCACGGTTGACGATCACAAGAGATGTGTGGAGCACAAGGCAGCCAACAACAGTAAGAAGAACTTCTATTTTAACCACACACCTCCTTCAGCTCACTCCAGTCAGCCGCTCGTAGCACCAGCTAACTTTCCGCCGATCCAGACTAATGCCGCAAGACGGGAGATAGTTTATAGAGGTCCGCGGCCAACCATTCCAGATTTGACCCGTCGAGATCCTGGTGAATTGGCCCGTCTCAAACTTGCCTTGAATAACCTACCTATAACCTTGAATAAGAGATGCTCGCCTCATCGCCGATTCCTTTTTTTTAAATTCATCCACTCCCTGCTCCGATACCACGGCAGCCCTCACCGAACGGTTCGGTCGACCTCGTCAGCTTGCCGCCCTGAGCCAAATTGCTGCCATTACGGATGCGTCAGATATTCAGTCCGGCGACACTGTAGGCTTTCAGATACAAGCCTTGGTAGGATTCCTTAAGACATTAGGAACAGAAGGAGACGTCGAATCGCATCGTGGATCCCGCGTGGCTCGACTTTTGTCCGAGCTCCCTCCAGAACAGAGAGCGTCTTTCCGCCGGCACGCGAGTTATGAACCTGGCTCAGTGTACACGCTTCTTGATCTAGCTAAGTGGCTTAATTTGGAATCCTGGTGCCAGGATCCAGAGAGCTTTGGCGGATGCAAGCCTCGGAAAGATAGAGCCCGTTCCCGAGCGGATCAACGGAAGGAAACTAAAGCCAGGGTCAGACAGACTACCGCCCTTCGTGGCTCACGTGAATTATCTTCCTCAGTAGCACCAGTGTCAACCAAGAGTCAAGATAAAACCTTTGCCTTCTGTCCACACTGTGACCGTAAAGAACATTACCTTAGTCAATGTGCCGCATTCCAGTCCTTAACCAAAGACCAAGTGATCGACCGGATTAAGACTAATAACGGATGCTGGAAGTGTGGACGCGACCATAGAGCTGCACAGTGTACTCTAAAGAAACTCTGCCGTCTGTGCAAGGGAAAGCACCTCCAGATCGTTCACGGGGTCAACTTTAAGCCAACGAAAGAAGGGACACATTTAGTCGGCTCGACTGGCAAAACGCTGTGCCTCGACCGCCCTCAAGGACTCGGCAGTGTCCTCCCGAAGCATAAGGGACAAAGCCTAGATGCTCGCGCTGTGCTTGACGACGGTCCTGAACGGACTACGCTGTTACCAGCAGCAGCCCGGAGACTGGGACTCACTGGCCAGGCGGAGGACTCGGCCTTAAGAACTGTGAGGCGAGACATTACTTAAGCTTTGCGGTACTTCGATGTCCTTTCAAATTTCAACTCCATCCCAACCTGGCAGGAGTTATAATAAAACAACGGGAGCCTTCACAGCAGAACCACTTAGCTTAGCTGAACATTCCTACCCCGTTGCAGACCTTCAACAAAGATACCGGCATTTGAAAGGCTTACCGTTACAGCCTATTCACAAAGCCTGTCCCCTGTTACCGATCGGAGCAGATCATCTTCACCTCGTCACTCCGATCGAACCGGTCCGTCTCGGTCCGCCTGGAGGTCCGGCAGCTGTCGGGACGAGACTGGGTCGGTCTTTACAAGGCCCAGCGAGAGTATGTGGAGATAATGTTGAATCCCAGCAGGGTCCGCACATTGCCACTAATCCCTCAGTGACAGAGTCGTTCCGGAACGTCGAGAGACTCCGGCAAGCAGACGTGATTCCCAACAGAAACGAGAAATCTGTCACTCGGTCTAAGCAGGACCAAGCGGCCCTCGACTTGCTTCAGTCACGGACTGTGTCGGAGTAATGATCGATGGCGTAAGTCGCTGCGCCGCGAGACCTCGGGCTATGTTGTCAAACTCCCACCTGAAGCAGTTGATTCACGAAGTGAGTCATGGTTCATCCCTCACCACCTCGTGCAGCACAAAACAGTAAGAACCGTGTGGTTTTTGACTGTTCATTTGACTTTGGAGGCCATAACCTGAATAACCATCCGCTGCCAGGACCGGCCTCGGGTCCGTCGTTGCTTGGTGTGTTCCTGCGCTTCCGTGAGCGTCCAGTGGCAATAAGCGGGGATATGAAAGGGATGTTCCACCAAGTTCGTCTCCTCCCTGAAGATGGGCGTCTCCCCTGTTTTTTTTCACGGCGAGACACGGACGGATCTAAACCACCAGACATTTACGAACGGCAAGCGCTACCTTTTGGCACTACTCGGAGTCCGCGTTGTGCCGTTCATGCCGTCCGGCGACGCGTTGCGGATCATTGCGCTCCTGATGACGACGTCAGAACTACGGTAGAAGGGAACTTCTACGTGGACTGTCGCTCGAAGAGCCTACCGTCAGCTCAAGAGGCAAGGCCGCTTGTGGGCAGACTCCGCGCCCTCTTTGCCAGTGGTGGGTTCGAACTTCGCCAGTGGGCGAGTAACGATCCCAGTTGCGGTGGACCACCTTCCGGCAGACGCGAGATCCAGTAGTACCGAATTGTGGCTGAATCCGCACTGGGTTTGAGGTGGCACCGCAAATCAGACCTTCTCGGGTACGAAAGCCGTCCCGCTGAGCCCGGACCGTGTGCTCTCGGACATGTTTACGAGGTACTTGCGACCCAGTACGACCCCTTAGGCTTCACGCTCCCCTTCGCTGCCCGAGCCAAGATTTTAGTTCGGAGGTTATGGGACGAGCAACGAGACTGGGACGACCCAAACCTACCTGACGACCTTTTGAGATCCCGGAGAGAATGGGAGGCGGAACTTCCTACGGTGGCAAGTATTTCACTACCCACGCCGTGTCACATCTTCGGACATTAATCGTTCCCACGACACCAGACAGATTGGCATCTTTCGCGACGCTTCCGAGCAAGCTCACGGATCTGTCGCCTGCCTACGTACTAATGATGACGGTGGTCGTATTCAATTAGCCTTTGTACTAGCGAGGTCCAAGGTCGCCCCAAAACGACGTCTGACGATTCCTCGACCAGAGCTTCGTGCTGCCCTGAATGGTGCCCAATTAGCCAAACCGTTGAAAAAAACCGAGCTCACCGTCGAGATGAATACAGTGACGCCATGGACCGAGTCCACCGCCGTTCTAGCCCGGCTCAAATCTGAATCGTACCGATTCAAGGTGTTTGTTGGAACCGGGATAGCCGAAATTCGAGGGCCGACGACTGAATGTTCCTGGCGACGTGTGGATTCCGGCACTAATCCAGCCGATGACCTGACCCGAGGCAAAACTCTTCTTCAGCTGTCAGTGCCCGACAGATGGAGCCAAGGACCATCATTCCTGCTCGAGTCCGAGTCAGTATGGCCTGTCTGTCCTTCTATTCAACCACCAGAAGTCAAAACAGAGCAGCGCAAAGGAATCTTCTGTGGACTCAGGACGGAAGTAGATGTTCCTGACATTCCCGGTTCCCTGGAGGCCACGGTTCAAGGTCTAATTGATACAGGACCACCTTCAGCAGTGGACTACCCAACTGCAGAATGGCACATCCTGCAGAAGTCTCGAATGGATAGTTTTCCAGACGAGTACAAACTCCTAAGAGCTGGTTAAGGAGAAGCTTTTGGATGCCGAGAGGTACGAGAAGCTATATACGAAAACAACAACAACAACAACAACATTTGTGCAAAGACTGCCAAACGCGGAAGAACAAACCAGTCATTCCCCGAATGGCAGATCTACCTCCAGCTCGACTCAGACTGCTCAAACCCCCATTCTACAGCACGGGCATGGACCGTTTCGGGCCGTTCCAAATTAAGATTGGCAGACGATGCGAGAAAAGGTGGGCAATCGTCTTTAAGTGCCTCACGACACGAAGTGTTCATCGAGACCTTCTCACCGCTATTGACGCTGATTCCTTTCTGATGGCTTTGAGGAGGTTTATAGCGAGTTATATTCAGACAACGGCACTGACTTTCACGGAGGACGGAAAGAGTTGCGGGAAGCCTTTGCGTCGCTCGCTCCATCACAGATCCAGCTGCATTTAGCTAAACAAAAGATTTCTTTCCACTTTAACCCACCTGGAGCCCCACACTTTGGTGGTGTGTGGGAAAGAGAAATGAGGTCAGTCAAGACTGCTCTTCGCATCGCAGTCAGCTCCCAAGTCGTAACTGAGGAAGTTCTCCAAACAGTCCTCATTGAGGTGGAGGGAATGCTTAATAGCAAGCCCTTGGGTTACACTTCCAGCGATGCAGCTGACCCCGACCCTGTTGCAGCGAATTATTTGCCGACGGGGCGGCCAGATAGCTCACTGCCACTCGTAGTCTATCCTCTGGTCAAGTTTCACCCAGCATTACCTGCCCACGCTACAGACCCGCAACAAGTGGCACACAGATGCCGGTGACATTTCTATCGGAACAGTGGTAACGCGCTCATCGATCCGCAACCACCACGAGCATTGCGGTTGGTAGGCAAAGTTGCGAAGACCTTCCCAAGTTCGGATGGCCGTACCAGATCTGCTGAGATTCAAGTTAAGGATAAGACCTACATCCGGCCCGTTTCTCAAAAGGAACTTGTCTTAGCCCCTCATACTGATGAATTTATAGAGTTCAAATATGCTTAAGAAGGTTTCAGCCAATCAGAGAGTCGTGTTTATTGAATGACGTCAGTCAGTGCCTAGTCAGTAAGAGACGAACGAAATATGAATTGTGAAATGTTATCTAGGAACTGCAATAACTTCAATAATGTTACCAGTGTTGTGAATTAATCAGAATAGAAATGTGAATTTGTTATCTTTAATAATAACAGAAACAGTTTGACATCAATGGGGGGTGTTCAGCTTTAAGAGAATTCTACCAATAATGCATCAGTGTATGTGAGGAAAAAAAGAGAAAGAGATTGTTTTCACGTGCGAGCGCTGTATCTAATGATTCAAGTTCAGAAACTTCAGTAAACAGTTCAGTTTATTCGATTCAAGTCGTCAGTGGTCATTATCGCTGGTCAAGGAAGAAAATACACGACGTTCTTTGGTGCCGAAACCCGGGATAACTTGCAAGCAACATCCGAAATGGCGGAGCGACTTGAAAGACTACTCGGGAAACGGAGAGCTGTGCGCGGTTCCACGACGAGACTTTCGCAAGACATAGAAACGGAGGTTAGCAAGGAAGATCCAGTCGTTGACAGATTATGCGAACTGTTAGCCGTGTTATCTGCAAAAGAGGAAACGCTGCTGGAGTTAGATCCCGAAATAGAGGAGCACACAGATGCGGAGGATCTTGAAAATGAAGTCGTCGACGCTGAGGAGTACGGCCAGCGAGTCATCAGCGCGAAAGCCCGCGTGCGGCGCGTGATGCAGAGAGTTCGGGAAAACACTGACCGCAGGCCGCGTGATGCAGCACCAGCGCGGCGCGGACAAACAGTTAAGTTACCCGAGTTAATCATCAACAAGTTCAGCGGTGACATTAGCTTGTGGCAGGACTTTTGGAATCAGTTTGAAACGGCCATTCACAGAAATGACGCGCTGAGCAAAACGGAGAAGTTTAATTACTTAAAGACATATGTGGCCGGCGCTGCTTCAAAGGCCATAGCGGGACTGATGTTGACCGACAGCAATTACGATCACGCGATCGATCTGCTTCAGAACCGGTTCGGAAGAAAAGATCTGCTCATTGATGCGCACGTGACCAAGTCGTCGAATCTCTGCCCAGTGAAGAAATCCTACGACGAATGTGAAGTACAGATTCGTAGCTTCGAATCGCTGGGTGTTGCATCAGAAGCGTATGGCAGCTTGTTATGCCCTGTTCTGCTACGAATGATTCCGGAAGACATTGCACTTCAGTACAGTCGACAAAGAGGATCCAGTGATGAATGGAAAGTCTCAGAAGTTATGGAATTTCTGCAGAACGAGATTTTGAGCGGAGAAAGAACAACGCCACTGATTAAGTCAGGTCATTCCAAAGACAGCCAGCGCTATCACAAACCATTTAAAAGACCAGAGACATTCATTGAAATGAAGCAGAAAAAACATAACATGCCATCAGCTGCAGTGCTGCAAACCTCTAGTCAAAAAATACCAAACTGTCTTTTCCGTGATAGCGCAGCGCACAAAACAGAACTGTGTACAGTAACTGAAATTGCTGCACGAAAAGCAAAATTGATGAAACTGGGACGATGCTTTGTTTGTCTTGGACAGAAGCATATAGCAAGATTCTGCAAAGCCAAAGTGTCCTGTACTGTGTGTGTGGTGGCAGGCATCATAGCACTGTGTGCGAGAAAGGAGAAACAACCGCTTCAGACGTCGACGATAAAGATGACGTAGTTTCTTCGTTTGCTTCCCATTCCGTTAAAATGCAGTCCGATAAGCAGAACACGGTGCTCCTTCAGACTGTAAGAGCGTGGGCAGAAGGACCCGGTGGACGTAAAAGCATTCGCTGCTCACTGGACGGTGGCAGCCAGAGAAGTTTCATCAGCGAGAACACGGTGAGAGCTTTAAAGTTACCTGTGACGAAGCAAGAAACGTTCACTCTTCATACCTTCGGATCCACGGCACCAGCAACATCCAGGCGCGACATAGTGAATGAAGGTAACTCTGCAAAGCATCTGGAACAAAGATCAGAAAGTGGAAGCGGAGGCTCTCGAAACTCCACAAGTGTGCACTGCTGTGACGAAGATTCCAGGTGAGCACATCCAAGCAGAAATGAAACGAAAAGGCTCGCATTGAATCACGGATGCACTGGTGGCCGTTGAGAGCATCTTTGGACGGTCAGTGCAGGGACCGGTCACAATGTCCGGTGTTTCCGACGCAGCGTGCACGCACATCCATATCGATGAAGACGCACTGGTTTCAGAACGCTCGAAGGCCTTCTGGGAGACCGAATCCCTTGGCATTACCGTGCAGCAGTCCAACAGCCCCGAAGAAGAGGATGCTCTTCGCATGTTTGAAAAAACTACTCGGTATAAGAACGGGCGATATGAAGTTGAGCTGCCACGGCGACCTGGCAAACCAGAGCTCCCGGATAACTACAGAATGGCAAAGAAAAGATTTGAAGGACTAAAAAAAGGAGGTTGCGGTCAGATGTGGTAATGCATCACAGATATAATGAAGTGGTGAACGATGACCTTCAGCAGGGCATCGCCGAAGATGTTGTGGAGAACGGATCATCTTCAAACGCTGTAAAGTATCGCATGCCTCGTCATGCTGTTCTTCGAGAGGACAAGGTAACCACAAAGCTCAGAGTAGTATTTGATGCTTCATCACATGAAGTTGGGGTTCCATCATTAAATGACTGTCTACTTACTGGTCCTTACCTGAATCCAGATCTGCTTGGCATACTGATCAAATTCAGACTGAATGAGATTGCTTTTACTGCAGACATTGAAAAGGCTTTCTTGCAGATTTCTCTCGCTGAGACGGATAGAGATGCAGTGAGAGAAGAAGAGAGAGAGAGAGTACTAAAAGAAGTGTTCTAAAGCTATCCGCTCGCATATAATCGACCCAATAGGGTTTCTGACTCCGTTTACTGTGCGAGTAAAATGTCTTTTCCAAGAGCTGCGGATACGAGGACTCGGCTGGGATGAGGAGCTGCCCTCGGGTCTCGCGCAAGAACGGCAAGGATGGTGTGCAGAGCTACCACAGATCCGTCACATACACATTCCTCGTTGGTATGGATCGAAATGCATGCATAGACGCGACGCACATCAACTCCATGTGTTCTGTGACGCAAGCGAGAAAGCTTACAGCGCTGTTGCTTACCTGCTTCGAGTAGCTGACGATGGAACCAAAACGACGTGCCTCGTTGCTTCAAAGTCCAGGGTAGCCCCACTGAAGAAGATCTCACTGCCCCGTCTTGAGCCGACGGGAGCGGTAATCGGAGCGAGACTCGGAAGCAGTCTGTTAAAGCCTCTGAATGTGGAGCTTCATCAAGTTCGTATGTGGACGGATTCGACGATTGTGCTGCAGAGGATGTAAACAGTTTGTGGCAAGCAGATTGTCAGAAATTCAGCTTTTAACCAATCCTGAAATGTGGTCTCACTGTAGGAGCAAGTTCAATCCCGCAGACCTTCCCACCAGAGGTCTGACTGTAGCTAACCTGAAGGAAAGTGAGATTCGGAAGTGAAGAAGAGACAAGTGACGAAATTGTGGTTAGTGAGTTAACACAAGATCAGCAGATTGTGGTGCAACTCGGCAGCGGTGAAAAAACGAGAAAAGGAACCTGTTGTGGACTTAATGAAGTACAGTAAGCTAAAGCGAGTTCTGCGAGTTACTGCTTGGATTAAGCGGTTTGTGCGTAATGCCAGTTCAAGCTCCAAGATGCGTGGTGAGTTGACTGCAGATGAAATGTCTGAAGCTGAAAAGTATTGGATAAAGTTGACACAAGAAAGAAGCTTCAGTCCTGAAATCAGTTCGCTGAAAGCTGGAAAGACACTGAACGCAGACTCAAAAATCAGAGATTTGATTTGCTCTGTGTTGGAGGCAGACTCCAACAGTCAGACTTCAGCTACAGAGAGAAACATCCATGGATTTTTCCCAACAAAGACCGATATTGTGAGTTGCTGGTCCAGTACAACCATGAA
Organism: Pimephales promelas; assembly: GCF_016745375.1. The sequence continues at coordinate 19,041,997 of NW_024121144.1, forward strand.
TTCATCATGCATTCTGGTTTGAGAGACACACTAGTGCAAAAACAAGAAGTAGATACTGGATTTTGAGAGCCAGACAAATCGTTAAAGGTGTTTTGTCAAAATGTACCGCGTGTAAGAGATTCAAAGTCGAGCCCGCGCAGCGGGACACGGCTCCATTGCCAAGGGACAGAGTATCTGAGAAACCACCATTTTTGAAGTGACTGGCATAGACTTTGCAGGACCGCTGTGCGTGAAGGGCGATCGTGCATTACGCAAGGCCTACGTTGCTCTGTTTACATGTGCCGTCACGAGAGCGGTGCATTCAGAACTGGTTTCAAGTCAGTCGACAGAGAGTTTCTTGTTAGCACTCAAGCGATTCATTTCCAGAAGAGGGTTGTGTAAAGTCATCTATTCGGACGACGCCAAAACCCTTAAAAGAGCGAACCAAGACCTTAGTGAGCTGTGGAAAGCCATCAAAGATCCACAAATCCTGGAATACTTCTCAGGAAAAGGAACAACTTGGCGTTTAATTGTAGAACGAGCTGCCTGGTGGGGTGGATTTTGGGGAGAGACTTGTAAGGTCTGTGAAAATGAGCACGAGGAAGGTGCTAGGAAAGGCATCGCTCACATTTGAAGAAATGTCTACGCTTCTTGCAGAAGTAGAAGCCATACTGAATTCCAGACCTCTCACTTTTGTTCACAATGAGCTCGATGAGCCGCAGCCACTGACGCCAGCACATTTCTTGGTTGGTGAACGACTCACTTCACCAGCTCCTGGAGCCTTTCCAGTCCCAGCACCACGCCACCTTTCTACATCTAAGAATACAGATCCCTCATGCAGATACAGTTAGCCATGCGCAGAATGCTCCTCCAATGCAGCCTTACACAAATGCCATTGTTCCGGATGACGCGGGAGCTCGGATTTCCTCGGGCACGGTTGACGATCACAAGAGATGTGTGGAGCACAAGGCAGCCAACAACAGTAAGAAGAACTTCTATTTTAACCACACACCTCCTTCAGCTCACTCCAGTCAGCCGCTCGTAGCACCAGCTAACTTTCCGCCGATCCAGACTAATGCCGCAAGACGGGAGATAGTTTATAGAGGTCCGCGGCCAACCATTCCAGATTTGACCCGTCGAGATCCTGGTGAATTGGCCCGTCTCAAACTTGCCTTGAATAACCTACCTATAACCTTGAATAAGAGATGCTCGCCTCATCGCCGATTCCTTTTTTTTAAATTCATCCACTCCCTGCTCCGATACCACGGCAGCCCTCACCGAACGGTTCGGTCGACCTCGTCAGCTTGCCGCCCTGAGCCAAATTGCTGCCATTACGGATGCGTCAGATATTCAGTCCGGCGACACTGTAGGCTTTCAGATACAAGCCTTGGTAGGATTCCTTAAGACATTAGGAACAGAAGGAGACGTCGAATCGCATCGTGGATCCCGCGTGGCTCGACTTTTGTCCGAGCTCCCTCCAGAACAGAGAGCGTCTTTCCGCCGGCACGCGAGTTATGAACCTGGCTCAGTGTACACGCTTCTTGATCTAGCTAAGTGGCTTAATTTGGAATCCTGGTGCCAGGATCCAGAGAGCTTTGGCGGATGCAAGCCTCGGAAAGATAGAGCCCGTTCCCGAGCGGATCAACGGAAGGAAACTAAAGCCAGGGTCAGACAGACTACCGCCCTTCGTGGCTCACGTGAATTATCTTCCTCAGTAGCACCAGTGTCAACCAAGAGTCAAGATAAAACCTTTGCCTTCTGTCCACACTGTGACCGTAAAGAACATTACCTTAGTCAATGTGCCGCATTCCAGTCCTTAACCAAAGACCAAGTGATCGACCGGATTAAGACTAATAACGGATGCTGGAAGTGTGGACGCGACCATAGAGCTGCACAGTGTACTCTAAAGAAACTCTGCCGTCTGTGCAAGGGAAAGCACCTCCAGATCGTTCACGGGGTCAACTTTAAGCCAACGAAAGAAGGGACACATTTAGTCGGCTCGACTGGCAAAACGCTGTGCCTCGACCGCCCTCAAGGACTCGGCAGTGTCCTCCCGAAGCATAAGGGACAAAGCCTAGATGCTCGCGCTGTGCTTGACGACGGTCCTGAACGGACTACGCTGTTACCAGCAGCAGCCCGGAGACTGGGACTCACTGGCCAGGCGGAGGACTCGGCCTTAAGAACTGTGAGGCGAGACATTACTTAAGCTTTGCGGTACTTCGATGTCCTTTCAAATTTCAACTCCATCCCAACCTGGCAGGAGTTATAATAAAACAACGGGAGCCTTCACAGCAGAACCACTTAGCTTAGCTGAACATTCCTACCCCGTTGCAGACCTTCAACAAAGATACCGGCATTTGAAAGGCTTACCGTTACAGCCTATTCACAAAGCCTGTCCCCTGTTACCGATCGGAGCAGATCATCTTCACCTCGTCACTCCGATCGAACCGGTCCGTCTCGGTCCGCCTGGAGGTCCGGCAGCTGTCGGGACGAGACTGGGTCGGTCTTTACAAGGCCCAGCGAGAGTATGTGGAGATAATGTTGAATCCCAGCAGGGTCCGCACATTGCCACTAATCCCTCAGTGACAGAGTCGTTCCGGAATGTCGAGAGACTCCGGCAAGCAGACGTGATTCCCAACAGAAACGAGAAATCTGTCACTCGGTCTAAGCAGGACCAAGCGGCCCTCGACTTGCTTCAGTCACAGACTGTGTCGGAGTAATGATCGATGGCGTAAGTCGCTGCGCCGCGAGACCTCGGGCTATGTTGTCAAACTCCCACCTGAAGCAGTTGATTCACGAAGTGAGTCGTGGTTCATCCCTCACCACCTCGTGCAGCACAACGGTAAGAACCGTGTGGTTTTTGACTGTTCGTTTGACTTTGGAGGCCATAACCTGAATAACCATCCGCTGCCAGGACCAGCCTCGGGTCCGTCGTTGCTTGGTGTATTCCTGCGCTTCCGTGAGCGTCCAGTGGCGATAAGCGGGGATATGAAAGGGATGTTCCACCAAGTTCGTCTCCTCCCTGAAGATGGGCGTCTCCCCTGTTTCTCACGGCGAGACACGGACGGATCTAAACCACCAGACATTTACGAACGGCAAGTGCTACCTTTTGGCACTACTCGGAGTCCGCGTTGTGCCGTTCATGCCGTCCGGCGACGCGTTGCGGATCATTGCGCTCCTGATGACGATATCAGAACTACGGTAGAAGGGAATTTCTACGTGGACGGTCGCTCGAAGAGCCTACCGTCAGCTCAAGAGGCAAGGCCGCTTGTGGGCAGACTCCGCGCCCTCTTTGCCAGTGGTGGGTTCGAACTTCGCCAGTGGGCGAGTAACGATCCCAGTTGCGGTGGACCACCTTCCAGCAGACGCGAGATCCAGTAGTACCGAATTGTGGCTGAATCTCGAGATCGTTCCGATGCTCGAGAATCCGCACTGGGTTTGAGGTGGCACAGCAAATCAGACCTTCTCGGGTATGAAAGCCGTCCCGCTGAGCCCGGACCGTGTGCTCTCGGACATGTTTACGAGGTACTTGCGACCCAGTACGACCCCTTAGGCTTCACGCTCCCCTTCGCCGCCCGAGCCAAGATTTTAGTTCAGAGGTTATGGGACGAGCAACGAGACTGGGACGACCCAAACCTACCTGACGACCTTTTGAGATCCCGGAGAGAATGGGAGGCGGAACTTCCTACGGTGGCAAGTATTTCACTACCCACGCTGTGTCACATCTTCGGACATTAATCGTTCCCACGACACCAGACAGATTCGCATCTTTCGCGACGCTTCCGAGCAAGCTTACGGATCTGTCGCCTGCCTACGTACTAATGATGACGGTGGTCGTATTCAATTAGCCTTTGTACTAGCGAGGTCCAAGGTCGCCCCAAAACGACGTCTGACGATTCCTCGACCAGAGCTTCGTGCTGCCCTGAATGGTGCCCAATTAGCCAAACCGTTGAAAAAAACCGAGCTCACCGTCGAGATGAATACAGTGACGCCATGGACCGAGTCCACCACCGTGTTTCAAGGTGTTTGTTGGAACCGGGATAGCCGAAATTCGAGAGCCGACAACTGAATGTTCCTGGCGATGTGTGGATTCCAGCAGTAATCCAGCTGATGACCTGACCCGAGGTAAAACTCTTCTTCAGCTGTCAGTGCCCGACAGATGGAGCCAAGGACCATCATTCCTGCTTGAGTCTGAGTCAGTATGGCCTTTCTGTCCTTCTATTCAACCACCAGAAATCAAAACAGAGCAGCGCAAAGGAATCTTCTGTGGACTCATGACGGAAGTAGATGTTCCTGACATTCCCGATTCCCTGGAGGCCACAGTTCAAGGTCTAATTGATACAGGACCACCTTCAGCAGTGGACTACCAAACTGCAGAATGGCATATCCTTCAGAAATCTCAAATGGATAGTTTTCCAGATGAATACAAATTCCTAAGAGCTGGTTAAGGAGAAGCTTTTGGATACCGAGAGGTACGAGAAGCTATACGAAAACAACAGCAACATTTGTGCAAAGACTGCCAAACATGGAAGAACAAACCAGTTATTCCCCGAATGGCAGATCTACCTCCAGCTCGACTCAGACTGCTCAAACCCCCATTCTACAGCACGGGCATGGACTGTTTCGGGCCGTTCCAAATTAAGATTGGCAGACGATGTGAGAAAAGGTGGGGAATCATCTTTAAGTGCCTCACGACGCGAAGTGTTCATCGAGACCTTCTCACAGCTATTGATGCTGATTCCTTTCTGATGGCTTTGAGGAGGTTTATAGCGAGTTATATTCAGACAACGGCACTAACTTTCACGGAGGACGGAAAGAGTTGCGGGAAGCCTTTGCGTCGCTCGCTCCATCACAGATCCAGCTGCATTTAGCTAAACAAAAGATTTCTTTCCACTTTAACCCACCTGGAGCCCCACACTTTGGTGGTGTGTGGGAAAGAGTAATGAGGTCAGTCAAGACTGATCTTCGCATCACAGTCAGCTCCCAAGTCGTAACTGAGGAAGTTCTCCAAACAGTCCTCATTGAGGTGGAGGGAATGCTTAATAGCAAGCCCTTGGGTTACACTTCCAGCAATGTAGCTGACCTTGACCCTGTTACAGCAAATGATTTGCCGATGGGGCGGCCAGATAGCTCACTGCCACTCGTAGTCTATCCTCTGGTCAAGTTTCACCCAGCATTACCTGCCCATGCTACAGACCCGCAACAAGTGGCACACAGATGCCGGTGACATTTCTATCGGAACAGTGGTAACGCTCATCGATCCACAACTACCACGAGCATTGCGGTTGGTAGGCAAAGTTGCGAAGACCTTCCCAAGTTCGGATGGCCGTACCAGATCTGCTGAGATTCAAGTTAAGGATAAGACCTACATCCGGCCCGTTTCTCAAAAGGAACTTGTCTTAGCCCCTCATACTGATGAATTTATAGAGTTCAAATATGCTTGGCATATTTGGGGGCGGCAATGTTAAGAAGGTTTCAGCCAATCAGAGAGTCGTGTTTATTGAATGACGTCAGTCAGCGCCTAGTCAGTAAGAGACGAACGAAATATGAACTGTGAAATATTATCTAGGAACTGCAATAACTTGAATAATGTTACCAGTTCTATTGCCTTGATGAATGTTATCGATTTAGCTGTATCTCTAATATTATTGTTATTCTGTATTATTTTCAGACCACTTACTGTTACCACTCACTGTTCCTATCCAACGTGAATCAAGAGCAAACCACAAACTCTGCTGCAAACTCTGAGTCGTATGTGTTCTTACCGACACACCAGTGCGGATACAAATCCACCTACTCCAGTAATATACAGTCCTTAACCCTTTAACGTGCATTGTAACCGTGCGGTTGACTTTTTTCCGCGGTCAAATTCCTGTTATTAATACTCGCCAAACTCCATTTTTAGCTGTTTGTTCTTATTCCTCTCACTGAATAGAATGTGTAATGACAATTATATCCACTGGGTGGCAATGTTGTACTAAAATATGTGTTGCTGAGACGAGCTGAATCTGAACCGGAAGATTATTGTCGTGATCTCTCTTCAAACAATGGCTGCCAGTGACGCGAAAATTTAAGGTAAGACATTTTTTGGTTGGATTTCATGTTCTAGACTTCCTAATGATTATCTTTTTGTTGAATGGAAGAAACGTGATAATAAAATGTATCTCTCTGTTGCCTCAGAAAAGTTGTGTGACCGCTCGGTTGAGTTGCCCAGTTAGGGTAAACACTGAACTGGACACTGCGGTCAAGCCAGCCGCAGTTTGAAAATACACGGTCAAGCCAGCCGCTAAAAAAATAAGCGTGTGCGCCTATTACTATGAATACGGTAATTTCAGTAACAGCAGAGGAAGAACGCGCTTCAGAGCGCTTGAGTTGCCCAGATCGATATATCTATCTTTTCTTTCTTTCTTTCTTTCTTTCTTTCTTTCTTTCTTTCTTTCTTTCTTTCTTTCTTTCTTTCTTTCTTTCTTTCTTTCTTTCTTTCTTTCTTTCTTTATCTTTTTTTCTCTTTCTTTATCTTTCTCTCTCTATCTATCTATCTATCTATCTATCTATCTATCTATCTATCTATCTATCTATCTTTTTCTTTATTTCTATCTATATATTCATAACCTTTCTCTTTCTTTCTTTCTTTCTTTCTTTCTTTCTTTCTTTCTTTCTTTCTTTCTTTCTTTCTTTCTTTCTTTCTTTCTTTCTTTCTTTCTTTCTTTCTTCTGTCCATGCAGTATCACCTCATATCAAACAATTTTATAGCATTTTGGATAAATGTCCCATTATTCAACTTCAGAGGGCCATAAATACCTTATTTCTAATAAGTAGAAAAAAATAACTGTCAGTTCTTGTAGGGGACATCCCATAGAGTACACACACCTTATATCAAACAATTTTACTGCAGCATTTTGGAGTAATGTTACATTATTTGACTTCAGAGGGCCATTATACCTCTTTTCTAATAAGTAGAAAAAAATGACGGTCAGTTCTTATATGGGACGTCCCATACAGTATACGCACCTCGTATCAAACCATTTTACTGTAGCATTTTTGAGAAATGTAGCATTATTCTACTTCAGAGGTCCATAAATATCTCATTTCTCATAAGTAGAAAAAAATAATGGCCAATTATTATAGGGCACGTCCCATAGAGTACACACACCTCACATCAAACCATTTGACTGTCGCATTTTGGAGAAATGTCCCATTATTCGACTTCAGAGGCCCATGAATACCTCATTTTCAATAAGTAGAAAAAAATAACGGTCAGTTCTTATACGGGACGTCCCATGCAGTATACGCACCTCGTATCAAACCATTTTACTGTAGCATTTTGGAGTAATGTCACATTATTTGACTTCAGAGGCTGATAAATTCCTCATTTCTAATAAGTAGAAAAAAATAATGGTCAGTTCTTATATGGGACGTCCCATAGAGTACACACACCTCACATCAAACCATTTTACTGTCGCATTTTGGAGAAATGTCCCATTATTCGACTTCAGAGGCCCATATATACCTCATTTCGAATAAGTAGAAAAAACTAATGGCCACTTCTTGTACGGGACTTCCCACACAGTACACACACCTCATATCAAACCATTTTACTGTCGCATTTTGGAGAAATGTCCCATTATTCGACTTCAGAGGCCCATAAATACCTAATTTCTAATAAGTAGAAAAAACTAATGGCCAATTCTTATACGGGACGTCCCACACAGTACACACACCTCACATCAAACCATTTTACTGCAGCATTTTGGAGAAATGTCCCATTATTCGACTTCAGAGGGCCATAAATACCTCATTTCTAATAAGTAGAAAAAACTAATGGCCAATTCTTATACGGGACTTCCCACACAGTACACGCACCTCATATCAAACAATTTTACTGTAGCATTTTGGAGAAATGTCCCATTATTCGACTTCAGAGGCCCATAAATACCTCATTTCTAATAAGTAGAAAAAAACTAATGGCCCTTATTTTTTTCTACTAAAAAAACCGTCCAGACAAGCAGATGAGTTAATAGATGTCGTCACTAACAAAAATAAATTTCTTTACAGCTTTTGCTAAGTTGATGCACGTGTTGGACGGTGTGTCAAAAGGGCGGATGCTGAAATGTATGCAAAATAACTGGTTTACAAAAGATTTTTCCACAGTGGCAGCAGATTTGTGCAGCAGATGTATGATTCGCGGAACTATCAATGTCGGCATGGGTCAGACAATGACACAGGCGGGGCATCCCATTCCTCAAAGACCATTCTGACATGTAATGCTTGATTATATTTGTGACACTCACAAAATAAGTTTTGTTGAGATTATTACTTTTTGTTTTATTTAATTGTAGCATTATTTTATTTTATTTAGTTTATATAATTAAACATTCATGAGAGGGTATGGAAAAAGCACAATGACATTTATTTCCTAAAATGGACACAGGGTGGCAGTAATCGCGAATAGCGTCACACGGGGACATTGAGCGATGCGCAGAGCAAGATAGGCTCATCGAGTCAGTGGAGAATGAACAACTGTGTTCCTGCGTCACTGATATATATTTCCAGGTCAGTTACACACCTTTGATGTGACTCCAGATGTGTATAAGCTTATATGAACCACCAGTGAAGTGTGCTTTGTAAGAGAAAAACTTGTCAAATGTGTAAACAGTTAAAATTGACATTACGCAGTTGAGAAATGGCGGCCGATGCCCGCAGATTGTTTTTATTTCTTTCTTCTGGCTTCGGGCATTTTGTAGACTAAGTCATTGCTTTCCTGGTGTGTGAGCATGATAATTTAGGATTTTGGAAGTTTTTTTTTTTTTTTTTGCATTTTTGGAAGTGTGCCACTTGATTTCTGTCATCTGTGTTGTGCGTGATTTCTGATTTTGATGATGAATTTAGTCTCTTTTGAGTCCAATGATAAATAAATCTTTATTTATTTATTTATAGATATGTAAAAGATGTCATAAATCCTCCAAAAACTGCACAAATGTTGAGTAAAAAGATTAATAAACAGTAAAATAATATGTAAAAAAAAACCAAAACAAACTATTGTTCTGTTGCAAAATTAAATGTTATTTTTTGGGGTCCAATGGACCCCGAAGACCACGAGTGTGACTATTTTTGTCACGCCTACATTAAAACAGATAACGTTCCATTTTAATTTTTGTTTTGTAAAGTTAGATCTGTGTGTGAGTTCTTATTCTGCAATTGAGAGTTATTCTGTTGTAAAAAGAGTAAAATGCTCTTTTGATAAGAGGACAAGGATGACAGATGTTAAAGAGAAAAGTGCATATATGATTGATGAAAGAACAAATGTGATTTCAATGGAAAATGTTTATTTTTGGTTGAATACAAATTTTGATAAGCTAATGATTGTAAAAATTTCTACATTTATGTGAAAAGAAATATTTAAATATTGAATATTGCAAAGCAGACAAAATAACAGAAAGTAACTCATGATTGCAGATACAAAGTTAAATTGAAGTTGAAAATAAAGATAATCCGATGGAGAATGAGCAACTGTGTTCCTGCGTCACTGATTTCTCTTGAATATTATGTATATTTGCGGGATAGGATTATCTATACATCTGCCAGCGGAGACCTAGCTGGGACCCGCAACATATTGAATTGACACTAAGTGACGAAAAGAAATAGCGCATAGTTGCGGTGAACATGTTTTCAAATTGGCTAGAAGCCGATGCCAACAACAAGGGCAGATGCAAAAGGGATGGCAAAACTATTCCTACAGGAAATTGTCCCACGATGGAACCATTAAGAATAAACTGGTAAATATTTGTGACGAAAAAGGGGCTTCCTTGGCCAAAGGCCTTGCCCATTGCATGAGAATGAGAAAGAGGGGACGCGCACAGCTCACTCCATTTGAGATTCTGTTTGGTCGTCCACCTCACATGGGCTGGGAACCACACTCTTTGTGAACATGACATGTTGAAATATTGTGTTGAACTCGATAAGGTGTTCTCTGATATCTCAAAACAGGTCAAAGCAGCGGTGGTGAGAGGTGGCAGGGGCCATTTCAGGTTTTGCTGACAACTCACACTGCCGTGAAAGTCGGGGAGAGGGCTCCGTGGCAGTTCCAGTTCATGCGGTAGCTGCAACGGAAGAAGAATCCCATTCACAGCTAACGAGTACCAAACAGGTGTCAGACTGACCAAAGTTGCTTGTCAACCTGTAGGAGAGGAGGAATCTATCGTACAGGACGATTCTGCAATTTTAGGGGTAGTTTGTACCGAATCAAGAACGATACATAGGCTAGAGAACGGAACGGAACGCCGCGATCGTCGGCGATTCCACCGTCCGGCAGGTCCACGCTACGTTAAGCAAAAGTAAGGTGCGCAGTCATTGCTTTTCTGGTTATCACTGCGCGGGTAACTGAGATTTTGAACGGTGAAAAGCGCGTCGGAGCTGTCGCGCCGCACGCGGGATCTAAGGACGCTAGGTTCCGTCAGACGGAGGTTCTGAAGAAAGACTGTAGATTTAAAATCTTCGTTTCCCCTTGTTATTTAATTTAATGAAAAGACACCAGTCATTCTGCCAATATATGTTATTTATTTTACCAATTTATACCAAGATTAAACAAAGAGAAACATCTGCTTTCCATTAATCGTTGAAATGTATATTCTGCTCGATGGAAAGAAACATAATACATTTAACTTCCCCCTCCAAAGTCCCCCAAACTCTCAAAGTCTTCCACGTACAGTAAATGTAGATTATAAATGATTATGAATATATATGAAAAGTATAAAAAATGTATATGAAAAGTATAAAACACATGCATAATACTAACGATTATAATTATTAATAAAAACAACATTAAATGATGAGATTGTGAATCTTCAGTCCCTCCTCTGGAACTACGGCCGTCAGTTCCACACCATCATCTCCAGGTGGCCAACCTATTGAAGTGATAGTGCTGAGGAGAAATAGTAGACCGAGACATAGAAGACAAAAGAATGGAAACAGAAAAGAAAAGAAAAGAAATAACAAACAAAAACCCAACCCATGTTATGTCCCCGTATGCTATGTGTCATTTAACATCTATGTGTGAGCATTTAAAATGAACCCCAATCATCTAAGAAAAGAAAAACTAAAAAAGTCTTCTGCCCGTGCCTGGACTCATTAATTAATTAACTCGTTAATTAATTAAATCCCCCAGTTCCGCGCTAACATAACAACCGGAAATAAACATTGATGTTAAAAGGGTCCTATCCCTTGGGGTTGTAAATCAGTAAGCGGGTGTTCATTGTTTGTGAGGTTGTGTTTTGTATGTAGTGTAGTGTATAAAATCTCCTATCTCACTCCGAATTTTCCATTCTCGGTTCTATCCATTTTGTTAGTAATAACCAATCTAAAAGGTTTGGTACTTCTCTTTCTTATCACATATATGATACGTTTTATTACTAACAGAAACACAAAACTCCTACCATAGTCAAAACTATCCATTCTGACCATGTTAAATTCCCTGGAATTCGAGCTAATTTCCTCTCAGACATCAATTTAGCTACTCCATTCGCTACGATAACACGACCCATTGCTTGAATTCCCTCCTCTTGAGCTGCCTTAACGCTTGCTTTAACTCTCTTAACCATTTCAAAGAGTTCATAATTCCTCTCTTCCACCAAATCATTATTCCACCACTGTGGATCTAACTGCAACAATTGTACATGTGGAACATGAATTCCACCCAATTGAAGAGGATAGAGAATCTCAACGCAAAATGGATCAGAAGGAATTGGACATAGCTTTCCTCCGTATATCATATTTTCATTTATTCCGTCATGTAATATACACCACTGTGCTTCTGACACCTGCCATGCACCTGTGGCTTGATCTAAAGGAACTACTTCCCAAACTGCAGATCCATTAAGAGACAGACTAAACATTGTAGAACATGAGCAAATTCATGCCCAATATCCCAATATCCATTCCCAGAACCTGACAACGAATCTTCATTGATTGCGATTTTAACTAATGGAGCATGTTTAGCAGAAGTCAAATTAAGTTGATTTCCGAAAACTAGTAACAAAGATTCCGTTATTCGCTCAGGAACTTGACCCATTCGAATAACCTGAATATCCTCTACCATTTGATCCTTCAAATTCTGAGCCAAAAATAAACACGCTGCACGATGTGTCTCAAAATTAGACGATTTCACCAATGCATCTGCCAATTCCCTCGCTGCGTCATTAAGATGCTGACCCGCTGCTATAATATGTAGAGAACCTTGAAGAGTCTCAGTAAGTCCTTTGCCAGTCATTGTTCCCACCCACTGAGAGTACTTCATCTGAGCAGTATTACTAATTGAATTGACAGAGCCAAATACCCCCGCTATGTCTCCCCATATACTTCGAGGTTTACGATTTCGACTTCCAAGAGGATCCTTAGAGGTATAATATTTAATTTCTTTTTCCAACCAACTTTTCCACAATAGGACTGATCGTAAACAGTAAGAAGAGACATCAAGTTATAATTAATGCGTTGTCGCACCATATGAGCTTCGTTTATCAAGGTTTTGGTTTCCTTTGCTAGCAATATACCATGAGTTGGTGCAATAGTTGTACTTGGGCATGTTTTAGCTTTGTTTGTCTTTCCCGCAGAAAGATAAAAACACCGTCCAATTTCCCCAGTTTCTAATTCAGTCTCACAATATTCATTCGCATCTTCCGAATGCCAAACTCGTATGTAATTTCCCTTGAATCTAGTTGTCCTGGAGGTAGCATCCCATAGAAAGTAATTTCTTGAACTCGAGGAGTCCATAAAGCTTGGCTTCCTTGGTAAATGCCAAGTAAAATTAAAAACAAGCATACCATTGTCGTCGTGTATCGAGAATAACTTGCGACCATCTCTAATCAATGTCAATGGAATTGATTCCTGAAATGGAAGCAGAAAAATAATTAATCATCACTCCTTTTTCCCAAAGTTAATGAGTGAACAGTGCTTGCGACCAATGATACCATCTATCTGTTCCTACACCCTTCCCTTTTAGGCAGACACTTGTATCTGTTGTTAAGAGTACCTCATATGGCCCCTCCCACCTAGGTTCTAAACCTTTCCTGGGAATACGTTTGACCATAACAAAACTGCCTAACTCAGGAATGTGTGGAATGTCAGTAGTGGTATGTTTTTCATCCCATTGCTGTTGAGCTTCTCGCAACTTTCTTATTATTGTCTTTGATTGCTTTCTCTTGGAACAAAGTAGAGTCTCCTCCTGTTCCCGCAGGCGGCGGAGCATCAGGAGGCAGAACCATTGCTCTTCCAGTCATCAGTTCAAAAGGAGTCAGTCCCGTTACTCTGTTCGGGGTTGCTCTCAGATTCCACAAAATTGCGGGTAACAACTTATGCCATCCTTGGCCAGTTTGCAGAATGGCCTTGGTAAGAGCGGTTTTTAACGATCTGTTCATTCGTTCCACCAGGCCTGAACTTTGAGGTCTGTATGGGACGTGAAACTTCTGTTTAATCCCCATCAATTTCATTGCTTCCTTCATCAGTTTTCCAGTGAAGTGAGTTCCATTGTCAGAGTCAAGTTCATATGGAAGACCCCAGCGAGGAAAGACTTGTTCAACCATAACTCGTGCGGCTGCTTCAGCAGTGCAGGTTTTTGTTGGGAATGGAGATGATTTGGAGATGTGTCCATGGACCTGTTGGTCTGGGTGCATGTGACATCCGCACCTTTACAGCTTTTCCAACATTTGCTTTCAGACAGATCAAGCATCTTCTACAGTAATCATCAATGTCTCTCATCATTCGTGGCCACCACCACGTCTCGCTGATTTGAGCTTTCATTGCTTTTGCTCCAGCATGTACTTTTCCATGATACAGCTGCATTAGTTCCCTTCTTGTTCCGATAGGCATCACCACTTGTCCTGTTGGAATTCTCCAGATACCTTGATCATCCTCTTTCGCTCCAAACGCTCAATCGAACGACGAATTATGGAAGCATGTTGTATTTCGCTCCCATTGCTGGTGATAAGTCCACGTTTTTTCCACAGGGACCACTCCAAAAGCATAACGACTATCTGTGTAGATGTTGACTCGTTGTCCTTCCGATAATCCGAAAGCTTCTGCAAGTGCTATGAGCTCAGCTACTTGTGCTGAAAAATGCCCAGAAAGAGCTCCTTTCTTCACGACATTTCCATCAGCTTCCACTACAGCCCATCCAGTATGTCGTTTTCCATCAACATAGTAACTGGATCCATCGACCCATAACTCCTTGTCTGGATTTTCAAGACTTTCTTCTTCTACTTGTTTTTCACACTCATGTGGTGTTCCCTCGTGTGGTTCGATCATCATCGTTGCAGGGTTAAGGGATGTGTCTGTGTAACTGTTAGAGGTTTTGGAAGTTGCCGTAATGCCTCCACACGCTCTGTTGTCAGTCTCCTTCCCTCGACAGATATTTCTTGGCCCAAGTAGATAACCTTGGTTTTGGCCAGCTGTGCTTTGTCGGGGTTGACTTTGAATCCTCCTTTCTTAAGGGCTTGTAGGACAATATTCAGAGCAAATATGTGGCTGTTTTCATCTGGGCTTGCAATTAACAAGTCATCCACGTATTGGAGGCAAACACTGATCCAAAGTTCTATGAAATACCACAGGAGAAATATTGAGTCCTTGTGGGAGTCTGTTCCAGACACTGTTTTGCATAGACCAGAAAGCCGACAGTGCATCTAGTACTGTGAAAATCCTTGCATTTCCTGGAATATCATTCAGAATGGTGGCAGGATTGGCCACAATAGGATGCGGTTTTGGTGTTACGCTGTTGAGTCTTGTGTAATCAATGGTTAATCTCCATGAGTTATCCGATTTCTTGACAGGCCAGACAGGACTATTAGTGGTTGATGAAGTTTGTCTGATGATCCCTTCAGCTTCCAAGTCGGATAGGGTATTGTTTACGAGGGGCATGTGTCGGCCCTTCAATAACAACAGGGTCAATGTTGTAGGTAGGTTCAGATCTGTTATAGAAATTGAGGCTCCTGTGTCAACCAGGATATCACATGGGTGGCCCCCTATTAATGCATTGATGAAAAGGCGATTGTCTCTTTTCTTACTAATACAGGGGGCCGCTGATTCCTATTGCGGACGCATAATTCCCTTGTCCATGTCTTCCCTTGAGAGGTTTCATCACGATTTTTCGCAGTGACTTGTTTAAATGATGGACCTTGACCTTCTGCTCCACCACCTTTAGGCCAGCAGTCTTTTCTTGAGTGGCCACGCTTTCCACAATTGCCGCAAACAACAATCTTATTCTTTGTGTCCATGTTGTATTGAGCTGCCGCCACTCCTTTTCGATTTGTCTTGTTTCCTTCTTCCTTGTTTGATCGGAAATTCAGGACCGATTTTGTCAATTGTGATCATGTCATCATCTCTTGTCTCATCACCCCAGTCAGATCCATAATTATGAGCTGGTGTACATCTCATCATGTCTCTGCTTGGGGCTGGGCTGATTTAGATCTTGTTATTATTGGAGCTGCTTGTGCAGATGCAATATACATTTTGTCAACTGGACCTCCGTTTGATCTTGAAGCTTGAGGCTGCGTCAGAGGTTTAGATGAACTTGTATGTTGTTCAGGCAAAGGTGGATAAATTGGTTTGTAAGGTGGAGGCGTATTTCACTGGTGCTTGTGAATATTTCCTTTCAGCTTCAGTTGTTATATTTGTCCAATCTGGATCAAATACATCATCACTGGTTGTGTTTTCCTTCTCTGGACATGTGATGGACATGATTTTCTGAGGCTTCATAACTTCAACAAGCGGAACCGGACCTCCATCTAAATCACAACATATTCCACCTTGTTTCACAATCCAATTAGCTGCTAAAATTGGAAATGCTTTTGATTTTATCTTGTCTTTTTGGGACTCGAACCAGCTTAACTGCTCATTCATAGATGCATTAATGTGCAGTCCTTTTTTTAAAAGTTTAGTTAGTTTCTCGTTCTTCTTCTTTTCAAGATACCATTCAGCTATTGTGCTGCTGGTACATACACTTGCTGCCATCTTCAAAGTGTTAAAAGTGTGTGTTTGTTTTGGGGCATAGAAGGACAAATTTCAAGACATTTCAAAGAGCAATGAGGACCCTCTGGTATATGAGGACAGTTGGCTGTCCTCATAAAAATAAACCTTATAAAACCTTTTCTCAGCATGTTTTAATACCCAAAAAGTGGTTTTCTCAAAAGTCTTCATGTACCAAAAACCTGACATATTTTGTATAGTCGTGTGTCCGACACTGCCCCCTATCGGTTGTCGGGGTCCCTGCATGTTGGGACACACAAGCGTGGGAAATTATACACAACGCGGGACATTATACACAAGGCGGGAACTGCGCATGCTCACATTTACGGTTTTGGTGTTTAGCAGATGCTTTTTTCCAAAGAGACATACAAATAAAGACAATATAAAGTTAAACTTAACAGTAAAACGGGTCTTTCCGCAAATTCAAGGCCTTCAACTTTGACGCATTAAAAAATATAATAGCGTTACATTTGATCGATTTGTTAAAAATATCCATTAAATGAAGCCAGCTTAAGAGTTACAAGAAATTGTATTGTGCCATCTTTTTTTATTTTATGACTATTTATCTACCTCATGTGCTGATATTTTTGTCATGCCTTTACAGACGCATGCATTACTACAATAGTTTGCAAAGGCACCAGAGGGCTTAAGATACATCAGAGCAGGTCTTCTTGTGGAAGGTCAGTGACCCAAGTGCAGCGCGCAGACACAGTGTCTGGTGAGAAGAAGGAGAGCTCCAGCCAGGTAGCACCCCACAGTGCTAAAGATCTCTACGCACTTGAGCCGCCCCAGAGCCAGAGGACAGATCGAGCAGGTTCCCCTTCGGTTATCCCCATCCATTCGTCAAGAAGAGAGAGAATCAAGTGGCCCACATCGTCTGACAGTAAGGCATGGACGCAGTTTGATGACGACCTCAATGGTATCCTGGAAGCCACTTTGGCCGGTCCTGTGCACAGGAAGATCGAGTCACTCACAGCCGTGACGTACAATCTGGCGAAGGAGAGATTTGGCCCAATAGAGCAGAGGAGTCAGCCCCAGTCACCAAGGCAACCAAACAGGAGGGAAAGAGAGATTCACAGCTTAAGAAGCGAAATAAAGACCCTTAATAAGCAATTCAAAATCGGGCCACCAGCTGAAAGAGAGGGTATTAAGGACTTAACAAGCAAGTTGCGGGATCAGATGTGCAAACTCCGAAGGGCCGAATATCTACGGCAACAGAGGAAAAAGAAAGCAAAGAGGCGAATGCAGTTTCTCAAAGACCCGTTTAGCTTCACTAGAACTCTGCTTGGTCAACGAAAATCCGGCACATTATCCAGCTCAAAATCAGAGGTAGAGGAGTTTCTGCGAGAAGCACACAGTGACCCTTTCAGGGGCGGGGGTCTAGGACAAAATAATAGCATCAGGAAGCCTGAAGAACCATCAGTGGAGCTGAATACGAAGGAGCCAACTTGGCAGGAAATGCAGGATATTATCCGGAAAGCCAAGGCTTCAGCAGCCCCAGGTCCGAGTGGCGTACCATACAAGGTATACAAGCATTGTCCACAACTGCTTAAAAGGTTGTGGAGGATCCTGAGGAATATCTGGGCAAAAGGATCGGTCCCACCAAGCTGGAAGCTAGCAGAGGGCTGTTTTGTTCCTAAGGAAGAGGGTTCCTCCTCAATCGCCCGATTTAGGACAATCTCTCTACTGAGTGTGGAATGCAAGATATTCTTCTCTGTGCTTGCAAAAAGACTGACCTCCTATATGACTCAAAATCAATACATCAACACCTCCATACAGAAAGGAGGCGTTCCAGGCTTTTCAGGGTGCCTGGAGCACACTTCAATGATCACCCAACTGATCCAAGAGGCAAAGCAGAAGAAAAGTGACCTGACGGTCATATGGTTAGATCTTGCAAATGCCTACGGTTCAGTTCCGCACGGCCTAATTCAAGAAGGACTGGACCACTATCATATCCCTACGGCTATCCGTGACATGATCTCCAGCTACCTAGGAGGGATTAAGCTTAGATTTACAGCAGGGCAGTTTACAACTAACTGGCAAGATCTTCAAAAGGGGATTCCTACGGGGTGCACCATCTCCCCTATCTTGTTCGTCATGGGCATGAACCTTCTGGTTGGAGCAGCAGAAGGAGTAACCCGTGGTCCCACGTTAGAGTCGGGCATCTCCCAGCCAGTGCTCCGAGCGTTTATGGACGATATTACAATAACAACTGGTACACGCGTTCAAGCAAGATGGGTCTTGGAAACCCTTGGTGCTGTAGCTACGTGGGCAAGGATGTCTTTCAAGGCCAATAAGTCTAGGAGTCTGGTGATCAGGAAGGGCAAGCCCACAGGGAGGTTCAGTCTTCATGTCCAGGGAGAGGCCATTCCATCAATTGAAGATAACCCAGTAAAGTGTTTAGGACAGTGGTTCGATGCGTCACTCTCAGATCGGGCCAATGCCAAAAACACGGTGGAGCAAGCTGAGGAATGGCTAAAGAAGATCGACAAGTCCAAGCTCCCTGGTAAATTCAAGACCTGGCTGTACCAGCATGGTCTCCTGCCCAGGCTTCTTTGGCTCTTTACTACGTACGAGTTACCCATGACGGCTGTGGAGGGCATAGAAAGGAAGACTAACAAGCACCTGCGAAGGTGGTTGGGGATTCCCCCTAGTTTTTCCGCAGCGGGCCTCTACATTCGGTCAGGCCGACTGCAACTTCCCTTGTCCTCCATCGTAGAAGAGTTTAAAGTGGCAAAGTGTAGAGTCCTACTTAGCCTCAGAGACTCCAAAGACGAACTGGTAAGGCAAGCAGGGGTCTTGACCAGGTCTGCCAAGATCTCCTGGCAAGAGTTGTGGCGTCTGGAGCCCTACCGAATTTCCTTCCTACTGCGATCGGTCTATGACACACTTACATGTATGGGGGCTGAGGGAAGATCCTAACTGCAAGTTATGTGGGCAAAAGGGAACATTGGCACATATACTATCAGGGTGCAAAACAGCTCTCACTCAGGGTCGGTATAGGTGGCGTCATGACAAAGTGTTACTGTCCCTTGCTGACATACTGGAACAGGAGAGATGCAGGAAAAGGCCTGCCGGTATGGGCTTGAAGAGGGCGATCACCTTCATCAAGGAGGGAGAAAGGCCTGTTTTAACCAAACCATCAAAACCCAATCTCCTTCAAAACGCCAGGTCCTGGGAGATGAGGGTGGACGTGGGAAAAAGGCTGCAATTCCCAGGGGTGGTGCTCACAGCCCTCCGTCCAAGAAAATAATCCTAGTTGAGCTGACGGTGCCTTGGGAGGAGGGATGTGAGGTTGCCCATGAGAGGAAGGCCTTGAAGTATCAGTCCCTTCTTCAGGACTGCAAGGACAAGGGATGGCAGGCCTGGTTGTTCCCAGTGGAGGTTGGCTGCAGAGGTTTCCCCGCTAAATCAACCTGGCGGTTACTATCAGCTCTGGGCATGGATGAAAGAAGGAAAAAACAAGCAGTACGTCGGATGGGGGAGGAGGCAGAACGTGCCTCCTGCTGGATATGGAACAGGAGGGAGGAGGAAAGCTGGAAGCCAGGAGCAGATGGGCAGTGACTTGGCCATCACTGCCGGCCCACCAACCGGAGGGTGTTGTGGTTGAGGGCCGAAACACCCAGTGAAGGTTGAGTACCACCTGACGACATCTGCTCCTGGCAGAAGGCTACAGTTACCCACAAGGTAACGGAAGAAAGCACCCACTAGGTGTATGTCACAAGTATTTTAGTGCTTCTTTTCCCTGGGATTTGCAAATGTTGAATTTTTTTTTTTCAATCTTACATTTTCCATGAGGGTGATCACATGTCAATTAATATATATATATAGGATCATATATTATATATATTTTAATATATATATATATATAAGATCATTACAAATATAATTGTTAATACTTTTTAAGAAATTAATGAAAGTAACAGGATTGACAGAGTAACTGAACATGGATGACAGGACATATTATTCAGTATACACTGGAGATATTTGTTTACATAATATTTTAAAGTTTTACATTTTTAAATTGCATTATATTATTTTTTGCACTCTTATAGTTGTATTAGTGAAGCACATTACATTTCTAAGAGATCTAAAGCCCTGTTTCACAGACATGGTTTACACCAGTGGTTCTCAACTCCTTATTTAACACACCTGATTCAGATCCTTAGCTCGAGCTGAGGCTCTGAATCAGGTGTATTCAATAAGGGAGACATACACAATATGCAGAGCAGTGGGTTGCGAGGACTAGAGTTGAGAACCACTGGTTTACACTAAGCCAGGATTACGCTGGTGTGCATTTTGAGACAAAACTATGACTGACATACTGTATTTTAAGATCTGTCAATGCAAGTTTTTTTGAGTTAAAACAGCTCAGTCATGCATGTTAGTCTGGGACTAGCTTAAGCCTTGTCTGTGAAACCGAGGGCTAATGTTTTAAGGCATTGAAATTAGACCCTTTTGTTCATCTGTCTGTCGGTGTCTATCTCCTCACTGAACTTAAAAGGTATTGATATACTGACAGCAGGGAAATTTTATGTGAACGTTATGAAAGCATAGCTCAATTGAAACTGTTTAAATGTCCATGTAGTGAGATTAAAAGTAGTGTTGAGATGTGAGAAGATGTGGTGTTAACATTTTTGATCTTAATTTCCTTAGCAAATTCAGTCATGCCACGGAGAACTACTCCCCTTCAGGATGCCACTAATCACATCCTTGCTGGAAGAGACAAGAGTTCAATGTTAGAAATTAAATATATTAATCCAGTTAAAGGTAAGTGACTTTGACACACTGTAGGCTAGCCTGAGGGGTTACACGTCACTGGTTCTTGAATTGATGTTATAATTGTTATCAGTTTATGACTATTAATTTTACAAACATTAATAAGGTTGTGTTTGCAGGTCGTGGTATCTTCACTTTAGATGTTTTCAATAAAGGAGACTTTGTGGTGGAGTACAGAGCGGAGCTCATTGATGCAGCTGAAGCTGAACATAGACGTAAACTGTACCACAATGCGTGTTCGACCTTCATGTTTGAGTTTAAATGGAAGAGGAAGACATGGTGGTAGGTTCAGAATGACTAATTTGTTTAGATTTCTATTGTGAAGTCAGGATTTCTGAAGTAGGGCTTATGCGTTGCGACGTTCGTCTGTTATAGGACAACTGAACGAACGGACACTGATTAGCTACTTGCTCTACGTTTATTTAAAATTAACAGCAAGACAACTTGATGTGAATGTGCTTTCCATTAAATGAATTAAAAACTTTGTAATTTAGACGCGCAAACTGCGTGCCGGTGCGGTGAGACGTAGCTACATGCTCGGGCAGATTCGGTTTGAAGTCGGTCGTCCTCGGACACGGCGCCACGCGATGTTACAAAAAAAGGCGTGCACACCACCTAGCGAAATGGGGTCTTGCCGTTCTTGCGCACCGAACGCGCTATTTTTGCCGCGCGCACCTTCATGCTCGTGCGGACGCGTCGAGTATATACAAGGCTTTACTCTGTGTCAGCGGTCAACCGTGTTACTCTGATTGGTAAAGCGGCAGAGATTTCAGACCTCCGTTTATTAACCGGTCACACCCCATGTAGAACATTCACGTTTGAACATTCAAACATTTGTCATTTTTGCTCAGTTTGCAGTGCTGTTGCATGTTTTGTCTCGAAAAGCATATTTGACAGTGAGTTGACAGTAAATCTGCATCCTAACTCAAGCTAATACTACTATGTCAAATTAATGTTCATTAACAAAAACAGTAACATCTGTAAGATATATATATATATATATATATATATATGACCATATTTTTATTTGGTAAAATGTAATATTCTGACTGTTTGATTTTTATTCAAATTAACCATTGGTCATCCAGTATCATGCGCTTAGATCATGATAACCACAGATAAAGCCAGGCATAGCCTATAACTTAGCACCTCACTATCATGGCAAATTGTAACTTTATGGTTTCTATGGTATTTGTATGAAAAACAGTAGCCTAAATACATTATTAAATACTAATTATATTTTTATTAGTCATTTAATACATTTTCTACATTAATAATATAATACAATTCAGTATATACCTCATTTCAGTTAATATTACTAGGCTAACATTACAGTAAATCCATGAAAAATGGATTCAGTATCAATTTAGATTCTGACTGTACCGTTGCGCACAGTGTTTCTCCTGTTCGTCAGCAGTGTTGGTCATCTTACTTTAAAAAAGTAATTAGTTACAGTTACAAATTACTTCTCCCAAAAAGTAATTAAGTTAGTAACTCAGTTACCACATTGTAAAAGTAATTAGTTGCTCAGCAAAGTAACTGATGTTATTTACGTTCTATAACGCTATTAAGTTCTATAACATATTTAACATTAAAGATGTTTATATTAACTGATTGAAGAATAAGAACACTATCTACAGTATTTTAGAACATTTGGTATTTATTTGAATGATATGCATTGAAATAAAAGCATAAAAAATAAATATTGAAAGTCAAATTCAAGTGCAAAATTAAGAAACACAAATGTAAACTTGGGTAAAAAGAAACAAAGGAAAATCTGGCCATTAGGTAGTGCAAATCTCTGTAACTGTATACTAGGCCTACTGCACAATAAACATAACACTATCTAACTCTTAAATATTGAGTACACTAACAAAATTAAATTTTCACACAGTTTTCATTCAAGTGCAAAACTAAGACACACACTGCTGCTTTGACAGCAGCCTTGAGTAATAAGAAACAAAGGAAAATCTGGCCTTTAATTAGTGCAATTATCTGTATCTGTATAATACTACGGCACAATAAACCGAGCACTATCCAACTCTTAAATAGTTAGTGAAGTAATAAAAGTTAAATATTTAAAATAAATAATATTCAGTTATTCACACACTTTGCAATCAAATGCAAAACTAAGCACACAAATGTAAACTTGGGTAAAAAGAAACAAAGGAAGATCTGGCCATTAAGTAGTGCAAATCTCTGTACCTGTATATTATTGCAGGAGATTCAAGGAGATTAACATGTTGTTCGTTCTCGGTGAAAATTAACAACATTAATCTACTAAAATACTCCTCTCGTCTAACGACTAAACCAGTGGTTGTAACGTAGGAGGAGAAGCTTTTCAAATCTTTTGTCTGACAGTCTGTTCCTCTTTGGAGAGAAGACAAGCTTGCCCAGGCTGAACAGTCTCTCAACAGGTGCACTAGATGGAGTAGCAGCATTGTAACGTAGTGAAATTTTCTCGATAAGAGAAAATCCACACAGAGAGTTAAAGTTTTGTGCTGAAGATCTAATATAATCTGCCACCTGGTTTTCTGCTGAAGAGGAGGTGTCCTCCTCATCCTCCTCAAAGGAAAAGAAATCGTTCTCTTTGGCTGAATCTGTGTGATGTGAAGATGTGCTGGTGGTACCTGGCTGTGGTGGTTCTTCGAAGATAATCTTACGGCACTCTGTCAGCAAACTTGCCTCAGCCTTATCCTTTAACTCCTGTGACCGCAGCCAGCGAAGTTTGAATTTTGGAAGAGTTACAGCAGCAAGTGTAGCCTCTTCATTTCCCAGGACATCAGCAAATCTGGTTTTGATAGCCTGAAATTATAAGAATAATCGCATTAAATGTATCCAAAACACAAATCAGTGTTGTTGTTATTATTATTAGTAGTAGTAGTAGTATGTATTATCATACAACGTCACTTAATAAAAAATAAAATATTCAATTCAAGTTCTTACTGTGACTATGGCGTCAGGAAGGTCCCTCAGTATTTGCAGGCCACTTTTAAGGGCTTCTGTCTTCAGCATTAATGTCTCAATCGTTGGTAGGAGTGTACCATAAAAACAGTTGTCTTCTCCCTGAAGTATATCTAGGGCAACTGTAAGGGGCTTCATCGCAGTGCAGTACTCCTTTAAAAACAGGTGTTCCCTTTCTGTTATCGCTGTCAGTCCTAATTTGGAGGAGATGGTGTTAAGGTCTACCATGGATATTTCACAAATTCGAGCCAGGGCATCATAGAAGGAATTCCATCGTGTTGTACAAGGTACAAGCAGCTTTTTTTGACACCAAGTAGCCAAAAGTTGGTTTCAGTAGCCAAAGTTGATCGACTAGTCTTGTTCCATAGGGCAGAACATTTGGCAGTAGCACTTCTGTAAACAGCCTTTGTTGCAGGTTTTGACAGCAGCCACTTGTCAACATCTGTGCATGAAATCAGGTTAAGTGTGTGTGATGCACATCTCTTGTGAGGGGGCAAAGTGATCACAACATCACCATCATTATCATCAGTTGCTTGTAGAGCATCATTAATGTCTGTAAATGTCACCTCATCTTCATCATCTTCTTCAGAATCACTCTCCTCAAGTGGCTGGTACTTCTTAAATGCTTTAACAAAATTAGAGCCATTATCAGTCACTGTTGCTGTGCTTTTATGTGTTATCCCATATGTTGAGTGTATATTGTCAAGCTCAACTGCAATAGCGTCATGAGTATGATTCCCCTTAAACCGTCTGCAGGCAAGAGCTGCTTTCTCTCTTTCCATGTTATTTGGATTGATCCAATGTGCTGTCACACCCATGTAACTTTTATTGTGGGCAGTCCAGATGTCTGCTGTAGTTGAAATGTACTCGAGTTCCTCAAATGACTTTTTGAGCTCAATATTCATATTTTCATATTCACCGTCTATGAATTTAGCAAAAGTGTTTCGGCATGGGGCAACCCCCCTTCCTCCTCCTCGTATTGGCCTTTTAGCAAGGATAGCTCTGAATGACTCAGACTCCACAGTGGACAGGGGTAGCATGTTTTCAACAACATACCTTGCAATCAATGTGTTCAGCTCTGGCTTGGTCATCTGTTGCTGACCCGAAAAATCGAGTGTTGCTTGCTTTAACAGAGTGGCTCCGTCTCCTTCGCTGCTGGAGCTCACGCTAGCTGCATTTGGGCTTGGGTTGGCAGCAGCAACAAGTGTCGTGTTAGCACGTATTGATGTGAGGTGCTTCATAAGATTTGAGTTGCTTGAGGCAGATGTGGATAAAGTCTTTTTTCCTGGGCATAGCGTGCATTTTACATAAACATTCTTGCATTTAATTTCAATAAGCGAGAAATAGTGCCGGTACTTCCAGTTCGAGAACGCTACCTTTGAATTTCCCTGGCTCGTCATCGCCATTGTCGCTGTCTTGTGTTTAGCGGTAGTCAGAGCGTGCAGTGAGACAGCACGCGAGTAGCGCATCCGCCCACCCAGCCAATCATTAGGGACTTTAAGCAACAGCTGCTGATAGAACGGCGACGGCAGCCGGAAATAAACAGTTAACTGCCGTAGCTAAAGAGCGCAAAAGGAATAATTTAATCATCAGACAAAATACAAAAAGAAAGTGGTTTTAAAAAGAAAGAGAAGGGTTGATTTTAGCACTTAATGATGTACAGAAACGATTTCAATGCCACATAACCTAAAACATAACATTAACTGTCTTAATCTGTCACGTAGTAACGACTACGGCAAATCAGCTGTTCTCCCGTAGTAGACGGTTACAGTAGAACGTCAAGAAGTGGCAGTTAATGTCGCGCATGCGCAATAGAACGCCAGAGTGCCGTTGCCGTTCCACCAGAGGCTTTTGCTTAAAGTCCCTATCATCGCATTTGCAACGGTGTCATCATCCCCCCACCCCTTGCTCTCTCCAGGCAGCTGATGTGCATCAAACACTGACATCTCGCGCTTCATTCAACCAAATTGTAGTAACGCGCCACTTTACGTTCTCAGTAACGATAACGGCGTTGCAAAAATGGGAAAAATAATTAATTAGATTACCCCGTTACTGAAAAAATAACGCCGTTAGTAACGCCGTTATACTCAAACGCCGTTACTCCCAACACTGTTCGTCAGCGTTGTTTCATCTGCCTTTAAACTGATTTAAATCACTGAGACATTAGTGTTCTTCACTGAAGTCAAGCGCTTCTCATGAGAGTAAATGCGCCTGCTCTGGCGAGCTCACGCCGCGCTGCTGCTCGGACTTTGAGCTGAGCGGATAAATGCTCCGTGTGGTGCGCGATTCAAGTAGCCTGACTACGTCAGACTTGTACTTCCGCTCAATTTCATTTCGCTTCTGTACATCGACATCTCTCAGTAGCGCCCCAGCGAGAAAGAAAACTTTGTAATTGTGCCATGCCAGACTCTGTCTATACGAAGCAAAGCGAAGTCGCAGAGTTTGGTATTACCAGACTATGGTTCAAGTGAGTTTCTTTCTGCTTTTGGTGCATAAACTTTATCAAACTGTTGATATCGTTTTATCAAGAAAAAATGCATCTGAATTCAAAAGTGTTTCACTATAAACGTCTGTTTAGTACATGATGTTTGTATATTTTCAGTATTGACGGAGCTCTTGAGGACGGTTCTTTTGGGCGTTTAGCAAACGATGAATTCAAGGCACCGAATTGCAGAATGAAGTTGATCGAAGTAGAAGGGAAGCCACATCTCTGCCTTTTTGCTCTAAAGGAAATTACGGCAGGAACTGAAATCACTTATGACTATGGTGGAAAAGATTGGCCCTGGCGTAAAGAGGTGGGTCACTTGTCTTCTTTTTTTTTCCCCCTATGAATTGGTGTCATTGTTTAAAGCCTATATTTTGACATCTTGATAACAATGCAATCATCTGTCTTAAAAGCTACTGTGTTATGCTGAGTCAGTTTCATGATGCCACAGAGATTACACAATACCTATCGCTTATTAGTAGGGTTGGGAATCGTGAGAAATTTTCCGGTTCCGGTTCCGATTCCGGTTCCGCCAAACGATTCCGGTTCCGGTTCCCATTCAATTAAAAATATTAGTAACAGAAAAATCCACAATCCTTTTTGTGTTTATTTCTTATAGTACTTGACAAATTAGTTTAACAGACTGGTAATGTAAACAAACTCAAAATATTATTAAGCAATCTTTGCAACAAAAAATATATATATATATATATATATATATATATATAAAGGAAATTAAAAAATTCTGCATTCTCTATAATAATTTAGACCTCTCCTTTATTGTATCTCCAACAGTGAAGAATACCCTCTCAGAAGGAGTAGAATATGCTTTAACACACATATGTGTGTAGAACAGATTATTTTTTAAAACGGTTTGAATGATTGATTTATAAAGACTTTACTTATTTCATTACTGGATAAATCGGCGCTCTAGCAGTTAATAAACAGAACTGCATGCGTCTTGCGGAAGAACATTGTTGCCGGAGCTACTTCTCTCTGTCAATGTCCATGACGAGTCACGCAGGCATTGGGCTACTCCGCAGCAGCTGCGATCCGCCGGCCAGTCTAAACAAGAAGTCCGAGTATTAACGCTTATTACAGGCTTTACGTAGTGATTCAAGATAAGTCAAAAACACGGTTTGAAAAAAAAACATTATGATGTACTCGCTCATTGTATATATTTTGCAAATTCTGAACACAAAAAATATACGGACTGCATCTGTTTTGACCACTACCGTTGTTATGTTAATTGGACTAAGCATTTTAGGTTTTGTATTTGGGACTCTAATTTTGAAAAATTACCTGACTGAGCAGGGAGCAGCCATTTTAGTTTCAGTTTCGCTCAACTCTCTCAAGCATTAAGCTCCATGTGACTGCTGCTCCAGTTTTCTTTAATGTTTATGCCTTCGAAAGCATTGTCAGTAAGTAATCATTGTTAAATGTGTAAATTGAGAATATTTTATACATCTTCTATGCTATATTGATAATAATTAAAAAAAATTTTTTTACACCAATTGCTCAACCGGTAACTCTGCTCTGTTAACCTTAATATTGTGTATATATTTTGTATTCTGTTTCTAAAAGCACTTTATTTGTGTATTGTTTTTGATAGTTTCACTCTTCTTTGAATCATATTGGAGTAAACATCAGGAGTTTTTCTTGGAAAACTGCACCCTGACTCCAGTCTTTATTTGAAGGGAGTTTGGCTTGCTGCTGAATTGTGTTCACACATATGGAAACGCACAAGGAGAGCAGTATAGTGAAATGACATAAACTCAGCTGGCTGAACATCTTGGCAGACCCATACAGCAGCAAGTAGCGATCATCATGGCTGAAAGGTATCCAAAAGAGACCGCATCAAGAAAGATACAAATTAAAAGTAACAGTACATCTGACAAATCTTCTAAAAGTTCCATAAGAAGTTCAAGATCCTCAAGATCTTCAGTTGGTGTTGCTGCAGCACGTGCTAGAGCTAAGGCAGAGGCTGCACGAGCACGAGTTACTTTTGCAGAGAGAGAAATTGCAATTAAAGTAGACACAGCCAGATTACAAGCTAACTTGGAAGCCCTGCATCTTGAAAAAGAGGCTGCAGCTGCTAGTGCAGAAGCAGATATTTTAGAAGCAGCAGCAGAGTTTGAGGATGATGTGCTGTATGAAATGAAAAGTCACTCTTCATCTGCACAAAGCACAGAAAAACGTGTTTGTGATTATGTCAGGGACCAAGCTACATATCTCAGTGAGCAGGCTGACTTAGCCATTGATCAGTCTCACGATTGCGAATCTGAACCAGACCAAGTAACGGATCAGAACCAGTTAACCTCTCAAACTAAGCCAAATATAGTGCATGTGAACGATAACCAGTATGTCGTACTTGATGCTTATTCTTCATTTTCACCTCCAAGAGTGCCAAAACTGCAAAAGATAAAACTCCAAAGAAGTGTGAAAGAGGAGCCAAAAGAAATAGCAGTCAGCAATAAATGGCAGCAACGGCCTAAGTGCAGTGGCGTATCAGGATATTTCCCACAACACCCTGAAACTTCAGGCATGATGGATCTAGTGAAATATCTTGCACGTCGTGAGCTGGTGAGCAGTGGTTTAACACGCTTTGATGATCACCCTGAAAGTTACAGAGCCTGGAGGTCCTCTTTTATCAACACAATCAAAGACTTGAGTCTTACAGCCAGTGAGGAGCTAGACTTGTTGTCAAAGTGGCTTGGTAAAGAATCTTCAGAATATGTGAGACGTCTCAGGGCAGTTCATATTGAAAACCCAGACACAGCCTTGAAAATGGTCTGGAACAGGCTTGATGAATGTTACAGCTCACCTGAAGTAATCGAAAGTGCACTGTTTAAGAAGTTGGACAGTTTTCCCAGGATTTCAGGTAAAGACAACCTCAAACTAAGAGAGCTCGGAGATCTTTTAATGGAGCTGCTCTCAGCCAAGGAAGACGGCTATCTACCAGGTTTAGCTTACTTAGACACTGCTCGCGGCATCAGGCCCATTGTTGAAAAACTGCCATACACCTTACAAGAGAAATGGATTTCTCAAGGCTCAAAGTTTAAAGAAGAATTTGGTGTCACTTATCCTCCTTTCTCGTTCTTTACTCAGTTCATTTGCAATCATGCTAAAACACGTAACGATCCCAGCTTTGCCTTTTCCAGTAGTTGCCGACCACAGTATGAAGGACCCACTGTAAAACACACTAACTTCAAGACGCCAGTGTTGGTACACAAAACCGAAGTCTCTCATAGTGCATTTCAAGACAGAAAGCCTTCTAAAGATGATCCAGCCAAACACTGTCCCATCCACAACAAACCCCACCCTTTAAGGAAATGTCGAGGCTTCAGATTGAAAACAATCGATGAGCGAAAAGCATACCTAAAGGAGCAAGGGATCTGTTTCAGGTGCTGCTCATCATCATCACACGTTGCACGCGATTGCAAAGTCATTCTAAAATGTCATGAGTGCAACAGTGACAGTCACAACTCAGCTCTGCATCCTGGTCCACCCTCATGGACATCCAAAATCCAAAGTCCTCCATTATTGCATGGCTGGGAGGATGCAAGAGAAATTCCAATAACACAAGAGGTGAGCTCCCTTTGCACTGAAGTTTGTCATGGCCTTTCCACAAAATCTTGCTCCAAAATATGTCTCGTCAATGTGTTTCCTGAAGGGCATCCTGAAAATGCAGTAAAAATGTATGCTATGCTCGATGATCAGAGCAACAGATCTCTGGCCAGGTCAAGATTTTTCGACATATTCAACATTAAGAGCAAAGCATCTCCTTACAGCCTAAAGACATGTGCTGGGTTGATTGAGTGTTCAGGAAGAAAAGCAAATGGTTATCGGATTGAAGCAGCAAAGGGTGGAATTAGTCTTGCACTTCCAACATTAATTGAATGTGACGAAATACCCAACAACCGTGATGAAATTCCAACACCTGAAGCTGCTCTCCATCAACCTCACCTCAGGCATATTGCATCTGAAATCCCAGCTCTGGACCCTGAAGCCCACATCCTACTGTTGCTTGGACGAGACATACTTAGAGTTCATAAAGTGAGGAAGCAAATTAACGGCCCACACAACACACCCTTTGGCCAAAAACTCGACTTAGGATGGGTGCTGGTTGGTGAAGTATGCCTTGGAGATGTGCACAAGCCCAGTGTTTCATGTTTCAAGACGAACATCTTAGAAAATGGAAGACCCTCACTGTTTATTCCTTGTACAAGTCACGTACACATTAAAGAAAAGATCACCAGCAACTTAACAGCTTTGCATACAGCTCATGACTTCGAAACCCACTGGAACATGAACACAGACAATCTTGGTCAGACTCTATTTAAAAGATCAGAGAACGACAATAAGCCTGCACTCTCCATCGAGGATGAAGTATTTCTAAAGATTATGGAGAAAGACGTTTTCCAGGATAACTCCAACAGTTGGGTGGCACCTCTTCCCTTTAGGTCTCCACGGCCAGTTCTTTCAAACAACAGAGATCAAGCTCTAAGCCGTCTCTCTTCCTTGCGACGTACCCTAGAACGGAAGCCAGACATGAAAGAACAGTTTGTTACCTTCATGCAAAAACTATTTGACAGTGACCATGCAGAACTTGCAGCTCCACTACCAAAGGGAAATGAATGCTGGTACTTGCCACTATTCGGAGTCTATCATCCCAAAAAACCCGATCAGATCAGGGTGGTATTCGACTCCAGCGCACAATATGAAGGTATCTCTCTCAATGATGTGCTCCTCACCGGACCAGACCTTAATAACAGCCTCATTGGTGTCTTGATGCGCTTCAGGAAAGAGTGTGTAGCAGTGATGGCAGACATCCAACATATGTTTCACTGTTTTGTTGTGAGAGAAGATCATAGAGACTACCTACGCTTCCTGTGGTACCGTGATAATGACCTTAACAAGGACATTGTTGAATACAAGATGAAAGTCCACGTGTTTGGCAACAGCCGGGGATGGGCTGTTGCCAATCTACTGCCTAAGACGAGCCGCAGAGAAGGGTGTGCCGCAACATGGTCAAGACACCAGGCACTTTGTGGAACATGGATTCTATGTGGATGATGCACTAATTTCCTTGCCAACTGAAGAGGAAGCAATAGACCTACTAAAGAGAACACAAGCATCCCTCTCGGAATCAAACCTGCGACTGCACAAGTTTGTATCCAACAGTCTACAAGTACTCAAAGCATTCCCTACGGAAGATCACGCAAAGGACATCAAAGATCTCGATCTCAATGGTACAACTATGCCTACACAACGCAGCCTTGGTCTTATTGGGAAACTGCGACTGACACATTTACATTCAAAGTATCAGTCAACGACAAACCATTCACACGCCGTGGTGTCCTATCGGTAATCAATAGTCTCTTTGATCCTCTCGGTCTTGTGGCTCCTGTCACTATTCAGGGGAGGTTTTTACTCAGAAAGCTATCCATTGAAGGAACAGACTGGGATGAACTACTGCCACAAGAGAAACTCGGTGAGTGGGAATCATGGACACATTCATTGAAAGACTTGCAACACCTTCACATTCCTCGTCCTTACACACCCAACTCTCATTCCAAGGCAAATCACAAAGAAATCTGTGTTTTCTCTGATGCGTCGACAAAAGCCATAGGAGCTGTAGCATATCTCAGGACAGTAGATGAAGATGGACAGATCAGCACTGGCTTCATCTTAGGAAAAGCAAAACTGACGCCAAAAAACCAGCCTACCATACCCCGATTAGAGCTTTGTGCAGCAGTCTTAGCAGTGGAGGTGGCAGAACTCATTGTTCAAGAGATTGACATCAAACCGGATGCTATTACCTTCTACTGCGACAGCAAGATTGTACTTGGCTACATCTATAACGAAACTAAACGTTTCTACGTCTATGTCCACAACAGGGTACAGAGAATCAGACAATTTTCAGAACCAAAGCAGTGGCGATACATACCCACAGAGCACAATCCTGCTGACATTGCTTCTAGATCAATCCATGCATCTCAGCTTGCCAAATCTAACTGGTTTACTGGTCCGGCATTCCTGCATGAGCCACATGAAGATGACTTCATTATGTCAGATAACTTTGCGCTTGTGGACCCAGATTCAGATGCAGAAATCAGGCCAATGGTGACAGCTTGCATCTCAGAAATGAAGGAGAAACAACTCACCTCTGACAGGTTTCAGAGATTCTCCTCTTGGAAATCCTTACAAAGAGCCATTGCATCGCTCATCCATGTAGCTTGCTCTTCTAGATCCACCAATGAATCCGATACATGCAGCGGTTGGCATCTTTGTTCAAAAGCACACAATGTAAGTGAGCTGTTAAAAGCCAAGAATGTGATAATCCGCTCTGTGCAAAAGGAATCATTCAGTAAGGAGATTGAAACACTCTCTAAGGGAGGAAACATTAGCAGCAAAGTTCCACTCTCAAAACTGAATCCTTTCCTAGGTGAGGATGGCCTACTCAGAGTCGGAGGCAGATTAAAACTGGCAGATTTAAGCTACCCAGAAAAAAACCCAGTCATATTACCTGGCAAGCATCACGTTTCTACGTTACTCATAAGGCACTACCATGAACGCGTGGAACACCAAGGCCGCATATTCACAGAAGGGGCCGTTCGTGCTGCTGGATTGTGGCTTGTTGGAGGCAAGAGATGCATAAGCAGTGTTCTCCATGCATGTGTAACCTGTCGTAAACTGCGTGGTAAACTAGAGATGCAGAAAATGTCAGACTTGCCACCAGAACCCGTTTACTTACACTGGCTTAGATGTCTTTGGCCCTTGGACAGTGGTAGCTCGCCGCACAAGAGGAGGTCAAGCTCACAGTAAACGCTGGGCAGTGCTTTTCACCTGCATGAGCACCCGTGCAGTTCACATTGAAGTCATTATGTCTATGGACTCTTCAAGTTGTATCAATGCCCTTCGCAGGTTTTTTGCGATCCGCGGCCCTGCAAAACAACTACATTCTGACTGTGGAACTAATTTCATTGGCGCTTGCAACGAGCTTGAATTCCACAAAGTGATTAAGGAAACCAAGGTGCAAAGATACATCAATGACGAAGGATGCACATGGGTTTTCAACCCACCACACTCCTCCCATATGGGAGGCGTATGGGAGCGTATGATTGGTCTCGCTCGTAGAATTCTTGACTCAATGCTGATGCGGGAAGGACACTCCAACCTCTCTGATGAAGTGCTTTGTACACTTATGGCAGAAGTGACGGCCATTATTAACAGTAGACCTCTAGTACCTGTTTCTATGGACGCAGACTCACCCTTGATACTTACCCCTGCAATGCTCCTAACACAAAAGGCAGGTTCTCCACCTCCAGCAGGAAACTTCTCCGAAAAGGACATCTACAAACGCCAATGGCGGCAAGTACAGAGCCTAGCCAACCAATTCTGGTGTCGCTGGAAACAGGAATATCTGCAAACACTGCAAGTTCGTCACAAATGGCAGGATCCATACCCAAACATCCAGGAGGGCGACATAGTACTACTTAAGGACAATCAAGTAGCCCGAAATGAATGGCCTATGGCACTCGTCACAAGTGTTTTCCCTGGTCAAGATGGCAAGGTTCGAAAAGTTGAACTTAAAGTAACTAAAGGAGGGTCCAGCAAAACTTTCTTGAGGCCTATATCTGAAATCATTCTCCTGCTTAGAAAATAAGAAAAACACCTTTAAACAGATAATTATAGATGACATCTTTATAGATGTCATGCGGGGAGTGTTATGTTAATTGGACTAAGCATTTTAGGTTTTTTATTTGGGACTCTAATTTTGAAAAATTACCTGACTGAGCAGGGAGCAGCCATTTTAGTTTCAGTTTCGCTCAACTCTCTCAAGCATTAAGCTCCATGTGACTGCTGCTCCAGTTTTCTTTAATGTTTATGCCTTCGAAAGCATTGTCAGTAAGTAATCATTGTTAAATGTGTAAATTGAGAATATTTTATACATCTTCTATGCTATATTGATAATAATTAAGTGTTGTTTTATACACCAATTGCTCAACCGGTAACTCTGCTCTGTTAACCTTAATATTGTGTATATATTTTGTATTCTGTTTCTAAAAGCACTTTATTTGTGTATTGTTTTTGATAGTTTCACTCTTCTTTGAATCATATTGGAGTAAACATCAGGAGTTTTTCTTGGAAAACTGCACCCTGACTCCAGTCTTTATTTGAAGGGAGTTTGGCTTGCTGCTGAATTGTGTTCACACATATGGAAACGCACAAGGAGAGCAGTATAACCGTCAATGTTTACTCAAACTATAATCTCACTAATTCTGTAACGGAAATCATTTGAATATGTGAAACAAATAAATATTGAGACTGTGTGATTGTAAAGCAGTTTCATATCGACAACTGCTCTCTCTCTCTCTCTCTCTCTCAGCGCAAACAGATTTGAATGTAGGCTAGAGAGTGACTCGGCGGTCGGCGCGCGCAGCGTGCGTGTGTCTGTGTGTGACAATGCAGCGCGTGTGAGAGCAAATCGCAACTTCAGTGGTGAAGTTTTTGTCATTTAGGAATAAGACGGCAATCTTCTACTCCCAGCACTTCGCCCACATGATGAATCGCATCGGCATCAGAGAACCGTTTTCGGAACCGAAACTTAGGAATTTTGCACGGTTCCGGTATTTTTTTAAAAACACAACCGGTTCTGGAAAAGAACCGGTTCTCGGTTCCCAACCCTACTTATTAGTGACATTTTGAACCAAAAAAAAAAAAAAACAGAAATCACTGCTTTGTAGTATTCATTCCAGTTCTCAGTCAACCTTGTCAGGTTAATCTCAACTTTGCATGACTCTCCCAGCTGATGCCACCAAGCTTATCTGTGTATGTTGTCCTGTATGTTTTTAGATTCCCCCTACTGTTACAAGCATTTCTTTCCAAGAGTCTACTAAAGACAGTGTCCAAGACATGTCATCCACAGTCTTTATTGAAGGTCAGTGACTTTTTGACTTAATGTTTTATCTAGTTGTCAATGGTGTACTGTAGATGAGTAAGAAACTTTTATGCCCCATATTGCCATGTTAACTGAGATGGTTTTACAGTAGTTATGGTGGGCATATAAACTTATTGTGTCTATAAAGGATGTGAACCAGTGGTTGCTTCTAGAGTGACCCACAACCCCACTCTCCCTGGCCTTGCTCATATTCTTTTCTGTATTCTGCAGAGACCAGAGAGAGACCAGAACTCCAGTCGTCCTGCAATATGACATCAGGCTGTTCTGCTTCTGAGGTAAGGCTGAATACAGTGTCTGTTAAAGCAACATGTCCCATTGTTTTACAATGGCTAAGGAAATGTCACAACACAAAGCATCACCACATACACCTGCTATAGTTTTATTGAATGAGATGTAGCAAATGCAACATTTAATAATATACATAAAATGTATTTAAGGGGGCCGAAGGCCAATTTAGCTCAAAGGGAAATGATTCATTGATTTGCAATGAATCTATGGAACCGAATCACTGAACCGAGCAAATGACTCGCTTAGAATTCATTTGAACGGGCCGTAATTATAACCAAATCTATAGTGAAACACTATGTCTTAGCAAGGTAACTTTAGATCGAACAGTACAAGACATTAAATGTGCAAACACGACACAAGAAGATTTATCTTTTCAAATATATGGAAGACTTTATTAGCTATTCTAAACACAAGTAAACATAATCACGCACACACACACACACATTCATACAGTCGCGAAAGGGAAAGAGTGAGTTGGAAAGAGTGAGAGAAAGTTTCAACTTTCTATATGCACGTAAGACATAACCTGAAGGGACCACCAAGCATTAATTTGAACCTTCATTTCTTAGAGAGGTTATTCAATTAACATTAAAGCACCAGTTCAGTTAGAGCCTGGAGTACTTGCGCTTTGTAGTGGCTGAGGGAATTCCCTTTGTCTGCGTCGCATCGAAGGGGGGTTTCCCGGCCGGGTCCGTTGCGTGGTTTGTTGTCTTTGAAGTGCAGGGATGGAAGTTTCTGAGTTTGCCGGTCACGTGTGACTAGCAGCCGAATGAAAAGTCTTTACGATTTCGAAGCGCGTTGCGGAGAGCCGTTCAAAACGAAGCTTTGCAGCAAACTTAACTTTGAAACGAGACTTTTACAAAAAGGAAATAAAGGAAAGAAATGAAAGTAAGACGAGTCGGATGGCTTGACTGAGCTGAATTGTAACCCTGATCTTGATGGGTTATTCGTCTGCGGGTCGAATTTGGTCTAGTCGATGTAGAAGCATGCGGACATGTTCTTTGTTTCAGAGATAAGCACGAACAGAACACTCTCTTGCTGGTTTTAGAGAGAGGCACTAACTTAACAGTTACAGAACTGAACGAACTGAACAAAAATCTGACAAAAATCTCAAAAATCTGCAAAAATCTTCAAAAATCTGATCATGAGGTCCTTTGTTCGGATCTTTAACTTAAAGTCTAGTCCAACCTCCAAGAAACTTCAGGCCAATGGGTAATGGCATGATCTCAGGAGGTGGATCTACTTCTTTCTTTATCATAATTTATGCATGGTCTGTGAGCTGGTCTCCAGCACTTAGCAGAGACAAAAGACCATCGTTTTAACCTTATGATAATTATAATCATAAAACAAAACCTTTTACGCAGATTTCAATCAAGCCATCTTTTGAATTACGAGAATACGGTTCGTTTAAGAGCAAACGAGGCATTCACACTTCTAATGGTTGTATAACAATTACAAGAGTTAATAGTTAACAACAATTAGATGGTTATTATGTGATCTAAGCATAATAACACATGAAGTGTAGGAACAACAACAATTATGATTGGTTATAGGTCCAAGAATTGTTCTGTGGTGAGTTTATATGATTTTATGTGTGAGATCTCCGATCTCAACCGCAAGGTTACTGCGAGTTCAACTCGTAAGGGGGACGAGGAGATGTGTTCTGTGGAACATCTCTGTCAGGGGATCAAAGGGGTCTTGGTTGTGAGCCTCTCGTTCCACCATTTTGGAGCCGATTTGTCTTAGTAAAACCATTAACATATTGACACGTTTCTTCCTGTGGCATTCTGTTGCTATCTGCAGGACCATAAAAGTCTTCGGAGGGGGGGGGGTTTATTGTCCCCCCAAAGCAAACCCTCGGCGC
This sequence comes from Pimephales promelas, assembly GCF_016745375.1. The sequence continues at coordinate 19,079,332 of NW_024121144.1, forward strand.
CGTTCCGTGACTCTGGAATGTGGGCTCTAGAACTTTTGGAGTGTTGAAGCCCTGTGAATTAATCCCATGAGAGATTAATTTGATAAAGTTGTGTTTGATTCGCCTCGATTCTCTACAGAGGGCACAACAAAACGTAATTAATTATTCGTAAGTAACAGTTCTTCCGCAAAATATATTTTCTGTAGCTGAATTGTAGGCAAGTAATTCACAAATGCAGACAGCGTAACTTTGTTGAACTAACAAAGGAAAAATGCAGCCAGAGATGTGACGTTATGAAAATTTTCCAAAAGGATCCAGTGTGATCCAGCCAATCATATTCAAGGGTCAGAACATTTTAAATTGTTACTCTGTCTTAGTCAGGTCAACTATACAATAACACAGTCGTGTAGGTGATGTCCAAGTTCACATGTGCATTTTCTGTTTAACTTGTTTAGACACAGCTTAGCGGTGCAAGCTTCTCTTCTGGCCAACACTCCGTTGCAGTGCTTGGTGACCACACCCATGACTTGGAACCCAATGTTTTCTCTACAGATTTAGTCAGAAGTGAGTCCCTCTTGAATAAGCAATGCCTGGGAAATACTGGGGTCCCGTAAAGCACTGTGCCTTCATGTCCTGTGTTCTCTTCAACAGACACTGAATTGAGAGCAGAGTGTCAGACATTCAGTGCTGTTTATTGCGGGATGTCTGAATGTTTAGAATTGATGTATTTTCTTAAGGGACATATTTCTGCAGATACAGTCTGAATATCTTTGTCTGTAAAGATGGTCATTATTTAACATTTTGTTTCCCTGTCTACATCATTTTGAGTGTCATAAACTTAGAGGTTTGATTGAGGGTTTGATTGAGGGTGTCCCTCTTAGGTGAAATGGACACTGTACCAGTTGATGCCTGTTCATCTTTGCATTTTGCTGGGTTTTTTTTTTTTTAGGTGCACTGTGTCAGAGGTCAATGTGGCACTTCTGAGAAACCAGGGATTGGTGAAGTTGATGTCCAGCCCCAGGAGGGCTCGCCCCCTGTGTCATCAACAGACCCTGCCAGTGGTCAGTTATAGTTTTGAGTTAACTTCTGGGAATGCATGTCATGCCTGCTGAGGGTTTACAGGGTCGCCGTGATTTTGCCAAGTAATACATGGTCCTGGATCAACATATTTTATTGATCCTGGATTAACATTCCTGTCCCAAATTGAGTCATTACCCAATCCCTACCCCTAAACCTAACCCTACCCATAATTTTTCCCTAAAATTATAGGGTAATGATAGGTGAAAAACACTGATGTTAAAGTACTTCACCCTGATTCTAAGCCTAAACTTGACATAAACTGTAAACTTGTTTTATGATACGAGGAAAGCCAAGCACTGAATCTTGCGTGTTCCCTTGTACAGGGACTGAACCGAGATCAGAGTGTCACGCATCCAGAGCTGCGCCGAATGACTCTGCTTGTGAGGTGAGTTTGAATTCACTTGTGTTTTGAAATTGACCAGTGGTTAGAAGTAATGGGATGTTCCTTGGAACAGTTTTCAGTGTTTTAATAAACCTCTTGCAGCTACAGTACGGTGGTTATGTCCTCTATTCAGGATGGATGGTCTGGATGGTGTGGAGTGTGCCACACACTGGCAGTTCAATAGTGGAAGTCTTCGTTTCAGCACGGATGTCATTGATAGTCCAAAGGAAAGTGTCCTTACATACCTAGAGTTTGTGTGTGTTACAACCTGTCCTCACATAACATGAATATTCCTGTAACACACACAGATGTAGAAACTACAGCATGTGCTTGTAAAGTGGCTAGTTAAGGAATAGGGTTTTCCCTATTTTATATACATTCTTAGTTGTGGCATCTACGTGTACCTATATGGTTCATGGACCATGGTCAGCTGTTTCTTGCGGCTTGATGGTAAAATTATTTTTTTTCAGTGACATGTCTCCCCTATACAAAATGGTTCCTAATTTTGTTCAAAATTCTGTCTTTGCACATATGCAGTATTATCATCTGTGCCAGTTGATGCCTGTTCATCTTTGCATGTTGCTGTTCTTGTTTTAGGTACACCATGTCAGAGGTCCATGTGGCACTTCTGAGAAAGAGGGGATTGGTGAAGTTGATGTCCAGCCCCAGGAGGGCTCGCCCCCTGTGTCATCAACAGACCCTGCCGGTGGTCGGTTATAGTTTTGAGTAAATGTTGTTGACTTCTGGGAATGAATGTCATGCCTCCTAAGGGTTTAAAGCATAAAAAACATCTGGCACTGTCAGGCTATTTTTAGATAATTATTTTATGGTTTGATGGACATTTTGAGTAGAACTTTGTCTATCAGGGATGTGAGTTGACTATGTTTTGCCTATATGTGGTTTTATGATATGAGGAAAGCCAAGCGCTGAATCTTGCGTGTTCCCTTGTACAGGGACTGAACCGAGATCAGTGTCACGCATCCAGAGCTGCGCCGAATGACTCTGCTTGTGAGGTGAGTTTGAATTCACTTGTGTTTCGAAATTGACCAGTGGTTAGAAGTAATGGGATGTTCCTTGGAACAGTTTTCAGTGTTTTAATAAACCTCTTGCAGCTACGGTGGTCATGTCCTCTATTCAGTATGGATGGTCTTTTTCTGAGTGTGCCACACACTGGCAGTTCAATAGTGGGAGTCTTAAAGTTTGAGCATGGATGTCTTTGTCCTTGCATACCTAGAGTTTGTGTGTTACAGGAATATTCATGTTATGTTAGGACAGGTTGTAACACACACAAACTCTAGGTATGTAAGGACACTTTCCTTTGGACTATCAATGACATCCGTGCTGAAACTAAGACTTCCACTATTGAACTCCCAGTGTGTGGCACACTCCACACCATCCAGACCATCCATCCTGAATAGAGGACATAATGGATGGGCAGCTTCTGTCCTGCAGAGTTTAGCACCACGCCGAATTAAACACACCTGAAAAAGCTAGTCAATGTTTTCAGGATTACTAGAAAAGAGTTTGTCAGGGTTGGAGCTAAACTCTGCGGGACAGTGGCCCTCCAGGACAGAAGTTGCCGTCCTTGATGTAGTTACACATAGATGCCACAACTAAGAATGTATATAAAATAGGGAAAACAATATTCCTTAACTAGCCACTTTACAAGCACATGCTGTAGTTTCTATATCTGTGTGAAGCTGCCCATCCATTATGTCCTCTATTCAGGATGGATGGTCTTTTCTAATCACGGTGTCCCCCCAACACACACTGGGAGTTCAATAGTGTTAGTTTCAGCACGGATGTCATTGATAGTCCAAAGGAAAGTGTCCTTGCATACCTAGAGTTTGTGAGTGTTACACACGTACAAAGATTTTTACCTTTTTTTCACATTTTTTTTTTTTTTTTACTTTAGTTTCTTAGAATTGGCTTTACTTTTCTTGCTTTGCTTAATTAGATAGTCCAGGTTTAATCAACCTATTTTCTTGCAGTTTGAGGTTATGTAGTGCTGTGGCTAGAAAGAAGAGGATAATCAGTTTCCTTGCCCCTATAAGTTAGTTGCCCGCTTTTTTGCTAGTGGTCTGTATTGTAGATTTTTTTTTTTTTTTTTTTTCCAACCTACAGCACTCGCTGTCTTTTTACAGATAATAGAAGTTAAGCAGAGTAAATCTAAATTTGGCTTTGGACACAGGTTCAGAAACTAGATGTGTTGTTTTTTTTTAAATGCCAGATGAAAGTTTACTTAATTATTCTGAGGAGATGTTGTTTTTGCCATCGTTCCAAGTAGAAGTAAATCTTTCTCTTTTGTGTGTGTGACGAGTGACACCCCAACAGTTAACCAACCTAAACATAAGTCATATGAATTGAATAGATTTACTTTGCTATTATATCTCAAAAGTAACTTATTTCCCCCTTTTTTATCTCTCCTGATTTTATCTCTTGGTTGTGTGAAAGTAAAAAAAAGTCACACAAAAAAATTAATTCATGATATTATTTGTGTGTGTAAAGGTTTTATATTTATATTTGTTTTAAAAAAATGTTTTCACAGTGTACAGTCCATAAGCTGGTTTTTGAACTGGTGAGAATTGACAAATGCTGGATATGCCATTCACCTTTGACATCTATCAAATGGCACGGTGTAAGATGCAAACGTAAGTGTGTTATTCATTTTCTCCTAATTAATGCATTTCTCAGTACACCATAAGTTGTTTAATTTCATGTTATCGGTCAGTTCCAGACTCGCACCTATAAAGCATGTCGATTGAATGTTTTATCAGTTCAAAAACCATTGCGGTGGAAAACACTGGAGTGGCAGATACTATGATGTACCAGGCAAGTGAGTTTGTAAATTTACCATTTTGGCATTTCTAATCAGATCGCGCAGGGTTTCCCTAACCCCTGGAGACTTTCGTTTTTGGATGTTGAACAAGTTCTTAATTCCTTTGCTGTGATCATTTATATTATTAGGCTAACTGTCCTATTGCTCTTTGTTGATTAGACTTAGGCCTAAGTTAGGCTACAACGTAAAATTCTCACAAATGTTTTCTTTTTTCTTTCGGTTCGCTGCAGCTCAGCTAAACGCGTCTTTAATGGACTTTATTCATTGGTGTGACGGAAATAAAATGACAACTTATAGAGGAGTTGTTTGCAATGTCGACCCAATCGCACAATAAGCGAAACATCGCTGTTTGAATTTGTTGTAGACAAATTTCAACGATCTCATATTTGCGACGATAACAATGCAAAAAAGGCAGTTCTTTGTTTGATGTGCTACGTGAACATAGGGCAATATTTGTGCTTCTTCGTCAGCATTTTTAAAGATTCGCTTGGCTGAGAAGCATAACGCACAAACATTTCATTATGTCTAATGAGTATCAACAAGCAAAATGCCCTCAAGTCCGTGGTGCACTCATGTCATTGCTAAAGTCTTTCTGTAATTATGCATATGCTCACAAACTTCAAATAGGATGTTAAACCCTTTGAGCAGAAACTATCAAACTTGCAAATTTCTTTTTGTCTGACCAATAAGCATTTCCAAGTGTTTTTATATATATATTTTTTTTTTACTTCGTGCCTTCCAATAAGTCACTGGGCCTTATTTACGCATCTGAGTTGATGATAGTTTCAGTGGGCTTTTCGAGTGGAATTAGAATTTAGTTTGGCTGATTGAGATGATAGATGAACTGTATATAAAAGCTCGTAATGAACCAAAAAATTAGGGCTAATAAATCAGGACCTAATTCAATAGAGCCACCGAGCAATTGGCTATCCAAATGCTTGGAGGTGTCTCCACACCTTTCCAATTACTTTCCTTTTTATTCTCACTAGCCTTATTAATTAATGTAGGATGAACATTTCATAATTTCTGTTCCCCATTAGACTATTCTGCCAGAACTCTCTGGGCCAAGGATGCATTCTGAATCATAGCCGAAGACCCAACAACAGGCACTTATGCAGCACTAGCAAAGGTGACCCTCTGTCAAGTCATTTTGTTTGACTTCAGTGGCACGGATGACTGTAAAAAATGTTGAAGGTCGTGACGTGTCACAGCTAAACGATGACATAAGCACTGGGCTGACAGAAGTTGAGAAGAGACTTTGCAAACAATTCGCCAGCGTAGAATTGGGGGGGGAAAAAAGGACGAAAGGTTGCTGTGATCCTGACCCCTGATATGACCGCTAACCTGTCACTCCTCGTTAGTAAGCGGAAAGAGTGTGGAGTAACAGAAAACAACAATTACCTGTTCGCTGTTCCTTGTAGTGATGGTCACTCACTACAGAGGGCAGTTTGGTAAATATGCAGATGCTTGTGGAGCCGAAGATCCTCAAAACCTCAGATCAACTTACCTTGGCAAACAGATCGCCACAATAAGCCAAGTCATGAACTTGAAAGATAATGAACTGGACCAGCTGGCCGATGACATTAGGGTGCATAGGGAGTACTGTCGACTGCCCCAGTCTACAATTCAGCTGGCTAAGATCTCAAAGCTGCTTATGGCTATGGAGAAGGGAAGTGTGAAGGATATTCAAGGAAAATCTCTGGACGAAATTGGTGGTACGTATCATTTACATGTTGTTAAATCTACTTTGGTGTATGTGTAATAAAATGTGTTAATTTTTACAATGTCATTTAATAGATGGCATAGACGACGATATGGATACAGGATCACAACTACTCCTTAATGTTTCCACATTGCAAGGTACTGTTAAATTGGGTTCCAAGGCTACTGAAATTGTTGCATGAAATGAAATGTCGAAGAAATGTTGGCTTCTGGGACTTTTGAATCACCTCACCTCTCCGAGACTGCAGCTCAAGGTATAATCTGAATGAAGGACCCAAAGTTTGCCCAACAAATATCATGTCATCATTAGAGTTTATTAAAATGTTTTAGTCGGGAATTTTCCAGTAGTATGATGGTTATAAAGTTGGCTAGTATTTTGATGTGTTCAGTAGTTTGCATGATCATTTTAAAACAACAGTGAAGACTTGGACTGTGTAAAATCTACATCATTTCCTAGTAAAATTATCACTCGGGTATAATATATAGAATTGGCTGTCTACAGTGCTACGTGTATCCCCTCCATGCCCATGGTAGGCAGACACGCTCTTTAAGCCCATACATTTATACTGTGCGATATTTTTTTTTTAGATGACCAGGGGAACGCTGCCTGTGTAACTTCCAGGTCACCTCATCTCCCCGACTCAGTCACTCAAGGTATTGTATTAATGCGATGCCGTGTCCATCACTAGGCACCACTTATGTGCAGTCAACACTTACATTGGTTGGCAGACAGGCTCTTTAAGCCCATACATTTATACTGTGCAATATTTTTTTTTTTTTTTTTAGATGACCAGGGGAACGCTGCCTGTGTAACTTCCGGATCACCTCACTAATGTGCAGTCAACACTTACGTGGTTTGTTTAGACGTATAAGGTATTAAAAGAAGCTGGATGTGTTGTTTTTTAATAAGGAGTGTTTTAGCAGAACTAAAGTCAATTTATTATCACACACATTGTCTACACAAGTTCCAGCTTGTTTGTCAATTTTGAACAGCAACATCCCTACCTACAAGTACATCTTGATGGCTCTTTTATCTTTTGTTTTTATCTTCTAATATTTTTTTAATTGTTCAGGTTTCCATGGTCTGAGGAGGAGATACGAGCTGTGATGAAACATATGAGGCCTTTAATTGAAAACGGTGTCACTGCCACCAGTGAGCAGTGTCTGAAGTGTCACAACAACCTATCTTGGAGAAAAGATCCATTCAGAACATTCGAGATTTTGTCCGCAACGGGGGCTTGGCGTTTAAAAGACATTCAAATGCTAAGCGCTAAATGCACTTTTGGATCGCCTTAGCCTTTACCTTTCTAGTCATGTTTCGCAAGTTGCTGTTCTATGTTCAGAAATGTTTTAGGTCACTCAAAGGTTAGTTCGCCATAAAAAGTATAACGATGTCATTTAATGACTCGCCCTCATGTCGTTCCAAGCACGTAAGTCCTCTGTTCATCTTCTGAACACAGTTGAAGATATTTTAGATTTAGTCCGAGAGTTTTCTGATCTTCCATTGAACACGTGTGTACGGTATACTGTCCTTGTCCAGAAAGGAAATAAAGACATCATCAAAGTAGTCCATGTGACATCAGTGGGGTAGTTAGAATGTTTTGGAGCATCAAAAATACATTTGCTCCAAAAATAACGAAATCTACGACTTCATTCAGCATTGTATTGTCTTCCCAGTGACCCTGCTGATGACGTGTTGATCTGGTGCACCCGAGCGTTGTTGACTGTCTGGGGGAGACGCACACTGTATTCAAGCTATTCTACATTGTTTGTATTTTAGTATTTTTTTACAATGGTGCGCCAGTGTGCATGTCGCAGATCCTAATCGCCAAAAGCGCTCGGGTGCACCAGATCAACACGTCATCACAGCAGGGTCACTGTGAAGTTGACAACAGACCGGGAAGACGACGCAATGCTGAATGAAGTCGTAGTTTTTTTTTGTTATTTTTGGACCAAAATGTATTTTCGATGCTTCAAAACATTGTAACTAACCCACTGATGTCACATGGACTCCTTTGATGATGTCTTTATTTCCTTTCTGGACAAGAACAGTATACCGTACACACATGTTCAATGGAGGAACAGAAAACTCTCAGACTAAATCTAAAATATCTTTTATCATGAACCTATCTACATACCTATAATATTGATACTCTAGCGCATCTAAAGTCAAGGTCAGCCGAGTCTAACACTGTACTCTAGCACGTCTACACATTGACGGCGACTATGTGTTAATCCTACGCTCTAGCGTAGAGGTTTACTTCCAACCTGCTTCAGCACACCTGCCTTTGTATTTTCAAGCAAACCTGAAGAGCTTGATGAGCTCATTCAATTTATTTTTAGAAGGCATCTCACGGAAGCTGTAGGGTTGACAGTTCGGTAATATATTCCATATTATTATAATGGTGTGCCTTAGTCACTTTGGTCTTATAATCCATGTGTCCTTTCAAAGCAGGTTATATTTTGTGTATGTGTATGGTGACTTGGCTTTATACACTTTGCGTCCTTTCAAAGCAGGTTATATTTGGTGTATGTGTATGGTCAAATCATTGACCCTGCACACCACAATGTCCTTATAGCCCGTGTTACAGAAAAGTCTTCACAAACCTGAATGGTGCCCAATTAGCCAAACCGTTGAAAAAAAACGAGCTCACCCTCGAGATGAATACAGCGACGCCACGGACCGAGTCCACCGCCGTTCTAGCCCGGCTCAAATCTGAATCGTACCGATTCAAGGTGTTTGTTGGAACCGGGATAGCCGAAATTCGAGGGCCGACGACTGAATGTTCCTGGCGACGTGTGGATTCCGGCACTAATCCAGCCGATGACCTGACCCGAGGCAAAACTCTTCTTCAGCTGTCGGTGCCCGACGGATGGAGCCGAGGACCATCATTCCTGCTCGAGTCCGAGTCAGTGTGGCCTGTCTGTCCTTCTGTTCAACCACCAGAAGTCAAAACAGAGCAGCGCAAAGGAATCTTCTGTGGACTCATGACGGAAGTAGATGTTCCTGACATTCCCGGTTCCCTGGAGGCCACGGTTCAAGGTCTAATTGATACAGGACCACCTTCAGCAGTGGACTACCCAACTGCAGAATGGCACATCCTGCAGAAGTCTCGAATGGATAGTTTTCCAGACGAGTACAAACTCCTAAGAGCTGGTTAAGGAGAAGCTTTTGGATGCCGAGAGGTACGAGAAGCTATATACGAAAACAACAACAACAACAACAACATTTGTGCAAAGACTGCCAAACGCGGAAGAACAAACCAGTCATTCCCCGAATGGCAGATCTACCTCCAGCTCGACTCAGACTGCTCAAACCCCCATTCTACAGCACGGGCATGGACCGTTTCGGGCCGTTCCAAATTAAGATCGGCAGACGATGTGAGAAAAGGTGGGGAATCGTCTTTAAGTGCCTCACGACACGAAGTGTTCATCGAGACCTTCTCACCGCTGTTGACGCTGATTTCTTTCTGATGGCTTTGAGGAGGTTTATAGCGAGTTATATTCAGACAACGGCACTGACTTTCACGGAGGACGGAAAGAGTTGCGGGAAGCCTTTGCGTCGCTCGCTCCATCACAGATCCAGCTGCATTTAGCTAAACAAAAGATTTCTTTCCACTTTAACCCACCTGGAGCCCCACACTTTGGTGGTGTGTGGGAAAGAGAAATGAGGTCAGTCAAGACTGCTCTTCGCATCACAGTCAGCTCCCAAGTCGTAACTGAGGAAGTTCTCCAAACAGTCCTCATTGAGGTGGAGGGAATGCTTAATAGCAAGCCCTTGGGTGACACTTCCAGCGATGTAGCTGACCTCGACCCTGTCGCAGCGAATTATTTGCCGACGGGGCGGCCAGATAGCTCACTGCCACTCGTAGTCTATCCTCTGGTCAAGTTTCACCCAGCATTACCTGCCCACGCTACAGACCCGCAACAAGTGGCACACAGACGCCGGTGACATTTCTATCGGAACAGTGGTAATGCGCTCATCGATCCGCAACTACCACGAGCATTGCGGTTGGTAGGCAAAGTTGCGAAGACCTTCCCAAGTTCGGATGGCCGTACCAGATCTGCTGAGATTCAAGTTAAGGATAAGACCTACATCCGGCCCGTTTCTCAAAAGGAACTTGTCTTAGCCCCTCATACTGATGAATTTATAGAGTTCAAATATGCTTAAGAAGGTTTCAGCCAATCAGAGAGTCGTGTTTATTGAATGACGTCGGTCAGTGCCTAGTCAGTAAGAGACGAACGAAATATGAATTGTGAAATGTTATCTAGGAACTGCAATAAAATAATGTTACCAGTGTTGTGAATTAATCAGAATAGAAATGTGAATTTGTTATCTTTAATAATAACAGAAACAGTTTGACGTCAATGGGGGTGTTCAGCTTTAAGAGAATTCTACCAATAATGCATCAGTGTATGTGAGGAAAAAAAGAGAAAGAGATTGTTTTCACGTGCGAGCGCTGTGTCTAATGATTCAAGTTCAGAAACTTCAGTAAACAGTTCAGTTTATTCAATTCAAGTCGTCAGTGGTCATTATCGCTGGTCAAGGAAGAAAATACACGACGTTCTTTGGTGCCGAAACCCGGGATAACTTGCAAGCAACATCCGAAATGGCGGAGCGACTTGAAAGACTACTCGGGAAACGGAGAGCTGTGCGCGGTTCCACGACGAGACTTTCGCAAGACATAGAAACGGAGGTTAGCAAGGAAGATCCAGTCGTTGACAGATTATGCGAACCGTTAGCCGTGTTATCTGCAAAAGAGGAAACGCTGCTGGAGTTAGATCCCGAAATAGAGGAGCACACAGATGCGGAGGATCTTGAAAATGAAGTCGTCGACGCTGAGGAGTACGGCCAGCGAGTCATCAGCGCGAAAGCCCGCGTGCGGCGCGTGATGCGGAGAGTTCGGGAAAACACTGACCGCAGGCCGCGTGATGCAGCACCAGCGCGGCGCGGACAAACAGTTAAGTTACCCGAGTTAATCATCAACAAGTTCAGCGGTGACATTAGCTTGTGGCAGGACTTTTGGAATCAGTTTGAAACGGCCATTCACAGAAATGACGCGCTGAGCAAAACAGAGAAGTTTAATTACTTAAAGACATATGTGGCCGGCGCTGCTTCAAAGGCTATAGCGGGACTGATGTTGACCGACAGCAATTACGATCACGCGATCGATCTGCTTCAGAACCGGTTCGGAAGAAAAGATCTGCTCATTGATGCGCACGTGACCAAGTCGTCGAATCTCTGCCCAGTGAAGAAATCCTACGACGAATGTGAAGTACAGATTCGTAGCTTCGAATCGCTGGGTGTTGCATCAGAAGCGTATGGCAGCTTGTTATGCCCTGTTCTGCTACGAATGATTCCGGAAGACATTGCACTTCAGTACAGTCGACAAAGAGGATCCAGTGATGAATGGAAAGTCTCAGAAGTTATGGAATTTCTGCAGAACGAGATTTTGAGCAGAGAAAGAACAACGCAACTGATTAAGTCAGGTCATTCCAAAGACAGCCAGCGCTATCACAAACCATTTAAAAGACCAGAGACATTCATTGAAATGAAGCAGAAAAAACATAACATGCCATCAGCTGCGGTGCTGCAAACCTCTAGTCAAAAAATACCAAACTGTCTTTTCCGTGATAGCGCAGCGCACAAAACAGAACTGTGTAGAGTAACTGAAATTGCTGCACGAAAAGCAAAATTGATGAAACTGGGACGATGCTTTGTTTGTCTTGGACAGAAGCATATAGCAAGATTCTGCAAAGCCAAAGTGTCCTGTACTGTGTGTGTGGTGGCAGGCATCATAGCACTGTGTGCGAGAAAGGAGAAACAACCGCTTCAGACGTCGACGATAAAGATGACGCAGTTTCTTCGTTTGCTTCCCATTCCGTTAAAATGCAGTCCGATAAGCAGAACACGGTGCTCCTTCAGACTGTAAGAGCGTGGGCAGAAGGACCCGGTGGACGTAAAAGCATTCGCTGCTCACTGGACGGTGGCAGCCAGAGAAGTTTCATCAGCGAGAACACGGTGAGAGCTTTAAAGTTACCTGTGACGAAGCAAGAAACGTTCACTCTTCATACCTTCGGATCCACGGCACCAGCAACATCCAGGCGCGACACAGTGAAGGTAACTCTGCAAAGCGTCTGGAACAAAGATCAGGAAGCGGAAGCGGAGGCTCTCGAAACTCCACAAGTGTGCACTGCTGTGACGAAGATTCCAGGTGAGCACATCCAAGCAGAAATGAAACGAAAAGGCTCGCATTGAATCACGGATGCACTGGTGGCCGTTGAGAGCATCTTTGGACGGTCAGTGCAGGGACCGGTCACAATGTCCGGTGTTTCCGACGCAGCGTGCACGCACATCCATATCGATGAAGACGCACTGGTTTCAGAACGCTCGAAGGCCTTCTGGGAGACTGAATCCCTTGGCATTACCATGCAGCAGTCCAACAGCCCCGAAGAAGAGGATGCTCTTCGCACGTTTGAACAAACTACTCGGTATAAGAACGGGCGATATGAAGTTGAGCTGCCACGGCGACCTGGCAAACCAGAGCTCCCGGATAACTACAGAATGGCAAAGAAAAGATTTGAAGGACTAAAAAAAGGAGGTTGCGGTCAGATGTGGAAATGCATCACAGATATAATGAAGTGGTGAACGATGACCTTCAGCAGGGCATTGCCGAAGATGTTGCGGAGAACGGATCATCTTCAAACGCTGTAAAGTATCGCATGCCTCGTCATGCTGTTCTTCGAGAGGACAAGGTAACCACAAAGCTCAGAGTAGTATTTGATGCTTCATCACATGAAGTTGGGGTTCCATCATTAAATGACTGTCTACTTACCAGAGGTGGGGGACTCGAGTCACATGACTTGACTCGAGTCTGACTCGAGTCACAATTTTCAGGACTTGTGACTTGCTTGATTAAAGTACAAAAATGACTTGACTTGACTTTGACTTGAGAACAAGTTACTTGAGACTTGACTTGACTTGAAGTGGAAGACTCGACAATGACTTGAACATATAATAAACAAACAGCAATACAGTTAATTAAAATATATATTATGACGTCAGCATCATATATCGGCATCTGTGCCTTTACGCTGCTCAATTCAAACCGCGCCAAACGGAAGTTCCGGGAGTCTCACGCATATTGATAGCGTCTCCCTGATGCCCGCAAATGAGTTAAAATCTCCCGGAATCTAGAGCGAGATACTGCGCGTATAACATACATAGCGTGCGGCGTGTGCACGGCAGAGATATGGGAAGCCAAACAAACCAAAAGTGGGACGAGACAGCGGGGCTTTACAGAGCTCATGCCGCGCAGACATGTCATCTGCACGGTTCAATGATCCGAGCCGCGCAGCCGATTCGTCAGCGCAGCGCGGACGTGTTTCCTAGCGACACTCAATAGTCAGCGCTGTACTGACCAATTTAAAGCAACGCAAACCATATGCTACATACTACATGCAAATAAATGTACAATAAAGAAACCCCTCCTTCCTTACAAAGAATTGTTCTCTACTGAAGTTTAGGAGTTAATTATGGAGAATTCCATAATTAAAACAATCATTTGTTAATATTTATATAAATTTAATATATAATATACATAATATTATTTAATATGTAATATTTATTAAATATAAAATATGTTAATATAACATTTATAACACAAGAAAAACTACTGAATTAAAAAAAAATTGCATTTTATATTTTTATACATTTCATACATTTTATATTTTACATTTATATAAGATATAAGATATTACATTTTAGATTTCATACATTTTAGACCGTTTCAATTAAATTGAATTAGACAGATTGGATTATACATCTTAGAATCGATACATCTTAGACTCTGAACGTTTTGTGTAAACAACACAATTTTATTTTATTTTCAGATATTAATGTAGCACAGATATGCATATGATTAATATAGCAAATGTAAGATACATAATATATGTATAAAAGTTCATCTTTTCTGTGCAAAAATAAATATGTATCGAAAAAATTTACCTCTATTTATTTTAGTAGTGTGACTTGACTTTACTTGAAACTTATCAGGACTTGACTTGACTTGCTTAGGGTGAACCCTTGACTTGACTTGACTTGCTTGATTTATCTGAACTGCGACTTGAGACTTGACTCGAGACTTGATGGTTAAGACTTGAGACTTGCTTGGACTTGACCATGTGTGACTTGTCCCCACCTCTGCTACTTACTGGTCCTAACCTGAATCCAGATCTGCTTGGCATACTGATCAAATTCAGACTGAATGAGATTGCTTTTACTGCAGACATTGAAAAGGCTTTCTTGCAGATTTCTCTCGCTGAGACGGATAGAGATGCAGTGAGAGAAGAAGAGAGAGAGAGTATTAAAAGAAGTGTTCTAAAGCTATCCGCTCGCATATAATCGACCCAATAGGGTTTCTGACTCCAGCATTTACTGTGCGAGTAAAATGTCTTTTCCAAGAGCTGCGGATACGAGGACTCGGCTGGGATGAGGAGCTGCCCTCGGGTCTCGCGCAAGAACGGCAAGGATGGTGTGCAGAGCTACCACAGATCCGTCACATACACATTCCTCGTTGGTATGGATCAAAATGCATGCATAGGCACGACGCACATCAACTCCACGTGTTCTGTGACGCAAGCGAGAAAGCTTACAGCACTGTTGCTTACCTGCTTCGAGTAGCTGACGATGGAACCGAAACGACATGCCTCGTTGCTTCAAAGTCCAGGGTAGCCCCACTAAAGAAGAAGATCTCACTGCCCCGTCTTGAGCCGATGGGAGCGGTAATCGGAGCGAGACTCGGAAGCAGTCTGTTAAAGCCTCTGAATGTGGAGCTTCATCGAGTTCGTATGTGGACGGATTCGACGATTGTGCTGCAGTGGATGGAAACAGTTTGTGGCAAGCAGAGTGTCAGAAATTCAGCTTTTAACCAATCCCGAAATGTGGTCTCACTGTAGGAGCAAGTTCAATCCCGCAGACCTTCCCACCAGAGGTCTGACTGTAGCTAACCTGAAGGAAAGTGAGATTTGGAAGTGAAGAAGAGACAAGTGACGAAATTGTGGTTAGTGAGTTAACACAAGATCAGCAGACTGTGGTGCAACTCGGTAGCGGTGAAAAAACGAGAAAAGGAACCCGTTGTGGACTTAATGAAGTGCAGTAAGCTAAAGCGAGTTCTGCGAGTTACTGCTTGGATTAAGCGGTTTGTGCGTAATGCCAGTTCAAGCTCCAAGGTGCGTGGTGAGTTGACTGCAGATGAAATGTCTGAAGCTGAAAAGTATTGGATAAAGTTGACACAAGAAAGAAGCTTCAGTCCTGAAATCAGTTCGCTGAAAGCTGGAAAGACACTGAACGCAGACTCAAAAATCAGAGATTTGATTTGCTCTGTGTTGGAGGCAGACTCCAACAGTCAGACTTCAGCTACAGAGAGAAACATCCATGGATTTTGCCCAACAAAGACCGATATTGTGAGTTGCTGGTCCAGTACAACCATGAATTCATCATGCATTCTGGTTTGAGAGACACACTAGTGCAAACAAGAAGCAGACACTGGATTTCGAGAGCCAGACAAATCGTTAAAGGTGTTTTGTCAAAATGTACTGCGTGTAAGAGATTCAAAGTCGAGCCCGCGCAGCAGGACACGGCTCCATCGCCAAGGGACAGAGTATCTGAGAAACCACCATTTTTGAAGTGACTGGCATAGACTTTGCAGGACCGCTGTGCGTGAAGGGCGATTGTGCATTACGCAAGGCCTACGTTGCTCTGTTTACATGTGCTGTCACGAGAGTGGTGCATTTAGAACTGGTTTCAAGTCAGTCGACAGAGAGTTTCTTGTTAGCACTCAAGCGATTCATTTCCAGAAGAGGGTTGTGTAAAGTCATCTATTCGGACGACGCCAAAACCCTTAAAAGAGCAAACCAAGACCTTAGTGAGCTGTGGAAAGCCATCAAAGATCCACAAATCCTGGAATACTTCTCAGGAAAAGGAATAACTTGGCGTTTCATTGTAGAACGAGCTGCCTGGTGGGGTGGATTTTGGGGAAAGACTTGTAAGGTCTGTGAAAATGAGCACGAGGAAGGTGCTAGGAAAGGCATCGCTCACATTTGAAGAAACGTCTACGCTTCTTGAAGAAGTAGAAGCCATACTGAATTCCAGACCTCTCACTTTTGTTCACAATGAGCTCGATGAGCCGCAGCCACTAACGCCAGCACATTTCTTGGTTGGTGAACGACTCACTTCACCAGCTCCTAGAGCCTTTCCAGTCCCAGCACCACGCCACCTTTCTACATCTAAGAATACAGATCCCTCATGCAGATACAGTTAGCCATGCGCAGAATGCTCCTCCAATGCAGCCTTACACAAATGCCATTGTTCCGGATGACGTGGGAGCTCGGATTTCCTCGGGCACGGTTGACGATCACAAGAGATGTGTGGAGCACAAGGCAGCCAAGAACAACAGTAAGAAGAACTTCTATTTTAACCACACACCTCCTTCAGCTCACTCCAGTCAGCCGCTCGTAGCACCAGCTAACTTTCCGCCGATCCAGACTAATGCCGCAAGACGGGAGATAGTTTATAGAGGTCCGCAGCCAACCATTCCAGATTTGACCCGTCGAGATCCTGGTGAATTGGCCCGTCTCAAACTTGCCTTGAATAACCTACCTATAACCTTGAATAACAGATGCTCGCCTCATCGCCGATTCCTTTTTTTTTAATTCATCCACTCCCTACTCCATGGATACCACGGCAGCCCTCACTGAACGGTTCGGTCGACCTCGTCAGCTTGCTGCACTGAGCCAAATTGCTGCCATTATGGATGCGTCAGATATTCAGTCCGGCGACACTGTAGGCTTTCAGATACAAACCTTGGTAGGATTCCTTAAGACATTAGGAACAGAAGGAGACGTCGAATCGCATCGTGGATCCCGCGTGGCTCGACTTTTGTCCGAGCTCCCTCCAGAACAAAGAGCGTCTTTCCGCCGGCACGCGAGTTATGAACCTGGCTCGGTGTACACGCTTCTTGATCTAGCCAAGTGGCTTAATTTGGAATCCTGGTGCCAGGATCCAGAGAGCTTTGGCGGATGCAAGCCTCGGAAAGACAGAGCCCGTTCCCGAGCGGATCAACGGAAGGAAACTAAAGCCAGGGTCAGACAGACTACCGTCCTTCGTGGCTCACGTGAATTATCTTCCTCAGTAGCACCAGTGTCAACCGAGAGTCAAGATAAAACCTTTGCCTTCTGTCCACACCGTGACCGTAAAGAACATTACCTTAGTCAATGTGCCACATTCCAGTCCTTAACCAAAGACCAAGTGATCGACCGGATTAAGACTAATAACGGATGCTGGAAGTGTGGACGCGACCGTAGAGCTGCGCGGTGTACTCTAAAGAAACTCTGCCGTCTGTGCAAGGGAAAGCACCTCCAGCTCGTTCACGGGGTCAACTTTAAGCCAACGAAAGAAGGGACACGTTTAGTCGGCTCGACTGGCAAAACGCTGTGCCTTGACCGCCCTCAAGGACTCGGCAGTGTCCTCCCGAAGCATAAGGGACAAAGCCTAGATGCTCGCGCTGTGCTTGATGACGGTCCTGAACGGACTACGCTGTTACCAGCAGCAGCCCGGAGACTGGGACTCACTGGCCAGGCGGAGGACTCGGCCTTAAGAGCTGTGAGGCAAGACATTACTTAAGCTTTGCGGTACTTCGGTGTCCTTTCAAATTTCAACTCCATCCCAACCTGGCAGGAGTTATAATAAAACAACGGGAGCCTTCACAGCAGAACCACTTAGCTTAGCTGAACATTCCTACCCCGTTGCGGACCTTCAACAAAGATACCGGCATTTGAAAGGCTTACGGTTACAGCCTATTCACAAAGCCTGTCCCCTGTTACCGATCGGAGCAGATCACCCTCACCTCGTCACTCCGATCGAACCGGTCCGTCTCGGTCCGCCTGGAGGTCCGGCAGCTGTCGGGACGAGACTGGGTCGGTCTTTACAAGGCCCAGCGAGAGTGTGTGGAGATAATGTTGAATCCCAGCAGGGTCCGCACATTGCCACTAATCCCTCAGTGACAGAGTCGTTCCGGAATGTCGAGAGACTCCGGCAAGCAGACGTGATTCCCAACAGAAACGAGAAATCTGTCACTCGGTCTAAGCAGGACCAAGCAGCCCTCGACTTGCTTCAGTCACAGACTGTGTCAGAGTAATGATCGATGGCGTAAGTCGCTACGCCGCGAGACCTCGGGCTATGTTGTCAAACTCCCACCTGAAGCAGTTGATTCACAAAGTGAGTCGTGGTTCATCCCTCACCACCTCGTGCAGCACAACGGTAAGAACCGTGTGGTTTTTGACTGTTCATTTGACTCTGGAGGCCATAACCTGAATAACCATCCGCTGCCAGGACCAGCCTCGGGTCCGTCGTTGCTTGGTGTATTCCTGCGCTTCCGTGAGCGTCCAGTGGCGATAAGCGGGGATGCGAAAGGGATGTTCCACCAAGTTCGTCTCCTCCCTGAAGATGGGCGTCTCCCCTGTTTCTCACGGACGGATCTAAACCACCAGACATTTACGAACGGCAAGTGCTACCTTTTGGCACTACTCGGAGTCCGCGTTGTGCCGTTCATGCCGTCCGGCGACGTGTTGCGGATCATTGTGCTCCTGATGACGATATCAGAACTACGGTAGAAGGGAATTTCTACGTGGACGGTCGCTCGAAGAGCCTACCGTCAGCTCAAGAGGCAAGGCCGCTTGTGGGCAGACTCTGCGCCCTCTTTGCCAGTGGTGGGTTCGAACTTCGCCAGTGGGCAAGTAACGATCCCAGTTGCGGTGGACCACCTTCCAGCAGACGCGAGATCCAGTAGTACCGAATTGTGGCTGAATCTCAGGATCGTTCCGATGCTCGAGAATCCGCACTGGGTTTGAGGTGGCACCACAAATCAGACCTTCTTGGGTATGAAAGCCGTCCCGCTGAGCCCGGACCGTGTGCTCTCGGACATGTTTACGAGGTACTTGCAACCCAGTACGACCCCTTGGGCTTCACGCTCCCCTTCGCCGCCCGAGCCAAGATTTTAGTTCAGAGGTTATGGGACGAGCAACGAGACTGGGACGACCCAAACCTACCTGACGACCTTTTGAGACCTTTTCAGTGCCTAGTCAGTAAGAGACGAACGAAATGTGAATTGTGAAATGTTATCTAGGAACTGCGATAACTTCAATAATGTTACCAGTGTTGTGAATTAATCAGAATAGAAATGTGAATTTGTTATCTTTAATAATAACAGAAACAGTTTGACGTCAATGGGGGTGTTCAGCTTTAAGAGAATTCTACCAATAATGCATCAGTGTATGTGAGGAAAAAAAGAGAAAGAGATTGTTTTCACGTGCGAGCGCTGTGTCTAATGATTCAAGTTCAGAAACTTCAGTAAACAGTTCAGTTTATTCAATTCAAGTCGTCAGTGGTCATTATCGCTGGTCAAGGAAGAAAATACACGACGTTCTTTGGTGCCGAAACCCGGGATAACTTGCAAGCAACATCCGAAATGGCGGAGCGACTTGAAAGACTACTCGGGAAACGGAGAGCTGTGCGCGGTTCCACGACGAGACTTTCGCAAGACATAGAAACGGAGGTTAGCAAGGAAGATCCAGTCGTTGACAGATTATGCGAACCGTTAGCCGTGTTATCTGCAAAAGAGGAAACGCTGCTGGAGTTAGATCCCGAAATAGAGGAGCACACAGATGCGGAGGATCTTGAAAATGAAGTCGTCGACGCTCAGGAGTACGGCCAGCGAGTCATCAGCGCGAAAGCCCGCGTGCGGCGCGTGATGCGGAGAGTTCGGGAAAACACTGACCGCAGGCCGCGTGAAGCCGTTACCAGCTCGGCGCGGACAAACAGTTAAGTTACCCGAGTTAATCATCAACAAGTTCAGCGGTGACATTAGCTTGTGGCAGGACTTTTGGAATCAGTTTGAAACGGCCATTCACAGAAATGACGCGCCGAGCAAAACAGAGAAGTTTAATTACTTAAAGGCATATGTGGCCGGCGCTGCTTCAAAGGCTATAGCGGGACTGATGTTGACCGACAGCAATTACGATCACGCGATCGATCTGCTTCAGAACCGGTTCGGAAGAAAAGATCTGCTCATTGATGCGCACGTGACCAAGTCGTCGAATCTCTGCCCAGTGAAGAAATCCTACGACGAATGTGAAGTACAGATTCGTAGCTTCGAATCGCTGGGTGTTGCATCAGAAGCATATGGCAGCTTGTTATGCCCTGTTCTGCTACGAATGATTCCGGAAGACATTGCACTTCAGCACAGTCGACAAAGAGGATCCAGTGATGAATGGAAAGTCTCAGAAGTTATGGAGTTTCTGCAGAACGAGATTTTGAGCAGAGAAAGAACAACCCAACTGATTAAGTCAGGTCATTCCAAAGACAGCCAGCGCTATCACAAACCATTTAAAAGACCAGAGACATTCATTGAAATGAAGCAGAAAAAACATAACGTGCCATCAGCTGCGGTGCTGCAAACCTCTAGTCAAAAAATACCAAACTGTCTTTTCCGTGATAGCGCAGCGCACAAAACAGAACTGTGTAGAGTAACTGAAATTGCTGCACGAAAAGCAAAATTGATGAAACTGGGACGATGCTTTGTTTGTCTTGGACAGAAGCATATAGCAAGATTCTGCAAAGCCAAAGTGTCCCGTACTCTGTGTGTGGTGGCAGGCATCATAGCACTGTGTGCGAGAAAGGAGAAACAACCGGTTCAGACGTCGACGATAAAGATGACGTAGTTTCTTCGTTTGCTTCCCATTCCGTTAAAATGCAGTCCGTTAAGCAGAACACGGTGCTCCTTCAGACCGTAAGAGCGTGGGCAGAAGGACCCGGTGGACGTAAAAGCATTCGCTGCTCACTGGACGGTGGCAGCCAGAGAAGTTTCATCAGCGAGAACACGGTGAGAGCTTTAAAGTTACCTGTGACGAAGCAAGAAACGTTCACTCTTCATACCTTCGGATCCACGGCACCAGCAACATCCAGGCGCGACACAGTGAAGGTAACTCTGCAAAGCATCTGGAACAAAGATCAGGAAGTGGAAGCGGAGGCTCTCGAAACTCCACAAGTGTGCACTGCCGTGACGAAGATTCCAGGTGAGCACATCCAAGCAGAAATGAAACGAAAAGGCTCGCATTGAATCACGGATGCACTGGTGGCCGTTGAGAGCATTTTCGGACGGTCAGTGCAGGGACCAGTCACAATGTCCGGTGTTTCCGACGCAGCGTGCACGCACATCCATATCGATGAAGACGCACTGGTTTCAGAACGCTCGAAGGCCTTCTGGGGGACCGAATCCCTTGGCATTACCATGCAGCAGTCCAACGGCCCCGAAGAAGAGGATGCTCTTCGCACGTTTGAAAAAACTACTCGGTATAAGAACGGGCGATATGAAGTTGAGCTGCCACGGCGACCTGGCAAACCAGAGCTCCCGGATAACTACAGAATGGCAAAGAAAAGATTTGAAGGACTAAAAAAAGGAGGTTGCGGTCAGATGTGGTAATGCATCACAGATATAATGAAGTCAAGTCAAGTCAAGTCACATTTATTTATATAGCGCTTTTCACAATACAGATTGTATCAAAGCAGCTTCACAGTGATAACATGTAAGTAGCACAACACAGATCAACAACATTGCTAAACACTAAATAAATAACCCCAACTGAGCAAGCTCAAAGCAAGCCAAAAGCAAGGCGACAGTGGCAAGGAACCAAACTCCATCAGATTGGATGGAGAAAAAACCTTGGGAGAACCCAGGCTCAGTCGGGGGCCAGTTCTCCTCTGGCTTACATTCATATTGTTTAAATATAAATATTAAATATAAATATTGTTTATGAATCAAACGGCGCCATAACATATCGCAGGCGTTGAGTCGTCTCATCACAGGCGTTGAGTCGTCTCATCACAGGCGTTGGGGCATCCGAAATCCCCGTGAGAGGCTGGACACAAAACTGGACCTGACGAACGCCATTTTTCTCGGACAAGCGTCCCGAGATAACAGCAGAAAGGCAGATGGGAAATAATTAGCATAGCTGATGTTCATAATAATTTCCGTTATAACTCACAAACTCTCCGTAACCGAACTCTCCGCAACCCAACCATACGCGCCGACCCGTTTGTCTAAGAGGCTGTCGAGCCCCACTGGTGCGTTAAGCAGTTTCAGTGGCAAACGGTTCCGTATGGCATAACAGAGGAGTAGAAGGTAAGCATTATGTGAATGCTTGACTAAAGAGATGCGTCTTTAATCTAGTTTTAAACTGTGTCAGCGAGTCAGAGGCTCGGACCGTATCGGGAAGGCCATTCCAGAGTTTTTGGAGCTAAATGCGAGAACGCCCTCCCTCCTTTACTGGACTTCGATATCCTAGGAATGACCAGAAGCCTTGAATTTAGTGATCTTAAGGAACGCGGTGGATTGTAGGGCGAAAGAAGGTCCGTTAAGTACATAGGTGCTAAACCATTTAGGGCTTTATAGGTCAGTAGTAGTATTTTGTAGTTGATGCGGAACTTAATAGGTAACCAGTGTAGAGATGATAAAATCGGTGTTATATGATCATATTTTCTTGACCTAGTAAGAACTCTAGCAGCTGCATTTTGTACTAACTGTAGCTTGTTTATTGAGGATGCAGGACAACCGGCTAATAAAGCATTACAGTAATCTAGTCTCGAGGTCATGAATGCGTGAACTAATTTTTCTGCATCAGAAATAGATAGCATGTTACGTAGCTTAGCAATGTTTCTAAGGTGGAAAAAGGCTGTTCTTGTAACATATGAAATATGATTTTCGAACGACAAGTTGCGGTCTAGTATAACACCCAGGTCTTTTACTGTAGTGGATAAAGTAACAGGACATCCGTCTATATTAAAGTTGTATTGTGAGAGGTTTTGTGAGTAGTTTTTTGGACCAATAAGTAATACCTCCGTTTTATCTGAATTTAATAGCAGGAAATTACGCGTCATCCAGCATTTTATATCTTTGAGACACTCTGTCATTTTAGATGAGTTAGTGTTTTCATCTGGTCGTGATGAAATATATAATTGAGTGTCGTCAGCGTAACAGTGGAAATTAATTCCATGTTTTCTTATAATATTACCAAGTGGCAGCATATATATTGAGAATAGCAGAGGGCCTAAAACTGATCCTTGCGGTACTCCATAGTCTACTGACGTTATCTTTGATTTTTTTCCATTTAAACAGACAAAATGAGAACGGTCCGATAAGTACGATCTAAACCAGCTTAATGCCTGTCCCTGGACACCGGTGAAGTTTTGTAGTCGATCCAAGAGTATTATATGATCTATAGTGTCGAACGCAGCGCTAAGATCAAGTAGGACTAGTATTGAGATACAGCCTTGGTCAGAAGCTAAAAGTAAATCATTTGTAATTTTAACTAGCGCAGTTTCTGTACTATGATGCGGTCTGAATCCTGACTGGAATTTTTCATAGATATCATTTTCTTGCAAAAAAGAGCACAATTGAGCGGACACTACTTTTTCAAGTATTTTGGACATAAATGGAAGATTTGAAATGGGTCTGTAATTTGCCAAGTTATTTGGATCTAATTGCGGTTTCTTAATGAGCGGGTTTTATTACAGCCAGCTTGTATATTTTTGGGACATGACCTAAAGATAAAGACGAGTTAATAATATTGAGGAGAGGCTCTTCCACTACAGGTAATAGTTCTTTCAGTAGTTTAGTGGGTATTGGATCTAATAAACAAGTTGTTGGTTTAGATGCAATGATAAGTTTATTTAGCTCCTCCTGTCCTATCGTTGTAAAGCGGTTTAGTTGTTCTAGAGGGTCCATAATTGAAGCTGAATCATAAGACACCATAGCGGATTGTACATTTATAATTTTGTTTCGGATGCTTTCTATTTTCGCATTGAAGTAATTCATAAAATCATTACTACTAAACTGTAAAGGTATATTTTGCTCTGGTGATGTCTGTTTATTTGTTAGCCTAGCCACGGTGTTAAATAAAAACCTTGGATTATTTTGGTTATTTTCGATTAGTTTGCGGAGATGCTCAGCCCTGGCTGTTTTTAGTGTCTTTTATAACGTGACATACTGTCTTTCCACGCGATTCTAAAGACCTCTAAATTAGTTTGTTTCCATTTACGCTCTAAGTTGCGAGTTTCTCTCTTGATAGCATGCGTAGCACTGTTGTACCACGGTGCTTTAATTTTCTCTCGAACCTTTTTTAATTTAATTGGCGCAACAATATCTAATGTACTAGTAAGAATGGTGCTTAAACTGCTAGTCATTTCCTCTAATTCATCTGTTTGTTTGGGTTCACTTAGCAGCTTAGATAGATCAGGTAAGCTATTTGAAAATCCATCTATAGTGGTTGGAAGGATTGTTCTGCCTGGTCTATAACGTGGCGCAACATGACATATTTCAGCAGTACGTATTATGCAAGTCACCATGTAATGATCAGTGACATCATCAAGTGGTGAACGATGACCTTCAGCAGGGCATCGCCGAAGATGTTGCGGAGAACGGATCATCTTCAAACGCTGTAAAGTATCGCATGCCTCGTCATGCTGTTCTTCGAGAGGACAAGGTAACCACAAAGCTCAGAGTAGTATTTGATGCTTCATCACATGAAGTTGGGGTTCCATCATTAAATGACTGTCTACTTACTGGTCCTAACCTGAATCCAGATCTGCTTGGCATACTGATCAAATTCAGACTGAATGAGATTACTTTTACTGCAGACATTGAAAAGGCTTTCTTGCAGATTTCTCTCGCTGAGACGGATAGAGATGCAGTGAGAGAAGAAGAGAGAGAGAGTACTAAAAGGAGTGTTCTAAAGCTATCCGCTCGCATATAATCGACCCAATAGGGTTTCTGACTCCGTTTACTGTGCGAGTAAAATGTCTTTTCCAAGAGCTGCGGATACGAGGACTCGGCTGGGATGAGGAGCTGCCCTCGGGTCTCGCGCAAGAACGGCAAGGATGGTGTGCAGAGCTACCACAGATCCGTCACATACACATTCCTCGTTGGTATGGATCAAAATGCATGCATAGACACGACGCACATCAACTCCATGTGTTCTGTGACGCAAGCGAGAAAGCTTACAGCGCTGTTGCTTACCTGCTTCGAGTAGCTGACGATGGAACCAAAACGACACGCCTCGTTGCTTCAAAGTCCAGGGTAGCCCCACTAAAGAAGAAGATCTCACTGCCCCGTCTTGAGCCGATGGGAGCGGTAATCGGAGTGAGACTCGGAAGCAGTCTGTTAAAGCCTCTGAATGTGGAGCTTCATCAAGTTCGTATGTGGACGGATTCGACGATTGTGCTGCAGTGGACGGAAACAGTTTGTGGCAAGAAAGAGTGTCAGAAATTCAGCTTTTAACCAATCCTGAAATGTGGTCTCACTGTAGGAGCAAGTTCAATCCCGCAGACCTTCCCACCAGAGGTCTGACTGTAGCTAACCTGAAGGAAAGTGAGATTCGGAAGTGAAGAAGAGACAAGTGACGAAATTGTGGTTAGTGAGTTAACACAAGATCAGCAGATTGCGGTGCGACTCGGCAGCGGTGAAAAAACGAGAAAAGGAACCTGTTGCGGACTTAATGAAGTACAGTAAGCTAAAGCGAGTTCTGCGAGTTACTGCTTGGATTAAGCGGTTTGTGCATAATGCCAGTTCAAGCTCCAAGGTGCGTGGTGAGTTGACTGCAGATGAAATGTCTAAAGCTGAAAAGTATTGGATAAAGTTGACACAAGAAAGAAGCTTCAGTCCCGAAATCAGTTCGCTGAAAGCTGGAAAGACACCGAACGCAGACTCAAAAATCAGAGATTTGATTTGCTCTGTGTTGGAGGCAGACTCCAACGGTCAGACTTCAGCTACAGAGAGAAACATCCATGGATTTTGCCCAACAAAGACCGATATTGTGAGTTGCTGGTCCAGTACAACCATGAATTGATCATGCATTCTGGTTTGAGAGACACACTAGTGCAAACAAGAAGTAGATACTGGATTTTGAGAGCCAGACAAATCGTTAAAGGTGTTTTGTCAAAACGTACCGCGTGTAAGAGATTCAAAGTCGAGCCCGCGCAGCAGGACACGGCTCCATTGCCAAGGGACAGAGTATCTGAGAAACCACCATTTTTGAAGTGACTGGCATAGACTTTGCAGGACCGCTGTGCGTGAAGGGCGATTGTGCATTACGCAAGGCCTACGTTGCTCTGTTTACATGTGCTGTCACGAGAGCGGTGCATTCAGAACTGGTTTCAAGTCAGTCGACATAGAGTTTCTTGTTAGCACTCAAGCGATTCATTTCCAGAAGAGGGTTGTGTAAAGTCATCTATTCGGACGACGCCAAAACCCTTAAAAGAGCGAACCAAGACCTTAGTGAGCTGTGGAAAGCCATCAAAGATCCACAAATCCTGGAATACTTCTCAGGAAAAGGAACAACTTGGCGTTTCATTGTAGAACGAGCTGCCTGGCGGGGTGGATTTTGGGGAAAGACTTGTAAGGTCTGTAAAAATGAGCACGAGGAAGGTGCTAGGAAAGGCATCGCTCACATTTGAAGAAACGTCTACGCTTCTTGCAGAAGTAGAAGCCGTACTGAATTCCAGACCTCTCACTTTTGTTCACAATGAGCTCGATGAGCCGCAGCCACTAACGCCAGCACATTTCTTGGTTGGTGAACGACTCACTTCACCAGCTCCTGGAGCCTTTCCAGTCCCAGCACCACGCCACCTTTCTACATCTAAGAATACAGATCCCTCATGCAGATGCAGTTAGCCATGCGCAGAATGCTCCTCCAATGCAGCCTTACACAAATGCCATTGTTCCGGATAACGCGGGAGCTCGGATTTCCTCGGGCACGGTTGACAATCGTCAAGAGATGTGTGGAGCACAAGGCAGCCAAGAACAACAGTAAGAAGAACTTCTATTTTAACCACACACCTCCTTCAGCTCACTCCAGTCAGCCGCTCGTAGCACCAGCTAACTTTCCGCCGATCCAGACTAATGAATAACCTACTACCTGATGAAGCTACGGAGCTATTCAAGTACCAAATTCTGGTAGATCGCCTAAAGTGAACAGATGCTCGCCTCATCGCCGATTCCTTTTTTTTAAATTCATCCACTCCCTACTCCGATACCACGGGCACCTCACTGAACGGTTCGGTCGACCTCGTCAGCTTGCCGCCCTGAGCCAAATTGCTGCCATATATGGAATGCGTCAGATATTCAGTCCGGCGACACTGTAGGCTTTCAGATACAAGCCTTGTAGGATTCCTTAAGACATTAGGAACAGAAGGAGACGTCGAATCGCATCGCGGATCCCGCGCGGCTCGACTTTTGTCCGAGCTCCCTCCAGAACAGAGAGCGTCTTTCCGCCGGCACGCGACTTATGAACCTGGCTCAGTGTACACGCTTCTTGATCTAGCTAAGTGGCTTAATTTGGAATCCTGGTGCCAGGATCCAGAGAGCTTTGGCGGATGCAAGCCTCGGAAAGACAGAGCCCGTTCCCGAGCGGATCAACGGAAGGAAACTAAAGCCAGGGTCAGACAGACTACCGTCCTTCGTGGCTCACGTGAATTATCTTCCTCAGTAGCACCAGCGTCAACCAAGAGTCAAGATAAAACCTTTGCCTTCTGTCCACACTGTGACCGTAAAGAACATCACCTTAGTCAATGTGCCGCATTCCAGTCCTTAACCAAAGACCAAGTGATCGACCGGATTAAGACGGATGCTGGAAGTGTGGACGCGACCGTAGAGCTGCACAGTGTACTCTAAAGAAACTCTGCCGTCTGCGCAAGGGAAAGCACCTCCAGATCGTTCACGGGGTCAACTTTAAGCCAACGAAAGAAGGGACACGTTTAGTCGGCTCGACTGGCAAAACGCTGTGCCTTGACCGCCCTCAAGGTCTCGGCAGTGTCCTCCTGAAGCATAAGGGACAAAGCCTAGATGCTCGCGCTGTGCTTGATGACGGTCCTGAACGGACTACGCTGTTACCGGCAGCAGCCCGGAGACTGGGACTCACTGGCCAGGCGGAGGACTCGGCCTTGAGAACTGTGAGGCGAGACATTACTTAAGCTTTGCGGTACTTCGGTGTCCTTTCAAATTTCAACTCCATCCCAACCTGGCAGGAGTTATAATAAAACAACGGGAGCCTTCACAGCAGAACCACTTAGCTTAGCTGAACATTCCTACCCCGTTGCAGACCTTCAACAAAGATACCGGCATTTGAAAGCCTATTCACAAAGCCTGTCCCCTGTTACCGATTGGAGCAGATCATCCTCACCTCGTCACTCCGATCGAACCGTCCGTCTCGGTCCGCCCGGAGGTCCGGCAGCTGTCGGGACAAGACTGGGTCGGTCTTTACAAGGCCCAGCGAGAGTATGTGGAGATAATGTTGAATCCCAGCAGGGTCCGCACATGCCACTAATCCCTCAGTGATAGAGTCGTTCCGGAATGTCGAGAGACTCCGGCAAGCAGACGTGATTCCCAACAGAAACGAGAAATCTGTCACTCGGTCTAAGCAGGACCAAGCAGCCCTCGACTTGCTTCAGTCACAGACTGTGTCGGAGTAATGATCGATGGCGTAAGTCGCTGCGCCGCGAGACCTCGGGCTATGTTGTCAAACTCCCACCTGAAGCAGTTGATTCACGAAGTGAGTCGTGGTTCATCCCTCACCACCTCGTGCAGCACAACGGCAAGAACCGTGTGGTTTTTGACTGTTCATTTGACTTTGGAGGCCATAACCTGAATAACCATCCGCTGCCAGGACCAGCCTCGGGTCCGTCGTTGCTTGGTGTATTCCTGCGCTTCCGTGAGCGTCCAGTGGCAATAAGCGGGGATATGAAAGGGATGTTCCACCAAGTTCGTCTCCTCCCTGAAGATGGGCGTCTCCCCTGTTTCTCACGGCGAGACACGGACGGATCTAAACCACCAGACATTTACGAACGGCAAGCGCTACCTTTTGGCACTACTCGGAGTCCGCGTTGTGCCGTTCATGCCGTCCGGCGACGTGTTGCGGATCATTGCGCTCCTGATGACGACATCAGAACTACGGTAGAAGGGAACTTCTACGTGGACGGTCGCTCGAAGAGCCTACCGTCAGCTCAAGAGGCAAGGCCGCTTGTGGGCAGACTCCGCGCCGTCTTTGCCAGTGGTGGGTTCGAACTTCGCCAGTGGGCAAGTAACGATCCCAGTTGCGGTGGACCACCTTCCGGCAGACGCGAGATCCAGTAGTACCGAATTGTGGCTGAATCTCGAGATCGTTCCGATGCTCGAGAATCCGCACTGGGTTTGAGGTGGCACCGCAAATCAGACCTTCTCGGGTACGAAAGCCGTCCCGCTGAGCCCGGACCGTGTGCTCTCGGACGTGTTTACGAGGTACTTGCAACCCAGTACGACCCCTTAGGCTTCACGCTCCCCTTCGCCGCCCGAGCCGTGATTTTAGTTCAGAGGTTATGGGACGAGCAACGAGACTGGGACGACCCAAACCTACCTGACGACCTTTTGAGATCCCGGAGAGAATGGGAGGCGGAACTTCCTACGGTGGCAAGTATTTCACTACCCACGCCGTGTCACATCTTCGGACATTAATCGTTCCCACGACACCAGACAGATTCGCATCTTTCGCGACGCTTCCGAGCAAGCTTACGGATCTGTCGCCTGCCTACGTACTAATGATGACGGTGGTCGTATTCAATCAGCCTTTGTACTAGCGAGGTCCAAGGTCGCCCCAAAACGACGTCTGACGATTCCTCGACCAGAGCTTCGTGCTGCCCTGAATGGTGCCCAATTAGCCAAACCGTTGAAAAGCGAGCTCACCCTCGAGATGAATACAGTGACGCCATGGACCGATTCCACCGCCGTTCTAGCCCGGCTCAAATCTGAATCGTACCGATTCAAGGTGTTTGTTGGAACCGGGATAGCCGAAATTCGAGGGCCGACAACTGAATGTTCCTGGCGACGTGTGGATTCCGGCACTAATCCAGCTGATGACCTGACCCGAGGTAAAACTCTTCTTCAGCTGTCAGTGCCCGACAGATGGAGCCAAGGACCATCATTCCTGCTTGAGTCTGAGTCAGTATGGCCTGTCTGTCCTTCTATTCAACCACCAGAAATCAAAACAGAGCAGCGCAAAGGAATCTTCTGTGGACTCATGACGGAAGTAGATGTTCCTGACATTCCCGATTCCTTGGAGGCCACGGTTCAAGGTCTCATTGATACAGGACCACCTTCAGCAGTGGACTACCAAACTGCAGAATGGCATATCCTGCAGAAATCTCAAATGGATAGTTTTCCAGATGAATACAAACTCCTAAGAGCTGGTAAATCAGTACCTTCGACTAGTCGACTACTTGCTCTCGCCCCAGAATTTGACGACTCCTGTCAGCTTATAAGAGTCGGTGGTCGTTTACGCCGAGCTGAAGGATTAGAGCTGTCGGTTATACATCCTGTAGTTCTTGACCCACATCACTGGGTCACCAAGTTACTGATCCGAGACTATGATCGTAAACTCTGCCATTCAGGACCTGAAAGAGTCTTCGGAGAGATAAGGAGAAGCTTTTGGATACCGAGAGGACGAGAAGCTATACGAAAACAACAACAACATTTGTGCAAAGACTGCCAAACATGGAAGAACAAACCAGTTATTCCCCGAATGGCAGATGTACCTCCAGCTCGACTCAGACTGCTCAAACCCCCATTCTACAGTACGGGCATGGACTGTTTCGGGCCGTTCCAAATTAAGATTGGAAGACGATGTGAGAAAAGGTGGGGAATCGTCTTTAAGTGCCTCACGACACGAAGTGTTCATCTAGACCTTCTTACAGCTATTGATACTGATTCCTTTCTCGCCGTGGAACACCTCGCGAGTTATATTCAGACAACGGCACTAACTTTCACGGAGGACAGAAAGAGTTGCAAGAAGCCTTTGCATCGCTCGCTCCATCACAGATCCAGCTGCATTTAGCTAAACAAAAGATTTCTTTCCACTTTAACCCACCTGGAGCCCCACACTTTGGTGGTGTGTGGGAAAGAGAAATGAGGTCAGTCAAGACTGCTCTTCGCATCACAGTCAGCTCCCAAGTCGTAACTGAGGAAGTTCTCCAAACAGTCCTCATTGAGGTGGAGGGAATGCTTAATAGCAAGCCCTTGGGTTACACTTCCAGCAATGTAGCTGACCTTGACCCTGTTACACCAAATTATTTGCCGATGGGGCGGCCAGATAGCTCACTGCCACTCGTAGTCTATCGTGCTACAGAGCTCATGGGTCGAAGAAGGTGGAAGCGGAGTCAAGTTCTGGCCGATCAGTTCTGGTCAAGTTTCACCCAGCATTCAGATGAGCCACATGCACCAGATGAGCATGTGCTCATCGATCCACAACTACCACGAGCATTGTGGTTGGTAGGCAAAGTTGCGAAGAACTTCCCAAGTTCGGATGGCCGTACCAGATCTGCTGAGATTCAAGTTAAGGATAAGACCTACATCCGGCCCGTTTCTCAAAAGGAACTTGTCTTAGCCCCTCATACTGATTAATTTATAGAGTTCAAATATGCTTAATATGCAAATATGCCTTCTGGGAGACCGAATCCCTTGGCATTACCATGCAGCAGTCCAACAGCCCTGAAGAAGAGGATGCTCTTCGCATGTTTGAAAAAACTACTCAGTATAAGAACGGGCGATATGAAGTTGAGCTGCCACGGCGACCTGGCAAACCAGAGCTCCTGGATAACTACAGAATGGCAAAGAAAAGATTTGAAGGACTGAAAAGGAGGTTGCGGTCAGATGTGGTAATGCATCACAGATATAATGAAGTGGTGAACGATGACCTTCAGCAGGGCATTGCCGAAGATGTTGTGGAGAACGGATCATCTTCAAACGCTGTAAAGTATCGCATGCCTCATCATGCTGTTCTTCGAGAGGACAAGGTAACCACAAAGCTCAGAGTAGTATTTGATGCTTCATCACATGAAGTTGGGGTTCCATCATTAAATGACTGTCTACTTACTGGTCCTAACCTGAATCCAGATCTGCTTGGCATACTGATCAAATTCAGACTGAATGAGATTGCTTTTACTGCAGACATTGAAAAGGCTTTCTTGCAGATTTCTCTCGCTGAGACGGATAGAGATGCAGTGAGAGAAGAAGAGAGAGAATACTAAAAGAAGTGTTCTAAAGCTATCCGCTCGCATATAATCGACCCAATAGGGTTTCTGACTCCATTTACTGTGCGAGTAAAATGTCTTTTCCAAGAGCTGCGGATACGAGGACTCGGCTGGGATGAGGAGCTGCCCTCGGATCTCGCGCAAGAACGGCAAGGATGGTGTGCAGAGCTACCACAGATCCGTCACATACACATTCCTCGTTGGTATGGATCAAAATGCATGCATAGACACGACGCACATCAACTCCATGTGTTCTGTGACGCAAGCGAGAAAGCTTACAGCACTGTTGCTTACCTGCTTCGAGTAGCTGACGATGGAACAAAAACGACATGCCTCGTTGCTTCAAAGTCCAGGGTAGCCCCACTGAAGAAGATCTCACTGCCCCGTCTTGAGCCGACGGGAGCGGTAATCGGAGCGAGACTCGGAAGCAGTCTGTTAAAGCCTCTGAATGTGGAGCTTCATCAAGTTCGTATGTGGACGGATTCAGTGGATGGAAACAGTTTGTGGCAAGCAGAGTGTCAGAAATTCAGCTTTTAACCAATCCTGAAATGTGGTCTCACTGTAGGAGCAAGTTCAATCCCGCAGACCTTCCCACCAGAGGTCTGACTGTAGCTAACCTGAAGGAAAGTGAGATTTGGAAGTGAAGAAGAGACAAGTGACGAAATTGTGGTTAGTGAGTTAACACAAGATCAGCAGATTGTGGTGCGACTCGGCAGCGGTGAAAAAACGAGAAAAGGAACCTGTTGTGGACTTAATGAAGTACAGTAAGCTAAAGCGAGTTCTGCGAGTTACTGCTTGGATTAAGCGGTTTGTGCATAATGCCAGTTCAAGCTCCAAGGTGCGTGGTGAGTTGACTGCAGATGAAATGTCTGAAGCTGAAAAGTATTGGATAAAGTTGACACAAGAAAGAAGCTTCAGTCCCGAAATCAGTTCGCTGAAAGCTGGAAAGACACTGAACGCAGACTCAAAAATCAGAGATTTGATTCGCTCTGTGTTGGAGGCAGACTCCAACGGTCAGACTTCAGCTACAGAGAGAAACATCCATGGATTTTGCCCAACAAAGACCGATATTGTGAGTTGCTGGTCCAGTACAACCATGAATTCATCACGCATTCTGGTTTGAGAGACACACTAGTGCAAACAAGAAGTAGATACTGGATTTTGAGAGCCAGACAAATCGTTAAAGGTGTTTTGTCAAAACGTACCGCGTGTAAGAGGTTCAAAGTCGAGCCCGCGCAGCAGGACACGGCTCCATTGCCAAGGGACAGAGTATCCAAGGGACTGAGAAACCACCATTTTTGAAGTGACTGGCATAGACTTTGCAGGACCGCTGTGCGTGAAGGGCGATCGTGCATTACGCAAGGCCTACGTTGCTCTGTTCACAGAGCGGTGCATTCAGAACTGGTTTCAAGTCAGTCGACAGAGAGTTTCTTGTTAGCACTCAAGCGATTCATTTCCAGAAGAGGGTTGTGTAAAGTCATCTATTCGGACGACGCCGAAACCCTTAAAAGAGCGAACCAAGACCTTAGCGAGCTGTGGAAAGCCATCAAAGATCCACAAATCCTGGAATACTTCTCAGGAAAAGGAACAACTTGGCGTTTCATTGTAGAACGAGCTGCCTGGCGGGGTGGATTTTGGGGAAAGACTTGTAAGGTCTGTGAAAATGAGCACGAGGAAGGTGCTAGGAAAGGCATCGCTCACATTTGAAGAAACGTCTACGCTTCTTGCAGAAGTAGAAGCCGTACTGAATTCCAGACCTCTCACTTTTGTTCACAATGAGCTCGATGAGCCGCAGCCGCTAACGCCAGCACATTTCTTGGTTGGTGAACGACTCGCTTCACCAGCTCCTGGAGCCTTTCCAGTCCCAGCACCACGCCACCTTTCTACATCTAAGAATACAGATCCCTCATGCAGATGCAGTTAGCCATGCGCAGAATGCTCCTCCAATGCAGCCTTACACAAATGCCATTGTTCCGGATAACGCGGGAGCTCGGATTTCCTCGGGCACGGTTGACGATCACAAGAGATGTGTGGAGCACAAGGCAGCCAACAACAGTAAGAAGAACTTCTATTTTAACCACACACCTCCTTCAGCTCACTCCAGTCAGCCGCTCGTAGCACCAGCTAACTTTCCGCCGATCCAGACTAATGCCGCAAGACGGGAGATAGTTTATAGAGGTCCGCAGCCAACCATTCCAGATTTGACCCGTCGAGATCCTGGTGAATTGGCCCGTCTCAAACTTGCCTTGAATAACCTACTACCTGATGAAGCTACGGAGCTATTCAAGTACCAAATTCTGGTAGATCACCTAAAGTGAACAGATGCTCGCCTCATCGCCGATTCCTTTTTTTTTTAAATTCATCCACTCCCTACTCCGATACCACGGCAGCCCTCACTGAACGGTTCGGTCGACCTCGTCAGCTTGCCGCCCTGAGCCAAATTGCTGCCATTATGGATGCGTCAGATATTCAGTCCGGCGACACTGTAGGCTTTCAGATACAAGCCTTGGTAGGATTCCTTAAGACATTAGGAACAGAAGGAGACGTCGAATCGCATCGTGGATCCCGCGCGGCTCGACTTTTGTCCGAGCTCCCTCCAGAACAGAGAGCGTCTTTCCGCCGGCACGCGAGTTATGAACCTGGCTCAGTGTACACGCTTCTTGATCTAGCCAAGTGGCTTAATTTGGAATCCTGGTGCCAGGATCCAGAGAGCTTTGGCGGATGCAAGCCTCGGAAAGATAGAGCCCGTTCCCGAGCGGATCAACGGAAGGAAACTAAAGCCAGGGTCAGACAGACTACCGTCCTTCGTGGCTCACGTGAATTATCTTCCTCGGTAGCACCAGCGTCAACCGAGAGTCAAGATAAAACCTTTGCCTTCTGTCCACACTGTGACCGTAAAGAACATTACCTTAGTCAATGTGCCGCATTCCAGTCCTTAACCAAAGACCAAGTGATCGACCGGATTAAGACTAATAACGGATGCTGGAAGTGTGGACGCGACCGTAGAGCTGCACAGTGTACTCTAAAGAAACTCTGCCGTCTGCGCAAGGGAAAGCACCTCCAGATCGTTCACGGGGTCAACTTTAAGCCAACGAAAGAAGGGACACGTTTAGTCGGCTCGACTGGCAAAACGCTGTGCCTTGAGCGCCCTCAAGGACTCGGCAGTGTCCTTCTGAAGCAGAAGGGACAAAGCCTAGATACTTGCGCTGTGCTTGATGATGGTTCTGAACGGACTACGCTGTTACCAGCAGCAGCCCGGAGACTGGGACTCACTGGCCAGGCGGAGGACTTGGCCTTAAGAACTGTAAGGCAAGACATTACTAAGCTTTGCGGTACTTCAGTGTCCTTTCAAATTTCAACTCCATCCCAACCTGGCAGGAGTCATAAAATAACGGGAGCCTTCACAGCAGAACCACTTAGCTTAGCTGAACATTCCTACCCCGTTGCAGACCTTCAACAAAGATACCGGCATTTGGAAGGCTTACCATTACAGCCTATTCACAAAGCCTGTCCCCTGTTACTGATTGGAGCAGATCATCCTCACCTCATCACTCCGATCGAACCAGTCCGTCTCGGTCCGCCCGGAGGTCCGGCAGCTGTCGGGACAAGACTGGGTTGGTCTTTACAAGGCCCAGCAAGAGTATTTGGAGATAATGTTGAATCCCAGCAGGGTCTGCACATTGCCACTAATCCCTCAGTGACAGAGTCGTTCCGGAATGTCGAGAGACTCCGGCAAGCAGACGTGATTCCCAACAGAAACGAGAAATCTGTCACTCGGTCTAAGCAGGACCAAGCAGCCCTCGACTTGCTTCAGTCACAGACTGTGTCAGAGTAATGATCGATGGCGTAAGTCGCTACGCCGCTCCTCTCCTGCGTAAGAAGGATACGCCCATACTTCGTGCTCCTACGGAGGCAGTTCTTCCGAACCTTAGGAACATAGAGAAACGTCTGGAGAAAGACCCCAGTAAAGCAGCCGCCTACCAACAAGAGATACAAAAATTAGAGACCTCGGGCTATGTTGTCAAACTCCCACCTGAAGCAGTTAATTCACAAAGTGAGTCATGGTTCATCCCTCACCACCCCGTGCAGCACAACGGTAAGAACCGTGTGGTTTTTAGCTGTTCATTTGACTTTGAAGGCCATAACCTGAATAACCATCCGCTGCCAGGACCTGCCTTGGGTCCGTCATTGCTTGGTGTATTCCTGCGCTTTCGTGAGCGTCCAGTGGCAATAAGCGGGGATATAAAAGGGATGTTCCACCAAGTTCGTCTCCTCCCTGAAGATGGGCGTCTCCCCTGTTTCTCACGGCGAGACATGGACAGATCTAAACCACCAGACATTTACGAACGGCAAGTGCTACCTTTTGGCACTACTCGGAGTCCGCGTTGTGCCATTTATGCCGTCCAGCGACATGTTGCAGATCATTGCACTCCTGATGACGATATCAGAACTACGGTAGAAAAGGAATTTCTACGTGGACAGTTGCTCGAAGAGCCTACCGTCAGCTCAAGAGGCAAGGCCGCTTGTGGGCAGACTCTGCGCCCTCTTTGCCAGTGGTGAGTTCGAACTTCGCCAGTGGGCAAGTAATGATCCCAGTGTGGTGGACCACCTTCCAGCAGACGCGAGATCCAGTAGTACTGAATTGTGGCTGAATCTCAAGATCGTTCCGATGCTCGAGAATCCGCACTGGGTTTGAGGTGGCACTGCAAATCAGACCTTCTTGGGTATAAAAGCCGTCCCGTTGAGCCCGGACCGTGTGCTCTTGGACATGTTTACGAGGTACTTGCAACCCAGTACGACCCCTTAGGCTTCACACTCCCCTTCACCACCCGAGCCAAGATTTTAGTTCAGAGATTATGGGACGCGCAACGAGACTGGGACGACCCAAACTTCCTATGGTAGCAAGTATTTCACTACCCACGCTGTGTCACATCTTCAGACATTAATCATTCCCACGACACCAGACAGATTCGCATCTTTTGCGACGCTTCCGAGCAAGCTTACGGATCTGTCGCCTGCCTACGTACTAATGATGACAGTGGTCGTATTCAATTAGCCTTTGTACTAGCGAGGTCCAAGGTCGCCCCAAAACGACGTCTGACGATTCCTCGACTAGAGCTTCGTGCTGCCCTGAATGGTGCCCAATTAGCCAAACTGTTGAAAAAAACCGAGCTCACCGTCGAGATGAATACAGTGACGCCATGGACCGATTCCACCGCCGTTCTAGCCCGGCTCAAATCTGAAGCGTACCGATTCAAGGTGTTTGTTGGAACCGGGATAGCCGAAATTCGAGAGCTGACAACTGAATGTTCCTGGCGATATGTGGATTCCAGCAGTAATCCAGCCGATGACCTGACCCGAGGTAAAACTCTTCTTCAGCTGTCAGTGCCCGACAGATGGAGCCAAGGACCATCATTCCTGCTTGAGTCTGAGTCAGTATGGCCTGTCTGTCCTTCTATTCAACCACCAGAAATCAAAACAGAGCAGCGCAAAGGAATCTTCTGTGGACTCATGACGGAAGTAGATGTTCCTGACATTCCCGATCCCGTCACACACAACACCTGGAGCGAGTTAGTGGAGGCCACAGTTCAAGGTCTAATTGATACAGGACCACCTTCAGCAGTGGACTACCCAACTGCAGAATGGCACATCCTGCAGAAATGTCAAATGGATAGTTTTCCAGATGAATACAAACTCCTAAGAGCTGGTTAAGGAGAAGCTTTTGGATACCGAGAGGACGAGAAGCTGTACGAAAACAACAACAACGTTTGTGCAAAGACTGCCAAACACGGAAGAACAAACCAGTTATTCCCCGAATGGCAGATCTACCTCCAGCTCGACTCAGACTGCTCAAACCCCCATTCTACAGTACGGGCATGGACTGTTTCGGGCCGTTCCAAATTAAGATTGGCAGACGATGTGAGAAAAGGTGGGGAATCGTCTTTAAGTGCCTCGCGACGCGAAGTGTTCATCGAGACCTTCTCACAGCTATTGATGCTGATTCCTTTCTGATGGCTTTGAGGAGGTTCATAGCTCGCCGTGGAACACCTCGCGAGTTATATTCAGACAACGGCACTGACTTTCACGGAGGACGGAAAGAGTTGCGGGAAGCCTTTGCGTCGCTCGCGCCATCACAGATCCAGCTGCATTTAGCTAAACAAAAGATTTCTTTCCACTTTAACCCACCTGGAGCCCCACACTTTGGTGGTGTGTGGGAAAGAGAAATGAGGTCAGTCAAGACTGCTCTTCGCATCACAGTCAGCTCCCAAGTCGTAACTGAGGAAGTTCTCCAAACAGTCCTCATTGAGGTGGAGGGAATGCTTAATAGCAAGCCCTTGGGTTACACTTCCAGCAATGTAGCTGCCGATGGGGCGGCCAGATAGCTCACTGCCACTCGTAGTCTATCCTGCTACAGAGCTCATGGGTCGAAGAAGGTGGAAACGGAGTCAAGTTCTGTCCGATCAGTTCTGGTCAAGTTTCACCCAGCATTACCTGCCCACGCTACAGACCCGCAACAAGTGGCACACAGATGCCGGTGACATTTCTATCGGAACAGTGGTAATGCTCATCGATCCACAAGGTGGATACAAATCCACCTACTCCAGTAATATACAGTCCTTAACCCTTTAACGTGCATTGTAACCGTGCGGTTGACTTTTTTCCGCGGTCAAATTCCTGTTAATAATACTCGCCAAACTCCATTTTTAGCTGTTTGTTCTTATTCCTCTCACTGAATAGAATGTGTAATGACAATTATATCCACTGGGTGGCAATGTTGTACTAAAATATGTGTTGCTGAGACGAGCTGAATCTGAACCGGAAGATTATTGTCGTGATCTCTCTTCAAACAATGGCTGCCAGTGACGCGAAAATTTAAGGTAAGACATTTTTTGGTTGGATTTCATGTTCTAGACTTCCTAATGATTATCTTTTTGTTGAATGGAAGAAACGTGATAATAAAATGTATCTCTCTGTTGCCTCAGAAAAGTTCCGCTCGGTTGAGTTGCCCAGTTAGGGTAAACACTGAACTGGACACTGCGGTCAAGCCAGCCGCAGTTTGAAAATACACGGTCAAGCCAGCCGCTAAAAAAATAAGCGTGTGCGCCTATTACTATGAATACGGTAATTTCAGTAACAGCAGAGGAAGAACGCGCTTCAGAGCGCTTGAGTTGCCCAGATCGATATATCTATCTTTTCCTTTCTTTCTTTCTTTCTTTCTTTCTTTCTTTCTTTCTTTCTTTCTTTCTTTCTTTCTTTCTTTCTTTCTTTCTTTATCTTTTTTTCTCTTTCTTTATCTTTCTCTCTATCTATCTATCTATCTATCTATATCTATCTATCTATTTATCTATCTTTTTCTTTATTTCTATCTATATATTCATAACCTTTCTTTCTTTCTTTCTTTCTTCTTTCTTTCTTTCTTTCTTTCTTTCTTTCTTTCTTTCTTTCTTTCTTTCTTTCTTTCTTTCTTTCTTTCTTCTTTCCATGCAGTATCACCTCATATCAAACAATTTTATAGCATTTTGGATAAATGTCCCATTATTCAACTTCAGAGGGCCATAAATACCTTATTTCTAATAAGTAGAAAAAATTAACTGTCAGTTCTTGTAGGGGACATCCCATAGAGTACACACACCTCATATCAAACAATTTTACTGCAGCATTTTGGAGTAATGTTACGTTATTTGACTTCAGAGGGCCATTATACCTCTTTTCTAATAAGTAGAAAAAAAAATGACGGTCAGTTCTTATATGGGACGTCCCATACAGTATACGCACCTCGTATCAAACCATTTTACTGTAGCATTTTTGAGAAATGTGGCATTATTCTACTTCAGAGGTCCATAAATATCTCATTTCTCATAAGTAGAAAAAAATAATGGCCAATTATTATAGGGCACGTCCCATACAGTATACACACCTCATGTCAAACCATTTTACTGTAGCATTTTGGAGAAATTACACATTATTTGACTTCAGAGGGCCATAAATACCTCTTTTGTAATAAGTAGAAAAAAACAATGTTCAGGTCATGTACGGGACGTCCCACACAGTATACGCAACTCATATAAAAACCATTTTACTGTAGCATTTTGGAGAAATGTCCCATTATTCGACTTCAGAGGGCCGTAAATACATCATTTCTAATAAGTAGAAAAAAATAATGGTCAGTTCTTATACGGGACGTCCCATAGAGTACACGCACCTCACATCAAACCATTTTACTGTCGCATTTTGGAGAAATGTCCCATTATTCGACTTCAGAGGCCCATATATACCTCATTTCGAATAAGTAGAAAAAACTAATGGCCACTTCTTGTACGGGACGTCCCACACAGTACACACACCTCATATCAAACCATTTTACTGTAGCATTTTGGAGAAATGTCCCATTATTCAACTTCAGAGGCCCATAAATACCTCATTTTCAATAAGTAGAAAAAAATAATGGTCAGTTCTCATACGGGACATCCCATACAGTATACGCACCTCGTATCAAACCATTTTACTGTAGCATTTTGGAGTAATGTTACATTATTTGACTTCAGAGGCTGATATATTCCTCATTTCTAATTAGTAGAAAAAAACAACGATCACTTCTTGTAGGCAACGTCCCATACAGTACACACACCTCATATCAAACAATTTTACTGTGGCATTTTGGAGAAATGTTCCATTATTCGACTTCAGAGGGCCATAAATACCTCATTTCTAATAAGTACAAAAAAATAACTGTCAGTTCTTATATGGGACGTCCCATACAGTACACACACCTCATATCAAACTATTTTACTGTAGCATGTTGGAGAAATGTCCCATTATTCAACTTCAGAGCCCCATAAATACCTCTTTTTCAATAAGTAGAAAAAAATAACGGTCAGTTCTTATACGGGACGTCCCACACAGTATACGCACCTCATATCAAACCGTTTGACTGCAGCATTTTGGAGAAATGTCCCATTATTCGACTTCAGAGGGCCATAAATACCTCATTTCTAACAAGTAGAAAAAAAATAACGGTCAGTTCTTATACGGGACGTCCCACACAGTACACGCACCTCATATCAAACAATTTGACTGCAGCATTTTGGAGAAATGTCCCATTATTCGACTTCAGAGGGCCGTAAATACCTCATTTCCAATAAGTAGAAAATAATAATGGTCAGTTCTTATACGGGACGTCCCACACAGTACACGCACCTCATGTCAAACCATTTTACTGTAGCATTTTGTAGAAATGTCACATTATTTGCCTTCAGAGGCCTATAAATACCTCATTTCTAATAAGTAGAAAAAACGAACGGTCAGTTCTTATACGGGACATCCCATAAAGTATACACGCCTCACATCAAACCATTTTACTGTAGCATTTTGGAGAAATGTCACATTATTTGCCTTCAGAGGCCTATAAATACCTCATTTGTAATAAGTAGAAAAAATTAACGGTCTGTTCTTATACGGGACATCCCATAAAGTACACACACACCTCACATCAAACCATTTTACTGTTGCATTTTGGAGAAATGTCACATTATTTGCCTTCAGAGGCCTATAAATACCTCATTTCTAATAAGTAGAAAAAATTAATGGTCTGTTCTAATACGGGACGTCCCATAAAGTACACACACCTCACATCAAACCATTTTACTGTCGCATTTTGGAGAAATGTCCCATTATTCGACTTCAGAGGCCCATAAATACCTAATTTCTAATAAGTAGAAAAAAAATCATATCAAACCTCATATCAAACCATTTTACTGCAGCATTTTGGAGAAATGTCACATTATTCTACTTCAGAGGCCTATAAATTCCTCATTTCTAATAAGTAGAAAAAACGAACAGTCAGTTCTTATACGGGACGTCCCATAAAGTATACGCACCTCTTATCAAACCATTTTACTGTAGCATTTTGGAGTAATGTTACATTATTTGACTTCAGAGGCTGATAAATTCCTCATTTCTAATGAGTAGAAAAAACGAACGGTCAGTTCTTATACGGTACGTCCCATACAGTGTACGCACCTCATATCAAACAATTTTACTGTAGCGTTTTGGAGAAATGTTACATTGTTCGACTTCAGAGACCTATAAATACCTCATTTCTAATAAGTAGAAAAAACAAACGGTCAGTTTTTTTTAGGAGACGTCCCATAGAGTAAACATTTTACTGCAGCGTTTTAAAGATATGTTATATTTTACTACTTCAAAGCCCCATACTATATGCATGTTATAGATTGCGTTGTAGAACGCAGATGAACACAATGATAAAGCCAAAGGTGCCATCTTGTGCCGGCAGATGTATAGAATGCGGCTTAGCTGGAGGACAATAAAAAGCCGGAGAGAACCATGCAAAAGGTTGGTGAAGATGATGGTGACAGCCAGGGCGATGGCCTTGAGCAGAGAAGAGCAGACGGAGACCCAGCCCACAGTCAAGACTGCATCCCACGGCGGCGTCGCAGAAGGGAGTAGCCATGGAGTGAAGAGTCCCAACACTACCAAGGGGATTACCAGAGGTGATAACGGTGATGGAGGTGGAGCACACCACGTAGCCAGAGATGCGATGAGGCAGTGAGACACAAAGACCTAGGCGACCACGACTAGGCCACAGCGCCGACCCCCTGAAGTGGAAGCTGCGATCCTGAGGTTAGAGGCTGAGCTGCAACAACCATGGGTAGAGGTGGAAGCTGAGGGAGGGCGGGCGGAGCTAGTCAAAGGCGAAAGAGGTGGAGAGCCGTAGGGCAGCGAATGGGCCGCAAGTCCATGGCTAAGAAGGTCTAATGTCCAACAGAGGGAGCCCGCTGAATGGCCGATTGTCCACGCTGGAGTCAAGGGTGGTAAGTGAGCACAGGAGCAAGGGCGGCGGGTAAAGGTGGAGCGGAGGCGGAGCACTCAGATGCTGGAGACGGAGCCACAGTCTTCACACCCCCAAGAGGAGATGGCTTACAGCAGGCAAAAGATGTAGCAGGGCCACAGAGAGGAGACTGAGTCGCTCTGCGGGACTGATGGGAGGAAGAGATGACTGGGTGGCAGGAGTGTCTTGGGACTGCAGAGACAGACAGATAATAGGACATATACAAGTTTATTACAAGTATTTTGGGGATGGGGTGGGAGGTTGGGCGGGACCAGCAGATTCCCCCTTGCTGCTTGTGGTGGGCTCATGCTGTTGATCCTCAGAGTCTGGGTGATCTTAGCTGGGAACTGGGTTGTGAGTGGGACTGGCGTTGTTGTCCACAGTTAGGACGGTAAGTGGTAATCCACAAGACCCCAGCACCCACTGAATTCCTACTCATATGAAATGAGGTCTTTATACACCCGTTAAGTCAATTAATATGACATATCTCAAAAATGCTGCAGTAAAACGGTTTGAAATGAGGTGCGTATACTGAATGGGACGTTCCCTATAAGAATTGGCCATTCGTTTTTTTCTATTATTAGAAATGAGGTATTTATGGGCCTCTGAAGTCTTATGATGGGGCATTTCTCCAAAATGCTACAGTAAAATGGTTTCATATGAGGTGCGTGTACTAACTGGGATGTCCCGTATGAGAATTGGCCATTCGTTTTTTCTACTTACTAGAAATGAAGTATATTCATGGGCCTCTGAAGTCAAATAATGCGACATTTCTCCAAAAGGCTGCAGTAAAATAGTTTGATATGAGGTGCGTGTACTGTATGGGACGTCCCCTACAAGAACTGACGGTTATTGTTTTCTACTTATTAGAAATGAGGTATTCATGGGCCTCCGAAGTCGAATAATGGGACATTTATCAAAAAATGTTACAGTAAAAGGGTTTGTTATGAGGTGTGTAAACTGTATGGGACGTCCCCTACAAGAACTGACCGTTCGTTTTTTCTACTTATTAGAAATGAGGAATTTATCAGCCTCTGAAGTCAAATAATGTAACATCACTCCAAAATGCTACAGTAAAATGGTTTGATACGAGGTGCGTATACTGTATGGGACGTCCCGTATAAGAACTGACCATTATTTTTTTTCTACTTATTGAAAATGAGGTATTTATGGGCCTCTGAAGTCGAATAATGGGACATTTCTCCAAAATGCGACAGTAAAATGGTTTGACGTGAGGTGCGTGTACTCTATGGGACGTGCCCTATAATAATTGGCCATTATTTTTTTCTACTTATGAGAAATGAGATATTTATGGACCTCTGAAGTAGAATAATGGGACATTTCTCCAAAAGGCTACAGTAAAATGGTTTGATGTGAGGTGCGTGTACTGTGTGGGACGTCCCGTATAAGAATTGGCCATTAGTTTTTTCTACTTATTAGAAATGAGGTGTTTATGGCCCTCTGAAGTCGAATAATGGGACATTTCTCCAAAATGCTGCAGTCAAATGGTTTGATATGAGGTGCGTGTACTGTGTGGGAAGTCCCGTATAAGAATTGGCCATTAGTTTTTTCTACTTATTAGAAATGAGGTATTTATGGCCCTCTGAAGTCGAATAATGGGACATTTCTCCAAAATGCTGCAGTCAAATGGTTTGATGTGAGGTGCGTGTACTGTGTGGGAAGTCCCGTATAAGAATTGGCCATTATTTTTTTTCTACTTATTAGAAATGAGGTATTTATGGCCCTCTGAAGTCGAATAAAGGGACATTTCTCAAAAATGCTACAGTAAAATTGCTTGATATGAGGTGCGTGTACTGTGTGGGACGTCCCGTATAAGAACTGGCCGTTCGTTTTTTCTACTTATTAGAAATGAGGTATTTATGGGCCTCTGAAGTCGAATAATGGGACATTTCTCCAAAATGCGACAGTAAAAT
Source organism: Pimephales promelas (assembly GCF_016745375.1). The sequence continues at coordinate 19,124,284 of NW_024121144.1, forward strand.
GGTTTGATGTGAGGTGCGTGTACTGTGTGGGATGTCCCGTGTAAGAACTGACCATTATTTTTTTCTACTTATTAGAAATGAGGTATTTATGGCCCTCTGAAGTCGAATAATGTGACATTTCTCCAAAATGCTGCAGTCAAATGGTTTGATATGAGGTGCGTATACTGTGTGGGACGTCCCGTATAAGAACTGACCGTTATTTTTTTCTACTTATTGAAAAAGAGGTATTTATGGGCCTCTGAAGTTAAATAATGGGACGTTTCTCCAAAATGCTACAGTGAAATGGTTTGATATGAGGTGCGTGTATTGTGTGGGATGTCCCGTATAAGAATTGGCTGTTAGTTTTTTCTACTTATTAGAAATGAGGTATTTATGGCCCTTTGAAGTCGAATAATGGGACATTTCTCGAAAATGCTACAGTAAAATGGTTTGATACGAGGTGCGTGTACTGTGTGGGACGTCCCGTATAAGAACTGACCGTTATTTTTTTCTGCTTATTAGAAAGGAGGTATTTATGGGCCTCTGAAGTCGAATAATGGGACATTTCTCCAAAATGCGACAGTAAAATGGTTTGATGTGAGGTGTGTGTACTCTGTGGGACGTGCCCTATGATAATTGGCCATTATTTTTTTCTACTTATGAGAAATGAGATATTTATGGACCTCTGAAGTAGAATAATGGGACATTTCTCCAAAATGCTACAGTAAAATGGTTTGATATGAGGTGTGTAAACTGTATGGGACGGCCCCTACAGGAACTGACAGTTATTTTTTACTACTTATTAGAAATGAGGTATTTATGGGCCTCTAAAGTCGAATAATGTGACATTTCTCCAAAATGCTACAGTAAAATTATTTGATATGAGATGAGTATACTGTGTGGGACGTCCCGTATAAGAATTGGCCGTTAGTTTTTTCTACTTATTAGAAATGAGGTATTTATGGCCCTTTGAAGTCGAATAATGGGACATTTCTCGAAAATGCTACAGTAAAATGGTTTGATATGAGGTGCGTGTACTGTGTGGGACGTCCCGTATAAGAACTGATATGAAGGTAGATTTGTGTCTTTATTATTCAATCAAAAAAAATGTTGCTTCAATCAAAAAAAATATTTTCAATTAAAAAAACCTTCACTTCAATGAAAAAAAAACTTTTCAATCAAAGAAAAAAAGTATTTGAATCCAAAAATATATTTGAGACTCAAAAAAATACATTTGAACACTGCTTTTCTTTGATTGAAAATGTTTTCTTTGATAGAAGTCCGTTTTTTTTTGTTTAAAGCAACCTTTTTAATTAAAGTAACATTGTTTTTTGATTGGACCATATAAGGGGTAGGACGTTTGTGTCTTTATCATTCAATCAAAAAAGAAGTTGCTTCAAACAAACAAACAACAGAATCAATACAAAAGTCACTTCAATGAAAAGATAAACATTTTCAAATATAGAAAATCATTTTTGAATGCAAATAAAATATTTGAGACTCCAAAAATTGCATTTGAACACCTTTTGTTTTAATTGAAAATGTTCTCTTTGATTGAAGTAATCTTTTTTGTGTTTGGGCCATACATGGGTAGGACATTTGTGTCTTAATCATTCAATTCCAAAAAAGTTGTTTCAATCAAAAAAAAAAAATATTTTCAATCAAAGAAAAAACTTTTCAAAAGCAAAAAAAAAAATTGATTTACCTCGTGTATAAAAAAAGTATTGAAGAGAATGTGTGTTTTCGTTGTTTTTGTTTTTTATTTGAAGTGAAAAAAATTTAGAATTTCAAATTGTTTTGATTGAATCCTTTTTTTTTTTTTTGAAGTGCAAAAAGTTTTGAAGTTCAAACTTTTTTTTGATTGAATCATTTTGACACAAACGTTCCGCAGTGGGCGGGTGCTTCTCTGTTGGTCAGACATGTTTGATTGACAAGTGTCTACACCAACGACATCTTTCTGACAAAGAAGTCATGTTCGCCACTCGCCAGCAAGTTTTTACCCCTACAGGATATTATCTATTTATCATTTGATCTTGTGGCTCTAAGCATCGCGCCAGCCACACCAGCCACACGATCTCTCACTGTTTACTATCAGAAACTCCGATTAATACACGAGAGCACACAGACAGTGTTATCCTGCTCTTGTGTACGGGCGTCAGTTTGGTTTGGTTTGAAATGTGCTGGGGGACGGAGAGACGTATTCGGAAGAGCATTTTCAAAAGTGCTGGGTACAATGACGCATTCATTATTTTTTTTCTCTTTCGAGTAGGCGCCGCGAGATGTTTCAAAAGTGGTGGGTACAAAATCGACCCTGGCAAAAAGTGGTGGGGACATGCATACATATCTATCATATCATATCTCGTGGCTCTTACTAAGCGACCTGCCACAAGATCTCTCACTGTTTACGTGAACCAGACACTCTGAGAGCATATAAAGTGCAATCCATCTCTTATTTACTTTTTTTTACATATTATCTTATATTTTATTCGCTCTTTTGCCCGTATTGGAGCGCATCTCGTGGCTCTTAAGCGTCGGGCCAGCCACAAGATCTCTCACTTTTCTCATAGCCTACCAGACACTCCGATTGATGCACGAAAACACAGAGACAACGCAACCCTGCACTTATTTAGGCTACCCTTTTGTCATCTTATCTTATATTTTATTAGCTCGTTTGTCCCATAATGGAGCACGTTTCGTGGTGCGCCAGTCACAAGATTTCGCATTATTTCTCATAGTTGCGTGATTCTCCGATTGACATTCTGAAGGAGAATGATTTTGACCACTCCATTAAGTTTGTTTTTTTTAATAAAGCCTTTCTTTAAAGTGAATTTCGTTTTTAATAAATGGCATCTTGATTTTAATCAATGTTTGATCAACCAATTCCCAGGATTTAATAAATAAGAAGCAAAGCAAACATAGGCATAGCAATAAAATCATGAACTTTTTGCTTTGCACGTTTCTCAAAGACATGATAAATAGGCTACATCTAGAAAGGTAGAAATGTCTAGCCTAATTTTAAACAAAACAATTCAAAAGGAAAATAAATAGATTATTCTACTCTCAGATTATATTTAATCCATATGAAATGAGCATTTCTCTCGGCGCGTTCACTACTGCGAAGATGGCTCCAATACGGGCAAAAAGAGCAAATAAAATATAAGAAAAAATTACAAAAAGGTAGATAAGAGATGGATTGGACTTTATTTGCTCTCATCTGAGTGTCTCATGTAAACAGTGAGAGATCTTGTGGCAGGCGCGACGCTAGGTGACGCGCACGCTCCATTATGGACAAAAAGAGCAAATAAAATATAAAATAAGATGACAAAAAAGATACTTAAGGGATTGCAGGATCGCACTGTCTGTTTTCACATGTGCATCAATCGGAGTGTCTGATGGGTGTAATAAGAGATCTTGTGGCTGGTATGGCTGGCGATGCTTAGAGCCACGACCCGTTCGCATAAAAAGAGCGAATAAAATATAAGATCAGACGATAAATGGGTAAATGAGATCTGTATTGCACTATGTGTGCTTTCGTGTAGCTACCATTAGGTGTAAATAGAGAGAGATCGTGTGGCTGGTGTGGCCGGCGCGACGCTTAATAGAGCCATGCGAGCGCACTCCCATACGCATAAAAAGAGCAAATAAAATATAATATAAGATGACAAAAAGGTAAATAAGAGATGGATTGCACGTTATTATACGCGCTCCAATACGGGCAAAAAGAACGAATAAAATATATGATCAGATGATAAATGTGTAAATAATATCTGTATTGTACTGTATGTGTGCTCTCGTGTAGGCCTACCATTAGGAGCGTCTGATAGGTGTAAACAGTGAGAAATCTTGTGGCTAGGCAGGTGAAAAGCGTTTGGTTAATGGTGAATATTGACCTATTGTGCGTACCGTTCTGTCGGGGAATATGCGCTGCATTTACTGTAAATATTGTGTAAGTTCGAGTGGCAGGCGCTATATAATGCAGTGCATATAAGGCACATATATCCGTGGCCGGTCGAGTGGCAGATCCCCCTGCCAGGCAAAGATTTTATCCCCTCTAAAAAAGCTGCTGGCGAGTGGCGAACATGACTTCTTTGTCAGAAAGATGTCGTTGGTGTAGACACTTGTCAATCAAACAGGTCTGAGCAACAGAGAAACACCCGCCCACTGCGGAACGTTTGTCTCAAAATGATTCAATCAAAAAAAAGTTTGAACTTCAAAACTTTTTGCACTTCAAAAAAAAAAAAAAGGATTCAATCAAAACAATTTGAAATTCTAAATTTTTTTCACTTCAAATAAAAAACAAAAACAACGAAAACACACATTCTCTTCAATACTTTTTTTATACACGAGGTAAATATTTTTTTTTTTGCTTTTGAAAAGTTTTTTCTTTGATTGAAAATATTTTTTTTTTTGATTGAAACAACTTTTTTGGAATTGAATGATTAAGACACAAATGTCCTACCCATGTATGGCCCAAACACAAAAAAGATTACTTCAATCAAAGAGAACATTTTCAATTAAAACAAAAGGTGTTCAAATGCAATTTTTGGAGTCTCAAATATTTTATTTGCATTCAAAAATGATTTTCTATATTTGAAAATGTTTATCTTTTCATTGAAGTGACTTTTGTATTGATTCTGTTGTTTGTTTGTTTGAAGCAACTTCTTTTTTGATTGAATGATAAAGACACAAACGTCCTACCCATTATATGGTCCAATCAAAAAACAATGTTACTTTAATTAAAAAGGTTGCTTTAAACAAAAAAAAACGGACTTCTATCAAAGAAAACATTTTCAATCAAAGAAAAGCAGTGTTCAAATGTATTTTTTTGAGTCTCAAATATATTTTTGGATTCAAATACTTTTTTTCTTTGATTGAAAAGTTTTTTTTTTCATTGAAGTGAAGGTTTTTTTAATTGAAAATATTTTTTTTGATTGAAGCAACATTTTTTTTGATTGAATAATAAAGACACAAATCTACCTTCATAAACTGACCGTTATTTTTTTTTCTACTTATTAGAAATGAGGTATTTATGGGCCTCTGAAGTCGAATAATGGGACATTTCTCCAAAATGCGACAGTAAAATGGTTTGATATGAGGTGTGTAAACTGTATGGGACGGCCCCTACAGGAACTGACAGTTATTTTTTACTACTTATTAGAAATGAGGTATTTATGGGCCTATAAAGTCGAATAATGTGACATTTCTCCAAAATGCTACAGTAAAATTGCTTGATATGAGGTGCGTGTACTGTGTGGGACGTCCCGTATAAGAACTGACCGTTCGTTTTTTCTACTTATTAGAAATGAGGTATTTATGGCCCTCTGAAGTCGAATAATGGGACATTTCTCCAAAATGCTGCAGTCAAATGGTTTGATGTGAGGTGCGTGTACTGTGTGGGACGTCCCGTATAAGAATTGGCCGTTCGTTTTTTCTACTTATTAGAAATGAGGTATTTATGGCCCTCTGAAGTCGAATAATGGGACATTTCTCCAAAATGCTGCAGTCAAATGGTTTGATGTGAGGTGCGTGTACTGTGTGGGACGTCCCGTATAAGAACTGACCGTTCAATTTTTCTACTTATTAGAAATGAGGTATTTATGGCCCTCTGAAGTAGAATAATGGGACATTTCTCCAAAATGCTGCAGTCAAATGGTTTGATGTGAGGTGCGTGTACTGTGTGGGACGTCCCGTATAAGAACTGACCGTTATTTTTTTCTACTTATTAGAAATGAGGTATTTATGGCCCTCTGAAGTCGAATAAAGGGACATTTCTCAAAAATGCTACAGTAAAATTGCTTGATATGAGGTGCGTGTACTGTGTGGGACGTCCCGTATAAGAACTGACCGTTCGTTTTTTCTACTTATTAGAAATGAGGTATATATGGGCCTCTGAAGTCGAATAACGGGACATTTCTCCAAAATGCGACAGTAAAATGGTTTGATGTGAGGTGCGTGTACTCTATGGGACGTCCCGCATAAGAACTGACCATTATTTTTGTCTACTTATTAGAAATGAGGTATTTACGGCCCTCTGAAGTCGAATAATGGGACATTTCTCCAAAATGCTACAGTAAAATGGTTTTTATATGAGTTGCGTGTACTGTGTGGGACGTCCCGTACATGACCTGAACATTGTTTTTTTTCTACTTATTAGAAAAGAGGTATTTATGGCCCTCTGAAGTCAAATAATGTGTAATTTCTCCAAAATGCTACAGTAAAATGGTTTGACGTGAGGTGTGTATACTGTATGGGACGTGCCCTATAACAATTGGCCATTATTTTTTTCTACTTATGAGAAATGAGATATTTATGGACCTCCGAAGTAGAATAATGCTACATTTCTCAAAAATGCTACAGTAAAATGGTTTGATACGAGGTGCGTATACTGTATGGGACGTCCCATATAAGAACTGACCGTCATTTTTTTCTACTTATTAGAAAAGAGGTATAATGGCCCTCTGAAGTCAAATAATGTAACATTACTCCAAAATGCTGCAGTAAAATTGTTTGATATGAGGTGTGTGTACTCTATGGGATGTCCCCTACAAGAACTGACAGGTAATTTTTTCTACTTATTAGAAATAAGGTATTTATGGCCCTCTGAAGTTGAATAATGGGACATTTGTCCAAAATGCTATAAAATTGTTTGATATGAGGTGATATTGCATGGGACGAATTGGCCATTAGTTTTTTTCTTATTACAATTTTTTTTGTAACAGACAGACAGACAGACAAACAGATAGATAGATAGATAGATAGAAAGAAAGAAAGAAAGAAAGAAAGAAAGAAAGAAAGAAAGAAAGAAAGAAAGAAAGAAAGAAAGAAAGAAAGAAAGAAAGAAGAAAGAAAGAAAGAAAGAAAGAAAGAAAGAAAGAAAGAAAAGATAGATAGATATATATATCGATCTGGGCAACTCAAGCGCTCTGAAGCGCGTTCTTCCTCTGCTGTGACTGAAATTACCGTATTCATAGTAATAGGCGCACACGCTTATTTTTTTAGCGGCTGGCTTGACCGTGTATTTTAGCACAGCAGCGCGATAATACAGCCTGCAGGATCATGCGGCCTATTTCTTTGCTAGACTATATTTATTTTACCCTTATTTATACGGCCTGTGGTTTACCTTCAGATTCTAAATGTAATACTGTTTACTCTTTACATATTACGAAATGAACCATTAGTCCTACTCAAATATTTCTGCATCATAGCTGAGGCTTATTGACTAACACTACGTTATGCATTGAATAGTCTCGATGGGAATAAACATTACATTTTCTGTTCAACAATCTGACAAACATAACACGATAATGAGACTGAATTGATGGTTGAACATTTTTGGCTTTATTTAGCACAGTAAACTTACCTTATCAGTCACACTTGAACATTTTCTGTCTCTTGTCTAATTTTCTGACTCTTAATCTAATTTCATGGTCGAGTGTTATCCTGCTTTGTCATACATAGTACAAAGAGTATTTTTTAGCGTATTTAATTTTTTCTCAACAAATTAAAATAAATCATAATGTGCCTGTATGTTGGGTGAACAGTTTATCAATTTGACCATTGTGCATTTATTATGGATAGATGTACCCGATGCACTGAAGACACAGTTTGCGACCCTACACTGTACAGTAATGTTTATTATGTTCCATCAGTACATTTTATGGACACCCCAGATCTACCTCTAGCACCCGCTGATCCATGTGACTCGGAAGCGGAAGACCTCAGTGATCCGGACGATGGAGAGAATGAAGATTTTGTCCCTCCACGCAGTATAGATTTACCGCCCCCTTCAAAGAAATCGAGGAATAGAAACAGGCTTGTTGAGGTGTCTTCAGACCTCAATCAAACTCCCTCCCCTCCCGCAAAGTCCAGGAAGACCAAATGGGTCAAAAAGGACATCCCGACCTTCACTCTGCCCGAGCCCGTCTTCGAGCTTCCAGAGTCGGTCCAGACGCCGTTTCTGTATTTTAAGAAGCTCTTTACTGACCGGACGATTGTGCACATGACTGAGCGTACCGACCGGTACTCGGTTCAACGGACCGGGACATCCGTCAACACCACTGCTGCAGAAATGGAGGTTTTCTTGTCAGTTTTGCTCTACGTGGGTGTTTTTGAATTTCCCTCTTCGGAAGATTACTGGGCCTCCCTGCGAGTCACGCTTCCCACCAGTGGCTGATGCCAATCAAGTGGATGTCAGTGAAGCGCTTCAAACTGCTCCGAAGATATGTCCACTTCAATGATAACTTCCAGATGGAGGGCTGCCCTGACCGCTTCCGTAAGACGCGCCCTCTTTTTGACCAAAGAACAATGCCTCCTTATTAGACCTCCTCCTTGGCGCCAAGGTTGTCTCAATACTCTGCGACACTATCGCAGTACACAAAGAGGCAACTGTGGTGTTCTACGACAACTTCTTTACCAGCTTCAACTTGGTGAAGACGCTGCACACCATCCTGGGACTGAGAAGTGTGGGTACCGTCAGGGTAAATCGCACAGGTAATGCACTTTCAGTGAATATGTTAGTCATGTTAGTTACACAATCACAACCAAATCAAACCATGCATGTGTAGCCCACATAAACTGTACAGGACTGAGATAGTTGCTGTGATTCTCCATTCCCCTAGATGGCGCTGCTTCACGTTTTATTGTCTGAGTCACTCTGTTGCACAGCTAAAGAAGACTGGGGATTTATTTTTTTTCCTACCCTCTCGTCAAGTGCATTGTGAGATGAAGACGGAGTGAGATAAATGTAGTAAAGCGGATCGCTTAACACACAGAATAAATAATTGTCAATGTTGTAAAAGCTTAAAGAAGTTTTAGTTATTGTAAACTGCCGTTTGCACTTTTGTTTTCCTTGCTTGTTTTAAGAATCTTCGGTGAGTACATCAGAAGTGAGATTTTCTGCTAGCATTTCATTTTAAGTTGATTTAAAACTATGAAACTATAATGTGCATTATGTGCACTTTGTTACTTTGTTATTCCTGTTATGTCTTTTGACAATGAAACAAAACCAGTCGGAGATAATTGATATGTTTATCTTCACTTCTACTGTTGTTATTTGAAACGCCATGCGTTCTCTTTCATCATCTCGTGTTCGAGATCCACCTATGGGAAGGGCATCCGTGTGCCCGCATCCAGTGCCCGATGAGGCCACACCCCTCACCCACGGGCATATAACATCTGGGCGCGCTGCTATTCCTCAGTTGACATTCGCTTCTCGCGACCTCGCGACCTCTGCACTGACACAGTTCGGTTGGATTAACGTTACGCTGTCCACTTTCGAGTCTACAGGAGGACATATCGCCAGATCAGCCTCCGCCAGACGTGAGTGACAGTCGTTTTTCTTCAGCCTGTCCGCTGTGTTTTTTGCATCCGGAGCCGCCGAGCTCTCACTGTCCTTCACCTGCTCCTCCTTTTTCCGAGTTCTTCACCGCTGGCCCACCCACGTGACCTATGTGACCGTCTTAACAGCCGCTTCCCCTGGGGAACAGTCCATCGCGACGAGCCTGCCCGGCCGCGTGTGGTGCTCTCATCGCCGCTAAGGACCCTCTCGTTCTGCGCGGTCCGCTTGGGCTTAGCACGCTCAAGGAGCTTTGGAGAACCCGGAGAATTGCGGTCATTGTAATTGCTGCCCATGTAGCTTTTTACAAAGCCGGCTTTAGTTGCACTATCCAGCGCACCGTGCTTGGCATTTCTTACTCGGATGGGGGACACGGTGATGATGACGCGCTACCGGGGGACTCCCGGAGCGCCACAGATAAAATATTTGAGCGGTATTCAGCCCAATCCGCATTCCCTGAAGAGGACATCTTCGCGGGAAAACCTCACTCTCGTTGACGAACCGGTACGGTTCCGGCGACGAGGATGACGCGGCCTTTCTAACGTTACCCTAAGCTAGCGCTCACGCGGTTTTGCCTCAGTCGATCCTCCTGGAAGCTTGTGAGCGAGCGGCCGTTCGTCTCAACATTGTGTGGCCAGCTCCGTAGAGCGCCACCGACCAGGATAGGAATATTTACGACGGGTAAACGCGGGTACCACCGCCCAGCCTGAGGAAACAACTCTTCAACGTTTTTTTTCCAGTGTTCGCGAAGCTCTCAAGCGCGCCTAGAGCCTCCCGCTAGACTGTCAACACTGTCTCACGGGCCTTGATGAGTAGGAAGGCGGCCCTGAACGCTAGCAGCCCGCCTGCTGTTCCACCATGGGAGCCTCCAGCCCGCGTTCACGGGCCACGAGCCCTCCGTATTCTCCCGGTCCCGGAACCCTTGTCCGAAAGACACGGGGTCTCCCTCGGACGGTCGGGTAATCCCGTCTCGTGGCTACCAAGCCACAGGGGGGCTGTTGTGAGGGAAAGTACATAAGCAGTGTTACCACACCGCAACACACTTGGTTCCCTCACCAAAAACGGTTATTAAAGGCTTGCCCCAGTGTTTCCCAACACAAAACACAAACTGTTATTAAACGAATCTAATGAATTCGTGCAGATTTTTATGTCTGTGTCAACATAGAGAGCAAATCTCTCTGATCCCTTGCATGTCGCCCCGAGTCCACCCTCAAGATGGCGCCATTGCCTCACAAATCAACCAGCTGGGCTCGCACAGCTCAGTTGCGGCTGCAAGCCATGTGCTTCTAGTGCACGTTGTGTGTGTGGAAGGCTTGGTCATTGTGTTTCCCAACACATAACCAAATACACGTTTAAACAAACTATTCTTCTATATCCCTAAAAACGGATAGTATTTTCTGCCTGCACTTGAGACTGCCCAGTTCATGTGTTCAGGAGATGTGTGTTTTCCCCCCAATTTCAGGGGGCTCCTTGTGGGTGAAAGTTTAGCACAGTGTACACCACACTATGTTTGCCCAGTTCACGCAGTGTTTGCCCAACACAAAACACACAAAACACAAATAATAACGAATCTAACAAATTCGTTTCGGAGGGAAAACCTCTTTCCGCAGAGAGAACCTTTCTCACCGCAGAGAGAGGAAACCCCTCCGAACCCCCGCATGTCGCCTCTAGTGTGCCCACGAGATGGCGCCATTGCATCACAAATAATTCTGTTGGTCTCAAGACACAGCTCTGCTCTGTCCCGAGCGGGGACACTCGCGAGTCACGAAGCGGCTTGGCGAACCGTTTCGGCTCCCGAGTGGGTTATGCGTACAATAATGCAGGGTTACAGATTGCAATTGGCAGTAAAACCCTCTCATTTCAACGGCATTCTCTTTTCTCACACGGAAGAGAAAGCTTCTCACATTCTGGAAGGGGAAAATTCATCTCTCTCTTAAACAAGGGAGCGATTCAGGCGGTACCCCCCGATCTGATGAACCAGGGTTTTTATTCCCGGTATTTTCTGGTTCCAAAGAAAGGCGGCTCTCTCCGCCCTATCTTGGACCTTCGAGTGTTGAACAAACATTTGAGGAAATACACCTTCATGCTGAATGCTGACACAGGGCGCACTCGCCCGTGCCATAAAACAGAACGACTGGTTCACATCAGTCGATCTGAAAGACGCTTTCTTTCACATAAGCATTTATCCTCCGCACAGGAATTTTCTTCGTTTTGCCTACCAGGGCATATGTTGCGAATTCACAGTTCTTCCGTTTGGACTCAGTTTGAGTCCCCGGTCTTTCTGTCTGTGCGCGGAGGCGGGCTTAACGCCTCTGAGAATAACAGGTCTGAGAATCCTACTTGCACAGACGATTGGCTCATCATAGCCGAATCGAAGGAGAAGGTGTCGCAGGACACCGGCCGTGTGCTCGCGCACATCACATCGCTCGGGTTCCGAGTGAACGTGGGCAAGAGCTATCTCACGCCCAGTCAGAATGTCAATTTCCTGGGTTTGGAGTTGAACTCGGTTGCCATGCGAGCGCGTCTCTCTCTAGAGCGCGTTCGCTCTCTATGAGCTGTCTGTCACAGTTCAGAGAAGGGGCGAAAGTGCAATATCGCACATGTCTCAGGATGCAGGGTCTCATGGCTTCATCCACCCAAGTTGTGCCATTAGGACTCCTTAAGATGAGGGCGTTCATGAAATGGGTTTTGTCGCTACATTTCAGCCCGATTCGCGCACTGCAGCCTTGCGCCATTGGAAGAACGCAGACTTTTACGCACGGGGAACCCCTCTCGGGGCGGTTACGATGCGGAAAGTGGTGACGACAGATGCATCCTTGACAGGCTGGGGTGCCACCCAGGAGGGCAAAACGGTGAACGGTCTGTGGCCAAACAGACTACGTTCAGCACATATACATTATTTAGAGCTTTTTACCAATTGGAAAGCCCAGAATCATTTTCTGCCTCGCCCGCAGGGACATCGTGTGCTGGTACGGTGCGACAATACCACGGCTGTGGCATACAGCAACCGTCAGGACAGCTTGCGCTCGTCGAAACTTCACCACCTAGCTCACAAGCTCTTGGTGTGGAGCAGACGGGTTTTCTTGGCATTCTGAACGTCGGCGCATATCCGCTGTCAAGGGGAAACCCAATCTACGGGATTGGCGTCTTCGTCCGCAGATGGTGGAAATGCTATGGATGAGATTCGGACGGGCGAGCGTAGATCTATTCGCCTCGCGCGTAAACTGCCATTGTCCTATGTTCTTCTCTCTAAGGGACATGGACGCGCCCCTCGGGGTAGACGCACCGGCCCTCCCATGGCCGAGAGTGCTCCTGTATGCTTTTCCTCCCCTGTGCCTGATATTCCCACATTGGCCAGGGTGAGAGAGCAGGGCCTGTCTCTCATTCTGATAGCACCCAGATGGCCCAAAGCACCGTGGCTGGCGGAGATGATCCCTCCGTTATACGCCGAGCCATTGTGCCTTCCCGTTCGCACGGATCTATTATCCCAAGCCAACGGTGAGATTTAGCACCCCCACCCGGACAGGTTGGCTCTCTGGGCCTGGCCCGTGAGAGGACGAACCTGAACGCACTTGGGCTTTCGCCGCGTGTGGTTACCACTATTCAGAATATGGCTGTAAGTGGCAAGTGTTCGAGGGGTGGTGTGATGGGCGCGGTATCGCATCTTATCAGTGTTCAGTTCCTGATATTTTGTGTTTCCTTCAAGACCTCATGGATAAAGGCAGGTCCTTTTCCACCATTAAGGTCCACTTGGCTGCTATTTCAGCCTGTCGTGTGGGTTTTGAGGGCTCGACCGTCGGTCGGCACCCTCTAATCCGCAGATTTATGAAGGGTGCACGCCGCTCTTTGCCAGTCATCAGGAGAACTGTCCCGGAGTGGGACCTCTCCGTGGTGCTCGAAGCTCTGTCTCAACACCCCTTTTGAGCCTTTGGATAGTATATCCCTTAAGCTGCTGTCTCTCAAGACAGCTTTGCTTTTGGCCTTGGCATCCGCTAAACGTGTCAGTGAGCTACATGCACTCTTCATAGTTCATCCCTCGTGCTCTAAGTTCTCTCTTAGTGGAGATAAGGTCTTCCTTAAGCCTAACCCGGCCTTCATGCCGAAGTGCTTCCCTGCGTTCACTTCGGAGGTGTTGGAGCTGTCCGCTTTTCACCCTCCACCTTTTACCTCTCTAGAGGATCAGAGGCTGAACGCTCTGTGTGACGAGGACGAATGCTTTCCGGAAGAGCGACCAGCTCTTTTTTTCATGGGCTCCCCCTCACTTAGGGAGTCCAATTTGGAAAAAGCAACGCCTCTCACATTGGGTTGTGGATGCTATTACCATGGCAAGGGAGTGCAGCCCCCTAGGGGCATCAGAGCTCATTCCACAAGAGGTTTAGCCACCTCTTGGGCTCTGTTTAGGGGAGTGTCACTGCAGGACATCTGCTCCGCTGCCAGTTGGGCTTCTCCTCATACCTTCGTGCGCTACTACCGGCTGGATGTCACCAGTACCTCGGTAGCACATTCGGGTCGTCTTAGCCCCTCCCTGCTGTAACCCTGTTGGGATATACCATTAAGGGTGAATGGGCTGACTGGCCATGTTCATTCCTGTCACCTATCATTTCTTCCCCTTTCGGGTATAGATTATGTCTTGGTGGGTTGGGGTTACTATCTCGCATGTGTCCCATGCGTATTTCATGTCCTGCTTGTCCACATTAGTTAGGTGTGGTTTCACCATCGCAGGCTCATGATTAAGGGACGTGTCAGGCACCGCCTCCCCGAGGTGACCGTCCTTCTCTGGCTTCAGAACCTCACTGTGAGTGTATTGGGCAGTCGGGGAGCTGTCCATGGGTGGATCTCGAACACGAGATGATGAAAGAGAACAATAGGTTACTGTCGTAACCCCGGTTCTCTGAAACATCGAGTGGAGAGATCCACCAGCTTTGCCCCGCTTGCCGCACGAGAAGCGAATATACTTACTGAGGAATAGCAGCGCGCCCAGATGTTATGTGCCCGCGGGTGAGGGGTGTGGCCTCATCGGGCACTGGCCGCGCGCTTCTGTCTGTCTAGCCAGACTTGGTGCAATTGGATGCTTCTGCAGAGGTCAGGTACGGATGCCCTTCCCATAGAACCGGGGTTACGACTGTAGTTGGCCAGTATCAGTGTTTTATTATGATTATCCTGTTTTTTATATTCTATTTTATGAGACTTTTATTTTGACATGCTATCTGTAGGGGGGACTATATTTCGCGCTCACTCATGAACGGTGTAAACGCGGGAAGGTATGATATGAGACAATGCATGTCTGAGGTCGAAAAATATTAATGTAATCTTAAAATAAAATGTTAAGTGTTATTCCTTTGTTTGGCAGTAAAGCTAATTCACGAAGTTTGTCCAAGTTTAAGTTAAATGGTGGCAGAAACCCCCCTGGATCACTATTAGCACCCTTTGATATGCGGAGCGAGGTACGTGGTTCATTGTAATGTACATTTGCATACTAATTCATTTAATATGTTTATGTAAATGGAAATGAGATTCATTTTGTGATGATTGTTGCCTGCTTTGCTGTTATCTATCTGATGCTAGCTTTCTAGCATATGTGCATTTGTCAAAGGATTATTTGTATCAAGCTAAACTGCCTTTGTTATTTTCCTTTGAAGTTTTCACGGCGTTGATGCTATGCACACTTGTCGGAATAAAAGTGCACCCGTGTGGAAACACTCCCAAGCCTGTTTATTCCAAGTTGAAGGGCTGCTACGGTGAAAACTCGACGCTGGATGTGGAGTGAAATTCAACTTGACGTTAGAAGGACTGCCACCCGCCATTCTGTGGACAAGGCTGCCACCTGCTGTTCAAACGCTGTCACGTCAACCGGTACCCGGGCAAGATCGGTCTATTTCGTTTGCTGATTGCTGCATAAAATCACAGGGACTCTTTGACTGCGAACAGTGATGTTTATTTAATGGACTGAAGTCACCTTTTATAGACCATATACTGTAAACGTTTGATGTTTTGATGTAACCATACACGTGAAAGGTGAATATAAAGATACAGAAGGGTAATTTAATTAAAAGAGAAAAAGGAGAGTTATTGAACTAACTGAACCTGTTAAAAGTTTAATTCATTCCTGGGTAAATCCTTTGATAGCATTCATTGCTAAGCTGTTTGTGTTAGCCTACATTTTCATTAATGATAATCGCCCAGTGCATGTTTGATATTTAACATTGGTTGAGTTATTGAGCTATATTTCAGTAATTAAACTATAAACCAGTAGTTCAATTTAACCAAACAGCATCACAACTTCAACAAGATGTCACTTAATGAAGAAGAAGCAGCTAGCACACATGACCTACCCATGAAAACCAATAACCCACAGGCCGTCAGGTCTAGTTCACGCGAAAGAACATTTACAGAAAAAGGATTAGAGTTTCGCAAACAGGAAGCTATTAAACACAAGAAGGAATTCATGAGAGCTTATGGCTCCTGGAAAGAGGTGGCAGGAAAGGTTAGGACCACATTAAAATCATTCTGTTCTAAAGATGAACTAAATAAAATGAGAGAAGAAATCCAAATTCGACACAGTGCAGTAAGTGAATGTTATGAGCCCATTCAACGCAACCACAATGCCACCCCGGACATTGTACCGAAAATGGATGCTTGTGTAGCACTCACGGTGGAGATCAGTGAAATAATAGAAATACGGCTAAAAACTGTAGATGAGGTCTTCAATCCAGAACTTGAGAAACTACGAGTGAGGATGGCGCTTAAGAAGGATGAGTATGGATCCGTTTTCGGACACACAAAAACAGACACTGTGCTCTCTCCAGAAAATTCAATCCACTCACAGGGCTCAAGCAAACATGTAGATGCGGAAGCAGAACTCGCAGCTCAACAAGAGAAGGTTAAAGCTGTATACCAAATACAAGCTCAAGAAGAAGTTCTTAGCAAGTGAGAAGAAGAGAAGCAGCTGGTTCTTAAAAGGTTGGATGAAGAAAGGCAAGTAGCTCTTAAAAGAATAGAGACAAACATGCGTCAGGAGAAAAGGAGATTAGAGCAAATTCAAGCAGAGTCAGAAGTAAGAATAGCAGAGGCTAGAGTAAACGCATACGAGAGCCCTGAACACGATTCCAGAGACTGGCCAAAGGAGACGGATCTCACAGTTGGATTCAAAGGCCAGCTTAATCCAAAAGCCATCGCGTACCAGCCTCCTCAAGCACATGCTAATGTGCTAGCATCTCCTGAGAAAGATGACCTCACTCGAGCACTCATTAACTCACACAGTATGAATCGCCTGCCTGCTCCTGAGCCACCAAAGTTCTCTGGCGAAGCCCTAAAGTATGTGGACTGGAAGATGTCCTTCATGGCCCTCATAGACCACCAGCCTCTCCCAGCTCATGAAAAAATGTGTTCTATTTAAAAAACTATCCGAGTGGAGAAGCACGTAAGGCTGTAGAGGGATTCTTCTTTAGAAACTCACAAGAAGCATATCAGGGGGCCTTAAGAGTCCTGGAGGAAAGATACGGAAACCACTTCATTGTGCAGAAGGCCTTTAGAGACAAGCTCATGAAATGGCCCAAGGTTGGTCCCAGTGATCCTGCTGCACTTCGAGAGTTTGCTGACTTTCTGCAAGGACGCGTTGAAGCGATGCCTCATGTGAAAGGATTATCCATCTTGGATGACTGTGAAGAGAACCACAAATTGCTGAAGAAATTACCAGACTGGATCACACGAAGATGGAGCAGAGTCGTCACGGAAAGACTGGACGAATCCGGTGATTATCCAAGCTTTCGTCCAGAAGGAGGCTCGGATAGCCTGTAACCCTGTCGCCTCTCCACTTCTGATCAAGGCCACAGATGACAGACAGCCCAAGAGAGCTAGAGCACTTCACACAAACATTAAAGGGAGTTATCCCACGGAAAAGGTTGAGAGAGTGTTCAGCACCAAGTCAAGGCCACCTTGTCCTATCTGCAAAGATGAGATGCACGGCGTCGTAAAGTGCCCTACCTTTGCAGCAAAATCTCTGGAAGATAAGAGGACCTTCATACGGGAAAACAATTTGTGCCACGGATGTTTGAGAAAGGGACATAACAGTAAGGATTGCAAAACGCGACACTCTTGTGGCATATGCAGCAGACGTCACCCCACCTGTCTACATGAAGAGAGAGAGAACCGGTTTGTGGAAGCAAAGGAGAAACAGTCCACTTCCACAGATAAAGGCACTAGTCAGGAGGAGATCAAGGTGACGTCCCATGCGGTGACACGGCGCATCTTCGCCACATCAAGCATCGTCCCTGTGTTCATGTCATCTGCAAATGAACCAGAGAAAGAAGTTATAACGTATGCTCTTCTAGATACGCAGAGTGATTCTACATTCGTCTTGGAAGACCTTCTAGAAGAACTGAACGTGGAGACTAAACCAGTACGACTCAAACTGAGCACCATGACAGCTGTTGACACGCCCATCGCAAGTAAAAGTGTCTGCGGTCTACAAGTTCGAGGACTACAGTCCGGAAAACAGATTCTGCTACGCCAAGCCTACACTCGTGGCTTCATTCCGGTCGACAAGTCCTACATCCCAACTTCAGAAACAGCGCTGCTGTGGCCTCATCTAAAGCATTTAGCAAACAAACTCCCGCTGTTGAAGGACTGTGAGGCAGGACTGTTAATTGGAAGTGATTGCCCTTTGGCGTTAGCCCCCCAGGAAGTCGTCATAGGAGGCGAAAACGATCCTTTTGCTCAGAGAACGGAACTCGGTTGGAGCATCATAGGCTCATCCAATCCACATCTGGATCGCCAGGGAAACCAGAGGTTCGTCCATCGAGTGACAGTGAAGGAAATACCAGCGCCGTCAACCACTGACCTGCTGAAGGTCTTGGAATCAGACTTCAATGAAGGGAAGCGTGCAGATGTAGACAAGTATGTGTCACAAGATGACATTCGCTTCATTCAGCTCCTGAGCAACAACATAACTCAAAGGAAAGATGGACACTATGAAATGCCCCCCCCTTTCAAGAGCACAGAGCCTCCTCTGTTACCAGACAATAAGAAGCTTGCAACAGTTCGACTGCAGCATCAAAAGAAAAGATTGAAAAATAACGAGCGATATAAAGAACAGTACAAGGCCTTCATGAAAGATATGATAGAGAAAGGTGACGCAGAGCCAGCCTCTCCTGCAACAGGACAGCAGACTACGTGGTACATACCACACCATGGGGCGTTCCACCCCAAGAAGCCAGAGAAGCTACGGGTCGCATTTGATTGTTCAGCGAAGTTCCGTGGTGTCTCACTAAATGATACACTTCTAACAGGTCCTGACCTGATCAACTCTCTCCTTGGAGTGCTCTGTCGTTTCAGGAAAGAGGCTGTAGCCATAATTTGTGACCTAGAGAAAATGTTCCATCAGTTTTACGTTTCACCTGAACTACGGAACTACTTACGGTTTCTCTGGTGGGAGGATGGAGACCTTGAAGCAGAGCCTCAAGAGTATCAAATGGCTGTGCACCTGTTTGGCGCCGCTTCGTCACCCGGATGCGCCAACTTTGGTCTGAAGTACCTGGCACGCCAACACAAGGAAGAGTATCCATTAGCATCAGCCTTCATTGAAAAGAACTTCTACGTCGATGATGGGCTTATCAGCGTCCCCTCCGTAGAAGAAGCAAAGAAGTTGATCGCTGAAGCACGAGAGCTGTGCGAGAGAGGAGGTTTGCGTCTACATAAGTTCAATTCAAACGAAAGGTCAGTTCTGGACTCTGTGGACCCAACTGAGAGAGCAGTCACATCTGAACCCCTCGATCTGGACAGCTCCAGCAGAACGTGCTCTTGGTATCCAGTGGTCCCTGACACCTTTGGCTTCAATGTAAATCCACAGACCAGGCCCCCCACACGTCGCGGCATATTATCTGTCATTGCTTCTTTGTACGATCCAGTCGGATTCGTAGCTCCGTTCATCTTAACCGGAAAGTGCATCCTCCAGGAGCTGTGCCGTCGAGACATTGGGTGGGATGACCCACTTCCCGAAGACTTAAGCCCACGGTGGGAGAGATGGAAGAGCGACCTACAAAGGCTTAATGAAGTCTCAATACCAAGATGCTACCAACCGCAAGGTTTTTGCAGAATTGTCTCGAGGGAACTACACCACTTCTCAGATGCCAGCAATATAGGATACGGCTCGTGTTCCTATCTGAGGAGCAAGAATGAAGTTGGTGAAGTTCACTGCAGCCTTGTGATGGCAAAGGCTAGAGTTGCACCTACAAAACTTACAAGCATTCCGAGATTGGAACTTTCAGCAGCAGTGGTCGCTGCAAGATCAAGTGTCATGCTGAGAAACGAGCTGGATATGCCAATCGATGCAGAATTTTTCTGGACTGACTCGCAAGTTGTCCTGGCTTATATTAACAGTGAAGCCAGAAGGTTCCATGTCTTCGTTGCCAATCGTGTGCAAATGATCAGAGAACACACCAGCCCCAGCCAGTGGCATTACATAGACACAATAGAAAACCCTGCTGACCACGCGTCGAGGGGTCTCAATGCAGTGGACATCTCCACAACAAACTGGCTACCAGGACCCAAATTCCTGTGGGAACAAGAAATACGTCCAGAGTTTCAGCTCACTCCTGAGTTGCTTGTTGGTGATCCTGAGGTCAGGTCAATGCAGGCGTTTACAACTAAAGTAGAACCTTCTAAGTCTGACTTTCTCAGGAGAGTCTAAATCGATTCTCCTCTTGGTCAAAACTCCTGAAAGTCATTGCAAGAATCAAGAGGCTGAATTCAAAGCAAACTCGTCCTGGTGAACCTGTGAGTGTGGAAGAGCGTGAGAGAGCTGCCGAATCAGTAATGAGGCTTGTACAAGAAGAAGCATTCTCCCAAGAGATTGAGATACTTCAAAAGGGAAAGGGTCTTCAAAAGTCCAGCCCTCTGTTTCACTTGGATCCCATCTTAGAAGGCGGAGCACTTCGTGTTGGTGGGAGACTAGGTCAGTCATCCTTAAGCCTTGAAGTCAAACACCCTTTGATTCTACCCAAAGGAGGACATATTACCAAGCTGATCTTGACTCACTACCACGAGAGGATCTGTCACCAAGGACGGAATCAAACGCTAACAGGACTTCGAGCCAATGGGTTTTGGGTCATCGGTGGAAGTAAGTCTGTTGCTAAGCTGATACACAGATGTGTGAAATGCAGAAGACTCAGGCGGCCTGTGGAAGAACAACGCATGGCAGAGCTTCCTAAGGAACGGGTAGATGCCTCTGCTCCCTTTACATCAGTGGTGTAGTCTACGTGATACGCAGGTATACGCCGTATACCCACTAGAAAATGTCAAGGATTTGCGTATGCCCACTAGGAAATGTCAAAGATCTCCGTATGCCCACTTTAAAAAGCGTGAGGATTCGTAACAACATCGTTTTGTGAAATACATTTCCTACGACATCAGCCCCCCTAAACGTTGGCGACAGAATTCCGTGTTCCCTAAGTAAGTTCTGTTATCAGATTCAGCGCGCGAGCAGAGAGCACAGAGTGTGTGTAGTGTGTGTGTGTGTGTGTGTGTGTGTGTGTGTGTTCGTGTTCATCTGAGCCTCATTGGTCTGTCACTGCTCGTCAATGTCCGAATATTTGAGATGACAAATCAAATCAAAGTAGGCGGGCTTTATATAGACGCTGAGCGCGAAATTTCAGCAGAGCAACTCGACGCTTCAGTTTACGGGCAAGTGCGAGATAAGATGTAAGTGCATGGCTAAACTTCATATTTTACATTTTTTAGGTCATAAATGTTAAACGAATGACAAAAAATAACCAGGCAAACTAATATAGTTTTGTCTAATTTCGCCATTTTGAACTGAAATAAATAGGCCTGTAACGTGACTCATGCAATTTAATAGTTTACTGTCATTGCGAGGGGACAAGAAACATTAACAAAGACCTTTTCATCATTTTAGCCACAA
Source organism: Pimephales promelas (assembly GCF_016745375.1). Next base: position 19,145,514 of record NW_024121144.1, read on the forward strand.
GAGTAATAACGAATGTGTACATATTGAGAATATAATAAAAATTGTAGCCTTTAGTACATTAAAAATGCTCAGCGAGGAAGAGAATCTACTGCCCACTGACATGGTTTTAAAGCTATTTCTTATTCTTTTTTTGGTCTTCAAACGTCTTGAAATGCACATCAGAGAAATTAAAAAAAATTTGAAGCCTCAACCTCAAATTTAGGACCTCTGTGATTATAAAGCCCTGTCTATGGCCCTGTAAGATCAATAATGAACGTGTAGCCTATATGTTTTGAATGCATTTAATAAACTTAATTACCTAGCTTTAGTAGCTTTCAGTGAATAAACGTGTCAGAGAAAAATTATTCATAGGGAAAATCCACCTATCAGTTGACCCCATGTTTACTGTCTTCATTGACTGATAAAAATGAAAAGCCTATATCAGTCAAAGCTCATCTTTAGGAGGGGAAGAAACAGGGCAAGATAAAAACAAAGAGAAAAAGAGGGTGATGCTGATGAGGAGAGAGAAATAATCAGCTGCCCAGTGCCCACTGACATGGTTTTAAAGCTGTTATTTTTTTTTCTTTTTTTTTTGGCCTTCAAAACATCCTAAAATGCACATATGTAGATCAGAGAAATAAAAATTTTCTCAGGGAAACCCTGAATCCCCATAACTAACCCACCTCACATTTGGGACAACAGTGATTATAAAACCCTGCCTTTGCATGTAATGAAACTGGTTAATAGTGAGCATTAGATCCTAAACTAAAGTGTTACCTTTTTTTTAGAACAAATCCTAAGTAATGATCAAAATCCTATGACGCCCCTGCTTCATGCAACCTGTCAAAATCAACGTTTTGTATCACTTGAAGAAAATATTAAAAAAAATATATTACTATTGCACAGTAGAGTATAGGCCTATTTCAAGTAGGCCTAATAATACTAATAATAGTTTATTAAAACACATTGAAGCTCAAATTTACAACAGTTTATAGAGATAAATAAAGTAACTCGATAGAATTATGAAAGAAATTGCATAATAAAATGTAATTTTAAAAATAATAATCAAATCTATTAAAACAGAATTCTAAAGGAATATCACACAAGTTTTACAAATTTTTCGCAAATGGGTGGGCGGTGGTAGCGGGGGGGGGGTGGGGGGCTGGTACGCTGGTATATCACAGTATACTCACTACAAAAAAGTAGACTACACCACTGCTTTACATACTGCGGCATCGATTGCTTCGGCCCATTCATCACTAAGAAAGCCCGCAAAGAGCAAAAGCGCTATGGCTTAATCTTCACTTGCCTTGCCTCTCGATCTGTTCACATTGAGATGCTTGAGGACTTATCCACAGATTCATTTACCCATTTGCCTTAAGACGCTTCATCAGCCTCAGAGGAGCCGTTCGTCAACTCCATCGCGATCATGGAACTAATTTTGTGGGAGCTAAAAATGAATTCAAAGAAGCACTGAAGCAGTGTGACACTAAAACTATCGAGAGCTTCCTCGCAGAAAGCCAACGTGAGTTCATCTTCAATGCTCCCTCAGCAAGTCACGCTGGCGGCGTCTGGGAGCGCCAGATTCGGACTGTCCGTAATGTCCTAAATGTCACATTATGTCAATACTCAGGCAGACTCGATGACTCTTCCCTTCGAACTCTGTTTTATGAAGCAATGGCCATTGTGAACAGCCGTCCACTAACTGTAAATGGGGTAAATGATCCTACCTCGCTCGAGCCATTAACTCCAAACCACCTCTGTTACGTGCCCCCTAACTGAGTTTAATCGGGGACATCCTAACATATAAAGAAACCACAAGAACGTTCGTTGACGATATAAAAGTAATTTATTGTCAGTGGTTAACAAGAAAGACAGGTAGGACGGTAACAAAGTCTGGTGGTAAAAATAAACATAAAGCAAACAGAAAGAAGAACCCTGCTCACTAATATCTACCGAATCCAACACACTTGTCTGCCTCCCGTTCAAAACAAAGACAAGTTCTCGGTGAGTCTTCCGGGTCCACTGACTGCTGCTCTAAAATAATCTTAGACTAAACAGTGAAAAACCCGTCACCAATACCACCAACTCAAAACAAAAATAAACGACTTCGTCATAACACCCACACAAATGTCAGGACAGGTACTGGGGTTAATGCATGGTCTGTTTACACCGTTCCGACGCCATCTAGCTCAAAGGCAACATCGGCCAAGCCCACGGGAGCTTTTGGGTACAGCATCCGCTCCGACATGAGCAACCACGGCGAGGAGGGAACATGGGAGAGAGCACGGCGTCCGACCGCACCAGAGGGAGAGCGAGGTCTAAACCCAGTGAGAGAGAGAGAGAGAATGTGAATCTCCGTCCTTTTAAAAACAGTCGGCCCCGCCCACTCGCAACCGGGGAGACGTCACGTGACCTATAAGGCAGGAAACAGAAAACAACAAAACGAACAAGAACAACACAAACAGTGTCCCCAACGTACAACCACGTAACACCCCCACCCTTAAAGAAAATAAATTGGGGTTTCAGTCAACAAAGGAAAAATCATCCATAAACATCTACAAACTCGCAGGCCGCAGGATCTCCAAAACCTGCTGAACAGGAGAAAGAGAAAAAAAAAATTAAGTACAACAAATATACATTTAAATCTCTGATCCCAATTTATTTAACTCATTTACATCAAGCACGAGACAATGCATCTGCAACTACATTGTCACGTCCTCGAATGTGCTTAATCTCCAAGTTACAACCTTGGAGAATCAAACTCCACCGCATTAATCGCTGGTTGGAATTTCTCATGCGATCAAGAAAAACCAAGGGATTGTGGTCTGTATAGACCACCACTGGAGACAAAGCACCTCCGACATAAACCTCGAAGTGCTGGACGGCAAGCACTAGCGCAAGAGCCTCCTTTTCTATTGTCGAATAAGCACGCTGACAGCGGGTGAACTTACGCGAAAAAAAACAGACAGGGTGTTCCAGTCCATCCGCGTCATTTTGCAGAAGAACAGCTCCCGCTCCCAGATCACTCGCGTCAACGGCGATGGCAAAAGGCAAAGAAAAATTAGGGGCCGCTAGCACAGGCGCAGTAGTCAACAGTGCTTTAATAGAGTCAAAGGCAGCTTGACTCCGTGAAGTCCAGGAAAAAGACACCTTCGGACTCAGCAAATCAGTGAGAGGTGAAGCAAAAACAGAAAAATTTTTACAAAACGATCGGTAGTAACCGACCATGCCGAGGAAACGACGGAGTTCACGACGAGTAGTTGGAGGAGGATAATTCAGAATCGCCTCAACTTTAGACTGGACAGGACGCACCTGTCCCCGACCAACCACTTTGCCCAAATATACCACGGTGGCCTGGCCAAACTCACACTTAGCCAGGTTAATGGTCAAATTAGCTTCTGACAATCGGTCAAAGACAGTAGAAAGATGGGCCAGATGTGAGACCCAGGTATCACTATAAATGATCAAGTCATCTAAATAGGCCTCGCAGTTGGACACTCCTTCCAGAACGCTGTTGATAAGCCTCTGAAAGGTGGCAGGAGCGTTTCGAAGACCGAAGGCCATAGCAGTGTACTGCAGGAAGTGATCTGGGGTCACAAAAGCGGAGATTTCCCTGGCACGGAGCGTCAACGGAACCTGCCAGTATCCCTTCAATAGGTCAATTTTACTGACGAATACAGCAGAACCCAAACGATCAACACAATCGTCAACACGTGGCAAGGGATAACTGTCAGGCTTGGTAACAGCGTTCACTCTACGAAAATCTGTGCAAAACCGCGTGGTACCATCACTCTTTGGAATAAGAAGACAGGGCGAACTCCATGGACTATTACTAGACTCTGCAATGCCGTTCCTCAGCATGAACTTCACCTCTTCTAAAAACAACATTCTTTTATGTGGATTTACACGATAAGGCTGTTGTTTAATTGGACGCGTAGCGCCCACATCAATGTCATGCTCGATTTTCGTTGTCCGACGAGGCACATCAGGAAACAGATTCTCATATTGCTTGAACAGAGAGATTAAATCATTACGTTCTAAGGTGGATAAATTAGACAGAAATAAATCTAAATCATTAAGAACCTCAGAATTCTCCATTCTCCCTTCAATAATCTCCCTTGAAGGAATACGACCCTCATCTTCCAGCAAAGGACTAAACACCGGACCCAGCTGTTCTGATAGAAACGCATTTTCAGCAGGTGTCGCCACAGTCAGCGATACAGCAACTTCAGCACCACCTTTCTTGGACAGCGCCACTTTTGACGCACGCTCATCATTTCTGTTACCCAAAGGGCAAAGCGACTTGAGCTCCGAAATTGAACCTTCTCCTCGATCACAAAAACGCTTCAGTCGATTGATGTGACACAGCGTAGTTTTTCTCTTTCGATCTGGGGTAGAGATAACATAGTTTAAGTCACTCACTCGTCGTTGGACACAATAGGGACCGCTGTAACGAGCCTGCAAAGCAGAACCAAACCCGGGAATCAGCACAAGAACTTTATCCCCAGGACTGAAACTTCGTGAGACAGCCTTCTGATCAAATCTCTGCTTCATTCTCTTCTGACGGAGCCCTAAATTATCTCTAGCCAACTGACATGCGCGACTGAGTCTACTACGCATTTTAGACACATAATCCGACAAACTGAGGGAATCTTTAGGCTCAGCAAGCCAAGACTCCTTTAACAGTTTTAAAGGTCCACGAACCGTGTGCCCGAAAACCAGCTCTGAAGGGCTAAAACCCAAACTTTCTTGTACAACCTCTCGTACCGCAAAAAGAGCAGATGGAACCCCTTCATCCCAATCACGTTGAAACTCGAGACAAAAACACTTGAGTATACTTTTCAAAGTCTGGTGGACACTCCTCGAATGCACCTTGAGTCTGTGGTCGGTACGGGGTGGATGTCACATGGCGGACCGCGAGCTGACGCATAACTTGTGCAAACACGCGAGACATAAAATTAGTGCCGCGGTCTGTCTGAACTGTTTTTGGAAGGCCGAAAAGAGAGAAAAAACCCATCAGGGCTTTTATAATGACCGGGGCAGTGATTTTACGGAGCGGAACAGCTTCTGGAAAACGAGTTGAGCTGCACATGATGGTAAGCAACCATTGATTCCCAGTCTTTGTTCGAGGCAATGGGCCCACACAGTCTAGTATAATATTCTCAAAAGGCTCAAAAGCAACGGGAATCGGCTGTAACGGTGCAGGCGGAATCACCTGATTAGGTTTTCCCGTAACCTGACACACGTGACATGTTCGACAGTATCTCACAACGTCTCTCTTAATACCCGGCCAAAAAAAATGACGCAACACTCTATCCGTAGTTTTATTAACGCCAAGATGACCTGCCAAGTGATGGTCATGAGCTAAACTCAGCACCTTATCACGAAAAGCAACTGGGACAACAACTTGAAAAAGAACTCTCCACTCATCTTGCGCTGAAGCCACAAGAGGTCTCCACTTGCGCATTAAGACACCATCTCGTAAAAAATAGCCATGCGGCGTATGCTCAATATCTTCTTCAGACAAAACTTCTGAAAAAAAAAGAAGACAGAGATGGGTCACTTTCCTGTTCCTTAATAAGCTCCTCTCGACTCATAGAAAATTTAGGAACCTCGGAAGAAAACGACAGTGAATCCGAATTCAACCGTAACTCACTATCGCTAAGGGGTGAAGGTCGAGCAATAAAAGTATCGCTAAGATCAAACTGTTCCTCAGTCTCCTGTTCTAGTTCCTTTCTCGCCATGGCCCGAGTAACGACACTAGAGGAAAAAACTTCAGGGAAGCTAATAGACAGATCATCAGTACACGTTTTTGGAAGGGCAGGAGACACTATGGGGCAAGGTAAAACTTTTCCCCCACACAAATCATTACCAAGTAACATCGATACATTTTCAATGGGCAAGGAGGGGCGTACCCCCACGATAACGTTACCGGTAACTAAATCAGTCATAAGAGAGATCTCATGCAAAGGGACACTAACATGACCCATTTCAAATCCACGTACCAGGATACTATCACCAGTAAAAGTCTCATCACAGAAAGGTAATGCATCTCGCAAAATAAAGCTCTGTGAAGCACCAGTATCCCGCAGAATTTTCACTGGAGTTTTTAAGTGCTCCCCAGGCAAAGAGACGAAACCATCCATTATAAACGGCGCAAAACCGTGTTTATCAGAAATCGGGTCGTTACTACTCACAGGCAAATTTGAAACACACAACCCCACCTCTGATCTATAAGAAGCTGGCTGACTTGCCGTCTTGTTTTTACGTTTTAGAGTATAGCACTCAGACAAAACATGACCACGTTTCTTACAGTAGGCGCAGGTCGGAACGATACCACTAGACCGCGACGGACGGTGGTCTGGAGAATGAGCAGGGACAGGCACGATTTCTTTAGACATTTTAGACGCATTTGAATGACCCGGGACGTTCTGAGAAAGTTTTAAATTAGGCAGGACACGCTTATGTGTGAGCACATACTCGTCGGCCAACACAGCTGCGCGAGCAGGTGTCAGATTTTTATGCTCACTAACATGAGTAGCGACTGTCTGAGGAAGACCGTTTTTAAAATCTTCAAGAATAATCAAATCACGAAGAGATTGAAAAGTTGTTACTTCTTGTGAACTAAGCCAGCGATCAAATAACATTTCTTTCTCTCGAACATATTCGACAAATGTAAGAGCTTCAGGTTTTAGATAACTACGAAACTTTTGTCGATAAGCCTCAGGCACAAGAGCATAAATGCGTAAGACAGCATGTTTAACTTTTTCATAATCTGCTGCGTCTTCCAGAGTTAAAGAGGAATACGCTTCCTGCGCTTTCCCAGTAAAGACACATTGTAACGTCATGGTCCAAATTTCCTTAGGCCATTTAAATGTTGTTGCCACACGCTCAAAATGTGCAAAGAACTTATCCACTTCGCTCTCATTAAAGGGTGGAACGAGACGAATGTTACGAGTTATGTCAAACTGATCTGGCTTAAACGCTACACCAGCCTCACGAGCCTTCACTTCGAGCTCTTTAATGCGTAATGCTTGCGCAAGTTCAAGATCTTTTAACCTAAATTCGTGTTCTCTTTGTTCTCGTTCTCTTACTAACCGCCTATCAGCCTCTAGTTTATTTTTTCTCCCGTTCCCATTCAATCTCCTTCTCTCTTAACTGTAAACGTTTCAATTCTAGTGCTGCTTTACTAGGTGAAGGATCAATAGGAAGACGCTTACCCTGATCAGGCGATGTAGGAATATCAGGAACCACTTTTCCAAACTCTCCCAGTTCTCGCAACCTTTTCACAAGCATCTCCTGCAAATCAGCCTTGGAAGGGCCACCACTCACTTCAAGTTTATAGTGCCCGGCAACTCTAACAAGGTCATCACGTGTGATCGATAACAACAGTTCTTGCGAAGGAGCGAGAATAAACGCGTCTAAATCAAACATTTCGAATGATACAAAATTCCCTAAACGGGCCGCAGTCAATAAGGAAAAGAGAGGAAAAATAAATAAATACATCAGCGAACTTCCACAGAAGCCTACAAAAAAAAGAAGCGCTCTCTCACAGCGTGCAGGACGACCCCCCACTGAAAAAGATTTTTACTAAGGAAAAATCGAAATGAATCAATAAATAAGGTCCAAAACCCGGCAAAACGAGCCCCCATTTATATGTTACGTGCCCCCTAACTGAGTTTAATCGGGGACATCCTAACATATAAAGAAACCACAAGAACGTTCGTTGACAATATAAAAGTAATTTATTGTCAGTGGTTAACAAGAAAGACAGGTAGGACGGTAACAAAGAAAACAGAAAGAAGAACCCTGCTCACTAATATCTACCGAATCCAACACACTTGTCTGCCTCCCGTTCAAAACAAAGACAAGTTCTCGGTGAGTCTTCCGGGTCCACTGACTGCTGCTCTAAAATAATCTTAGACTAAACAGTGAAAAACCCGTCACCAATACCACCAACTCAAAACAAAAATAAACGACTTCGTCATAACACCCACACAAATGTCAGGACAGGTACTGGGGTTAATGCATGGTCTGTTTACACCGTTCCGACGCCATCTAGCTCAAAGGCAACATCGGCCAAGCCCACGGGAGCTTTTGGGTACAGCATCCGCTCCGACATGAGCAACCACGGCGAGGAGGGAACATGGGAGAGAGCACGGCGTCCGACCGCACCAGAGGGAGAGCGAGGTCTAAACCCAGTGAGAGAGAGAGAGAGAATGTGAATCTCCGTCCTTTTAAAAACAGTCGGCCCCGCCCACTCGCAACCGGGGAGACGTCACGTGACCTATAAGGCAGGAAACAGAAAACAACAAAACGAACAAGAACAACACAAACAGTGTCCCCAACGTACAACCACGTAACAACCTCATACTGATGAAGTCCAAGATTGCCCTTCCACCGCCTGGCAAATTTGAGAAGGAGGATGTCTATGCAGCTAAAAGGTGGCGAAGAGTCCAGTACCTCGTCGAACAGTTCTGGAGCCGGTGGAAAAGAGAATATCTCACGAACATCTCCACACGCCAAAAGTGGCATACGACTCGACGGAACCTTAAGGTGGATGACTTGGTCATTGTAAAGGAAGATACCCCTAGAAATCAGTGGCACCTGGGACGAGTGGTTGAAGCCACACAGGAGAGTGATGGACTAGTGCGTCGTGTCAAGGTGTTAGTAGGAGAAAGGACGTCAGTGAAACAAGATCGCCCTACCAAACCTTTGATAATAGAAAGGCCCATTCAGAAACTAGTTCTCCTCCTCGAGAGTGATTGATCAGTCTTACTGTTTACACTGTTTATCCCCTCGTGACGTAGGTTACTCTCAGAGCCAAGTAGTACTTATCTGCACATATCTAGAAACACTGATACAGATTTAAGACTCGAGTATGAGCCGTTCAGCCAGGTTGATCCTTTTCTTCACTCTTCATAACATGAGTGGTGGGAGTGTAGTTGGCCAGTATCAGTGTTTTATTATGATTATCCTGTTTTTTATATTCTATTTTATGAGACTTTTATTTTGACATGCTATCTGTAGGGGGGACTATATTTTCTCTGTGTTCGCACACTCACGCGCTCACTCATGAACGGTGTAAACGCGGGAAGGTATGATATGAGACGATGCATGTCTGAGGTCGAAAAATATTAAGTGTTATTCCTTTGTTTGGCAGTAAAGCTAATTCACGAAGTTTGTCCAAGTTTAAGTTAAATGGTGGCAGAAACCCCCCTGGATCACTATTAGCACCCTTTGATATGCGGAGCGAGGTATGTGGTTCATTGTAATGTACATTTTGCATACTAATTCATATGTTTATGTAAATGGAAATGAGATTCATTTTGTGATGATTGTTGCCTGCTTTGCTGTTATCTATGTGCATTTGTCAAAGGATTATTTGTATCAAGCTAAACTGCCTTTGTTATTTTCCTTTTAAGTTTTCACGGTGTTGATGCTATGCACGCTTGTCGGAATAAAAGTGCACCCGTATGGAAACACTCCCAAGCCTGTTTATTCCAAGTTGAAGGGCTGCTACAACGACAGTAACCTATTGTTATTGTGAGATGGCGTAACGTGAATTCATGTATGTTTATTTAGCTACGAGGTTTTGAGCCAGCATAAGGGATGTTTGTAACACATTTTTGCCTTCCTATTCTTAGGAAGCATTCTTATATGCGCTATTCACATATATTCTTACTGACTGTTCTAAGTCATATTTGAGGTGACATGTTACAAAGTGCATTGTGTTCATGTTTAAACGGAGTGATTTAGAGTTTGAGTTGTATTGATTTTGAATGATTAGTGATGAAGCCATATACAGCTACTAATTCGATATTTTGCATTTGCTGTATGCAGACTGGTTTTTTTGTGTGTGTGTGCATATTTTGCCACTGTTGAGAGAGAGAGAGAGAGATTCTACGGCGAGCCAGCGATCCTGCGATTCAGCGATTCAGTGATTCTGGAGTGTGACCGTAACCAGTGGCCATCAACTCACCAAGTGGATGGACCGCACATTTTCGGATACGTCGTACAGATAAGATTGAAAGAGATCTCCAACGTTATCACACACTGCCGGTAGTGATTTGAAACAAGGCCTTTTGACAAACCACATTGGAACTGAATTGATTGGAACTGAAACTCAACTGAGTTGAACATTGAACTATTTGACTGGACTGATTTTTTTTTTTCTTTTCTTTTAACTGACGGACTATTTTGGGGAAATTTGTTATTATTGTTTCTTTTGTGTGTTTCACAATCCATCTGGAATGTTAAAATAAATGTTTTGATACTGCGTTTGCTATTCAAACAGAGGTCGTAGCCAATTCATTTCAAGAGCCGAACCTAATTCTGGTTTCTAATAACTTAAATATCACTAAAATAGGTCACTGTGGTATACTAATTGATGTTTTAAGTAACTCTTGTTACACATGTACACACATTTTTCTTCTGATGCAGATATACTGTACACATGCCTTCCATTTGTTACAGGTATTATATCAGTGTTGGTGTGAAATTTGTGACGCATGCTGTAGTCACAAAAACAAATTCCCATGTCTTTCAGTTGGTGCAACGGTGAAGCGAGGCCGAGGTTTTGTTGATTTCCGTTCATCAGAGGGAGTCGTCGCAGTAAAGTGGTTCGACGACAAGTGTGTCACCTTGCTGAGCAATGCTTATGGGGTGAAGAGATACACAAAGGAGGCGCAACAGAAGGTCGACGTCCCCTGCCCATCCATCGTCTTGGCATACAATCAAGCCATGGGGGGGCATCGATCTCTCTGATACTCGCTCGTGCACCTCTATAAAACACCGATGAAGTCCCGGCGCTGGTACCTGCCATTGTTTGGGTACATCATCGATGTGAGCATTGTGAATGCATGGCCCCAACCCCCGAGTTCTCCACCCCACCCAGGAAGTCTGACATGATGGCGTTGGACACCGGCCTACACTCAGAGAGGGAGGTGCAACTTGTGCAAAAGTGGAGTGTCGCGTTGGCGACGTTCCAAATGTGGAGATGGGAAGTTGTTGTACAAAAACCAGCGCTTTGTTGCATATCACCAGAGATGAGTTAAGAGTAAGGCAAGGATGAGACCTATGCACGATGAGATTATTTATTTATTTATTTATTCATTTATTATATTTATAAGTATATATTTGTAGTTATTTATTGATTACAGTTGTAATTATTTGTTTAGTATTGTATTTGTGTGTTACATTTCTTGATTTATATTGTTTACTGTTCACTTTAGAATGTTTTTATTTTATGCGTTATAATAAGAACATGATTTTAAAATGAAAATGGATTATATTGTTAACAGTTTTTCTACTGTCTGTACTGTTTTTATATGAAAAAATATTCAACTTAAGATTCACACAAGAAAAAAAATCTACGAATGCCTAATACTAGTTACTTCATGCCGTGAATTACCCTAAATGGGCAAGTCAACCGGCTGGTTGACATGTGTATCTGCTTCCTGATTGGGTCATTTAAAAAAAAAAAAAACAACTGAAAAATTGCTAAATTTGGACTAAGGAACACCATTTTATAAAAAAAATATTTAAAAAAAAATGGCCTATTTATTTCTTAGTGTGACTGTTAAAGGGTTAATTAAACGTCAAAAACATGTCATTTTCTTTTAAGAAATCCAGACAAGACAGAGGTAATACTCAGAGGTGGTGTAGGAGCCATACTTACCACCTTATTTAATTTGTATGAATTTGTTCATTTAAATATCAGTCAATTGTGTGTGAGAGGGGGAAAGTTGGATAAACGATAGGCCACCCCCGACAGCCCGGAGAGGGGCGCTGGTGCAAGAGCCGTGCACGTGGAGCGAGAGTGGCACGGTGCCACAAACCAGCAATTGGCCTAAAAGTCATTTGTTTTATGTTACGATGCATCTTTATTTTTGATGGAATAAACTTGAGTTATTTGTTTGTGACATCGATTCGTGGTACTTTGCACGTGTCAGAAATAAAGCATCGGCATGTCCCGCAGTGGACCAGAAACGTGTTTTTTGAAAGTGTTTTTGAAAAGCATATTTCGTACGTTAAAAAAACAGCCTTTTTCCACCGTATTAATTGCAAGGTATTGCTTTTGACTTCTAAAGCTGCAAATGGTTTAGCTCCAGTCTATCGAACAGATCTTCAGGAGATTTTAGGACACCATCGCTCATCATAACGTCATACCAATCTTGAGTGTGTGTTTTGTTTTTTGTTTTGTTTTTTACGAATAAACAAACACTGTGACGTTGTCTCGATTGATTGATTGAATCTGTATTATATAAATATATGTGACTTGACGTATGGATGAAAAAGGGAGTTATTTCAGCGGCAGGACCAAATGGGGTAAAGCCATGTATTTTGTAAGAATCCAATTGTGTTTGTGATGGGAATTGTACATTTACATTTTTGAGATGTGTTGCGTGCAACGCAGGGAAACTGTGCACGAACCAGATGCGGCCTACATGGAATGATTTGGGACAACGGTGTCAAAGATGAATTTGTGTCAAGTACTGAGCAGACAATGAAGTGAATCAAATGAAACTCCAGTCGGATATGATGGAGTTGATGGGTTGGAATTCATTATGACGTCTATTAATAGAGATTTTTTGACCCCGTTGGGTACGTATTACAGTGATTAGTTTTGGGGCGTTGCTTGCGGTTGTTGTGTTACAGGTAACGTGGCTTCCGTAATCATTCCGGCAGCTGATTGGTGTTTCGACGGCTGATTGGATCTTGGAACTCCTCCTACTCGTCAGTGGCTGCAGCTGGCTGGGCTGTTTAAAAAGGCAAGGTTTGGATCTGTTTGGTGTCTGCTTTTGCAGGGAAGTAGTGATCCTTGGTTGAAGCCAGCATCTTCGAACGCATTCTGCAATATATGTGAGTTTGTTTGGGTCTTTGCAGGTGATTTCAGAGCTTTGTCCATGTGAAATGTGAAGTTGAATGACCGCTTTTAAATATGGTCATGGTGGAGGTGAGTTTAACCCAGGGGTTTAGTTTAAAAGATGGTGAGGGCAGTTGAATGACGCATGTGATCAGTCGTTTATCTCGTACTTTTGTTTCCCAGATACACACGGCCAACCCGTGGAAGCGTGCCGTGATCCGTTGGAATCCATTCTGCTTGGTGATTTGAGTGGTGCCTTGGTGCCTGACTGAAAGCGCAAAGGTGTGTGTGTGTGTGACTCCTGCTGTAATGCTGAGTCCTTATGCCTGTGCTTGACTTAATTTTCCATCTATGTTCTCCTACCAGACGAATGGCACGGGCTGCGTCTCTGTTGCGGTCGACGCGTCATTGTTTTTCAAGGTCAAATTTGAAGAGCGAACGCAAGAGACGCGTCTTGTGAATGTTACTTTGGAGGGAACAGGTGAGCTATTGGCTGATCTTAAGCATGTATTCTTTACAAGACCTCCACTTGAAGACACAAAGTTGATATCGTCCACTGTTTGTGTAAGAGCAATTCGATGACTGACGCGATCGGTCGTTTATCTCGTACTTGTGTTTCCCAGATACACGCGGCCAACCCGTACCCGGAAGCGTGCCGTGATCCGTTCGAATCCATTCTGCTTGGTGATTTGAGCAGACCGTGCCTGACTGAAAGCGCAAAGGTGTGTGTGTGACTCCTGCCGTACCGTTGAGTGTTTTACTTTTATGCCTGTGCTCGACTTAATCGTCCATCTTTGTTCTCCTACCAGACGAATGCCACGGGCTGCGTCTCCGTTGCGGTTGACGCGTCATTGTTTTGAGCAAACGCAAGAGACGCGTCTTGTGAATGTTACTTGGGAGGGAACAGGTGAGCTATCAAGCATGTATTGTTTATGCTCTTTACAAGACATCCACTTGAAGCCACAAAGTTTACATCGTCCACCGTTTGTGTAAGAGCAATTCGATGACTGATGCGATCGGTCGTTTATCTCGTACTTGTGTTTCCCAGATACACGTGGCCAACCCGTACCCGGTCGAGCCTCGGCGTGCCGTGATCCGTTCGAATCCGTTCTGCTTGGTGATTTGAGCAGACCGTGCCTGACTGAAAGCGCAAAGGTGTGTGTGTGACTCCTGCCGTACCGTTGAGTGTTTTACTTATGCCTGTGCTTGACTTAATCGTCCATCTTTGTTCTCCTACCAGACGAATGCCACGGGCTGCGTCTCCGTTGCGGTTGACGCGTCATTGTTTTTCAACGCTAAATTTGAAGAGCAAACGCAAGAGTCTTGTGAATGTTTCTTGGGAGGAAACAGGTGAGTTATCAAGCATGTATCGTTTATGCTCTTTACGAGACATCCACTTTAAGACACAAAGTTGATATCGTCCACCGTTTGTGTAAGGGCAATTATGAAACGGATGTGATGAAACGGTGGACCATATCAACTTTGTCTTAAAGTGGACGTCTTGTCAGATGGCATAAAGAATACATGCTCGATGGCTCGCCCATAAGTGGGAAACATGAGTACCAGATAAACTGATGGGATCCAGTTACACAGTTTAGCTGAGTCATTTCCTTACGACCGGATGAACGGCACAGGCTGTTTCTCTCTTACGGTTGACGTGTTTGCTCTCCAAATGTAGCATTGAAAAACAATGACGCAAGAGACGCGTCTCGTGAATGTCACTCGGGAGGGGACGGGTGAGCTTTCTTTACGCTCTTTACAAGACATCCACTTGAAGCCACAAAGTTTACATCGTCCGCCGTTTGTGTAAGAGCAATTCGATGACCGACGCGATCAGTCGTTTATCTCGTACTTGTGTTTCCCAGATACACGCGGCCAACCCGTACCCGGTCGAGCCTCGGTGGAAGCGTGCCGTGATCCGTTGGAATCCCTTCTGCTTGGTGATTTGAGCAGACCGTGCCTGACTGAAAGCGCAAAGGTGTGTGTGTGTGTGTGTGACTCCTGCCGTACTGCTGAGTCCTTATGCCTGTGCTCGACTTAATTTTCCATCTATGTTCTCCTACCAGACGAATGGCACGGGCTGCGTCTTTGTTGCGGTTGACGCGTCATTGTTTTTCAAGGTCAAATTTGAAGAGCGAACGCAAGAGACGCGTCTCGTGAATGTTACTCTGGAGGGAAGAGGTGAGCTATCAAGCGTGTATTCTTTATGCTCTTTACGAGACATCCACTTGAAGCCACAAAGTTTACATCGTCCACAGTTTGTGTTAGAGCAATTCGATGACCGACGCGATCAGTCGTTTATCTCGTACTTGTGTTTCCCAGATACACGCGGCCAACCCGTACCCGGTCGAGCCTCGGTGGAAGCGTGCCGCGATCCGTTCGAATCCATTCTGCTTGGTGATTTGAGGAGACCGTGCCTGACTGAAAGCGCAAAGGTGTGTGTGTGTGTGTGACTCCTGCTGTAATGCTGAGTCCTTATGCCTGTGCTTGACTTAATTTTCCAACTATGTTCTCCTACCAGACGAATGGCACGGGCTGCGTCTCTGTTGCGGTCGACGCGTCATTGTTTTTCAAGGTCAAATTTGAAGAGCGAACGCAAGACACCCGTCTTGTGAATGTTACTTTGGAGGGAACAGGTGAGCTATTGGCTGATCTTAAGCATGTATTCTTTACAAGACCTCCACTTGAAGACACAAAGTTGATATCGTCCACTGTTTGTGTAAGAGCAATTCGATGACTGATTTTATCTCGTATTTGTGTTTCCCAGGTACACACGGCCAACCCGTACCCGGAAGCGTGCCGTGATCCGTTCGAATCCATTCTGCTTGGTGATTTGAGGAGACCGTGCCTGACTGAAAGCGCAAAGGTGTGTGTGTGACTCCTGCCGTACCGGTGAGTGTTTTACTTATGCCTGTGCTTGACTTAATCGTCCATCTTTGTTCTCCTACCAGACGAATGCCACGGGCTGCGTCTCCGTTGCGGTTGACGCGTCATTGTTTTTCAACGCTAAATTTGAAGAGCGAACGCAAGAGACGCGTCTCGTGAATGTTACTTGGGAGGGAACAGGTGAGCTATCAAGCATGTATCGTTTATGCTCTTTACGAGACATCCACTTTAAGCCACAAAGTTGATATCGTCCACCGTTTGTGTAAGGGCAATTGAATGACGGATGTGATGAAACGGTGGACCACATCGACTTTGTGTCTTAAAGTGGACGTCTCGTAAAGAGCATGAAGAATACGTGCTCGATGGCTCGCCCATAAGTGGGAAACGTAAGTACCAGATAAACTGATGGGATCCAGTTACACAGTTTAGCTAAGTGTTTTCCTTACGACCGGATGAACGGCACAGGCTGTTTCTCTCTTACGGTTGACGTGTTTGCTCTTCAAATTGAGCATTGAAAAACAATGACGCAAGAGACGCGTCTCGTGAATGTCACTCGGGAGGGGACGGGTGAGCTTTCTTTATGCTCTTTACGAGACATCCACTTGAAGCCACAAAGTTTACATCGTCCGCCGTTTGTGTAAGAGCAATTCGATGACCGACGCGATCAGTCGTTTATCTCGTACTTGTGTTTCCCAGATACACGCGGCCAACCCGTACCCGGTCGAGCCTCGGTGGAAGCGTGCCGTGATCCGTTCGAATCCATTCTGCTTGGTGATTTGAGCAGACCGTGCCTGACTGAAAGCGCAAAGGTGTGTGTGTGTGTGACTCCTGCCGTACTGCTGAGTCCTTATGCCTGTGCTTGACTTAATTTTCCAACTATGTTCTCCTACCAGACGAATGGCACGGGCTGCGTCTCTGTTGCGGTTGACGCGTCATTGTTTTTCAAGGTCAAATTTGAAGAGCGAACGCAAGAGACCCGTCTTGTGAATGTTACTTTGGAGGGAACAGGTGAGCTATTGGCTGATCTTAAGCATGTATTCTTTACAAGACCTCCACTTGAAGACACAAAGTTGATATCGTCCACTGTTTGTGTAAGAGCAATTCGATGACTGATTTTATCTCGTATTTGTGTTTCCCAGATACACACGGCCAACCCGTACCCGGAAGCGTGCCGTGATCCGTTCGAATCCATTCTGCTTGGTGATTTGAGGAGACCGTGCCTGACTGAAAGCGCAAAGGTGTGTGTGTGACTCCTGCCGTACCGTTGAGTGTTTTACTTACGCCTGTGCTTGACTTAATCGTCCATCTTTGTTCTCCTACCAGACGAATGCCACGGGCTGCGTCTCCGTTGCGGTTGACGCGTCATTGTTTTTCAACGCTAAATTTGAAGAGCGAACGCAAGAGACGCGTCTCGTGAATGTTACTTGGGAGGGAACAGGTGAGCTATCAAGCATGTATCGTTTATGCTCTTTACGAGACATCCACTTTAAGCCACAAAGTTGATATCGTCCACGTTTGTGTAAGGGCAATTGAATGACGGATGTGATGAAACGGTGGACCACATCGACTTTGTGTCTTAAAGTGGACGTCTCGTAAAGAGCATGAAGAATACGTGC